>CM032231.1:7592500-8042500 GCA_019009955.1 Riptortus pedestris | reverse complement strand
AATATGTCAGAATCGTGGCAATATGTGGGCTACCCTCAGTCAGTAGTTCGTTCAAGTCATGTGGAATGTTTAAGTAAGCTCGTAATCTGCATTCTGTTAGTAAGTGTTTTATAGTTAGTCCAGTGTTGCAATGAGTACAAGTAGGCTTGTCTTTTCTGTTCATTATGTAAGAATGTGTCAGGTATGTATGTCCAATACGTAGTCTTGTGAGCACGACTTGGTCTCTTCTTGAATATACGTCTGTTTCTTTGTCCATCCAGTAACATTGCGTTTTATTTCCAATAGTTTGTTTTCAGTACGTAACCAGTGTATTTGCCAGTCTTGGAGTATTTTTGTTTGTACAATCTTGTTGAGGTCTGTTGGTGTTAGTGTAATTATGTCGGTAGTAGTCATTTTTGTTGCTAGTTTTGCATGTTTGTCAATATCAGTCATTTGTTTAATGTCCTTGTGTCCGGGTAACCACAACATTTTAAAATTGCAAGTGTTTAGTGCGTGAATTAGTTCTAGTATTTTTGTAATTAGTGGGTGATTGGAGTAGATGTTTCCCATGGAAAGTAAAGAACTTAAAGAATCTGTGCATAAAATTACTTGGTGTGATCTGTTTTCTAATTTTGAAAGTGCTAGTATGATGACCTGTAGTTCTGCAGTATAAGTACTTGATTCGTCGTGTAGTTTAACTTTGTAAGTTTTGTTTTTGATAGTGGCGGCTGAACCCGTCCCGTGTTCTGTCTTAGATCCGTCCGTGAAAATGAATAAACTGTTAGGGTTTTGTGAAATTACAGCTTTGAAAGAAGTCTGATAAAATTTTGAAGAAAGTGGGTTTGATTTTTGATATTGTGTTAGCTTTAAATCAATTTGATAGTTCTTTACTCTCCAAGGGGGGAGTGCAAGAGTAGTGTTATGGTACATTGGTGTTTGATAAAATTTATGAATGTTGTTATTCTGAAGGAGGCGGATTAAAAGCGGTTTATGTTTGGGGCAGGTTTGAGAATATTTATTTAAAAACATGTTATTTAAAAATGTATTTACACATGGTTTGTCTAATGTCTTTGACTGGGATAAAAATTTAAAACTCAGCATTTGCCGTCTATACTCCAGGGGGGGTTCCTCAGCTTCAACACATAAGCTGTCAGTGGGAGAACTAGAGAACTAACACAGAGGAAAAAAAACCTAAAACCTCTCAACCACACAATATTGACAGATCAGTCACGATAAATGTAGAAGGTGGGGTTGTGCTTGGTATGAATGGAGCACACAACCTCCGGAACGTGTTTCGAACAAAGCGCCTGAAAGGAATGTCGTGCACATTATTAGATATTCACGTAGATATAAGTTAAATATAAGTGTATGTTTTAATAAAATAAAAAAATAGTCACAAACATTAACAAATTTTGAATAATTTTACCAATTACCAGTTGCACACGTAAAATTTACGTATCAATACCAATAAGCGGGAAATAATATCACTCCCATTCTAGGGCTAATGGTGGGACGGTGTGCCCCGTCGGGGTTTTAGCCCAAAAGCTCGCAGAGTACACTGCCTGATTACTGAAGTATCAATAAATTACTCGCTACCTACGAGTTGCATTAGATTCTGAATATTTCAGAATTTATAAATTGGATATGAGGTAGAGTTAATTAATTTGTTTTGTGGCGATAACTGGTTCTCTTGATAAGCAAACTATCTGGGAGTAGTTTTAGTTAAATTATAAGTTTTTCACTTGGGAGCGGAGTCGGCTTCCTGTAAAGGGCTCCCATTAAAAGTTAAAATTCTCCCCCACCCTTAGTTCGGCAGCTCTAAATAAAGTGAAAAAGGAGGTTGCCTCTCAGAAAGTTGGTCGCCGAATACTTATCTTCTTCTTAATGGAGTTCCCCAGGGGATGTTCCGCTACCCCTTCCCCTCCTTCACCGTGTCAACCCCCCCCCTCTCACCTCAACAAATATGATCAGTTTTATCATCGGAGGTTGGCTTTGATTTCTCTGATTACTCAGCATTTATTCCCGTCATTATAGTTGGCTTCTCTATTTATAAGATATTGCGGTGCTCCTTTGAATCTAGAGCTCCGTTCATATCACAAACTGCCGACAGATAGATATATACATTATTCCAACCCTAGATGAAGCAATAGTGATTCAACATCTAACACTGCAGCGACTCAATAGTTATTCACAATTCAACTCTAGAATGATGTAATAGCAAATCAAAATGTAGCACTACAGAGACTCAATAGTTATTCACAATTCTACTCTGAAATGATGAAATAGTGATTCAACATGTAACACCACAGCCACTCAATAGTTATTCACAATTCAACTCTGAAATGATGAAATAGTGATTCAACATGTAACACTACAGCCACTCAATAGTTATTCAAAATTCAACTCTGAAATGATGAAATAGTGATGCAACATGTAACACTGCAGCGACTCAATAGTTATTCACAATTCAACTCTAGAATGGTGTAATAGCAAACCAAAATGTAACACTGCAGCGACTCAATAGTTATTCACAATTCAACTCTAGAATGATGTAATAGCAAATCAACATGTAACACCACAGCCACTCAATAGTTATTCACAATTCAACTCTGAAATGATGAAATAGTGATTCAACATGTAACACTACAGCCACTCAATAGTTATTTAAAATTCAATTCTGAAATGATGAAATAGTGATTCAACGTGTAACACCACAGCGACTCAATAGTTATTCACAATTCAGTTTAAAAATGCAGTAGGATCGGAAGTGTTCCGAAATTGTACATTAAGATCACAACGCGAGAACTCAATACAAAATCCTCAGCTGACACAATAGCTAGCAAAAATGAAACACGACTTTAGGAAAATGTTGTGTGTGTGTATATATATTTATATATATATATATATATATATATATATATATATATATATATATATCACAAAATAAGTCTATTATTGGAGGTACTAACTAGGTACCTCCAATGATTCAATTATTTTGTAAAATTAAATAAATGTTGAATTAAAACAATGCAATAACAAATAATATCGCAGGTGTAATACATCATTAAAATGTTATGTGTAGGTGTTTCTGTGAGTGTTCATATACTTATTGGATGCTCCGTTACTCTCCGTTCCATGAATGAATAATTGAAAAGGTTTAAAATAAAATTGTAGCATCCATTACACTGGAATTCCATTGGATTTATAAATAGCCAATTAGACAGGCTTTAACTTGGTCAGTCTTTCTCTGAATTAACTTAATTTTGCAGCACTAAGACGGTTTTGGAAATTCACAGTAGACTCCGGAACTATAGAAGTTGATTGGGACATGCGAATGTTTTAATAGGATTGAGATATTCGCTTTAATTATAGATGAGTTCACTTAAAAGAAATCAGCTATTGAGGTTGTGATCAGTAATCTTTTCTTCAAATTTCTAGATGCTCTTAACCAGCAGATGGCAGAAAATGATGTCCGTTCAAACTATACATATATATATATATATATATATATATATATATATATATATATATATATATATATATATATATATATATATATATTCTAGCATTCCCTTAAAGCGGTATAAAGCCCAACTGTGACAGAGGTAAAGGTAACTAACAAATAAACAGACACCAAAGCTACAAATTGCAGAATCGTGTCTATGGCATGTGAAACGAAAAAGTATCGTGAACTTTCGGGGGGGGGGGGAAGGGAGAGGTTACAATTTTATATATATATAGTGTTCCCAATTTTTGTTTGATCGTTACCAAACTCAATATTTAAACGTTTGATGCAAAACTAAAGGTGAAGTTCGTTAATGGCTGGAATTGGTCCAGTTGTTGAACCAATCTTACAGAACGATTTATTGTCTGCCCATAAATCTTGTTATATGCATTTTTTTTTCTTTCTTGAATATTAACTAGCATATGTGCATTTTTTTGGTTGTCCGCCTTCAGCAAACCCCCTCTCCTTCGTATGTCATAAGCTGTCATATCCTAAAACATTTCATTCCAAGATTTAATTTTAAATGTTGTTTTCATATAAATTTTATTTTGTGAAATGCATGCAAATACATTCTTCTACTAATATCATATAAATATAATAATAAATAGTTATATCAAGAAATATATCATTCGAAGCTTAAATTTAAAAAAAAAATTATTCAACAGATCTTATTCATTATTCAGATGAGATAAATGAAACCTTGCGTTATCACGTCATCAATTCATTTTTTGCTTTCATAACTAGAAAAAATGTTTATTTGGTCTATAAGGGGGTCGATATTTAAATGTTTTGTTCAACACTAAAGATTATATTTGATAATGGCTAAAATTGGACTTGGAAGAGGAGGGTTCTAAGGGAGTGAATTTGAAATTTCCAAATATCTCCATTACTATGAGATGGATCGAATAACGTTATAAGAGATATCTTGTTAAGCCAGTGTTGCTCTACAATTATTGTTGTACAGCTGTTTCGTACTTTCAAAAAAACTCACTTCTGCTCATCATATTATTATTTCAATAGAGAATATACAGATGAGATCAGTAGTGTGTTGTATGAAGTTAATCAGCTTTGTTTTCGCAGCAAGACGGGCTGTTTGATTCCAGTGAATATTTGGAAAGAGAGTCGCAGAAAGATTTGGGTTGAATTGAGCCATCCTCCTCAGCTTCATTGATCTTGCCGACAGAAATACTTGTAAATGTGTTTACCGACTCCAGCATGGATGGATTGGTTGGATGGATCTCGCCACCCCGCACCTTCCCTCGACTAATATTGGTTTCCTTCTACTCCTCTAATGGTCCTGTCGCTCTCACATCCTCTCAACAACAGCCCCTCACTGCAAATTCCATTTAGAAAGGGCCATTTTTCCGCGCACTGAGAACACAACTCCATGTGCGCAAACACGGAATCGATGGGTTATTGCTATTTTATACACATAGCCATCTCAGACCGTTCCAAAAATGTTTGTCCTTTAATGCATTGTATGGAAGATACTAGGCAAACATAGGTAGAATACTAAAATAATAATATGGTCCCTGATTATAATGGTAATATATTAATAATATCTGGAGTTGGCAGAGGGAACTCTCAATATTTATAGATTTATTATTATTATTTATTATGTAGAGCTCACAACTATTGGGACTTGCTTTTCTTAAACGTGTGTGAAAAACCAAAAACAAGTAAACAAAATAACAAAACAAAATAACACGAACATAACATAGAACTAAAAACAGATGATAAATAAATAGGTGAAAAGTAAACTTGGTGACTTTGAAACAAAAACTATTCATAAAAACAGGCATCATTCAGATTTAAACACGTCACACATACACATTGAAAAATTAAAAATATGGAATTAAATATTCTCAAACTGCCCGATTGCTTTTAAATATGTCAGAATCGTGTCAAACCCTCAGTCAGTAGTTCGTTCAAGTCATGAGAAATGTTTAAGTAATTTCGTAATTTGCATTCTGTTAGTAGGTGTTTTATAGTTAGTCCTGTGTTGTAATGAGTACAAGTAGGCTTGTCTTTTCTGTTCTTTATGTAAGAATGTGTCAGGTATGTATGTCCAATACGTTGTCTGGTGAGGACGACTTGGTCTCTTCTTGAATATACTTACTGTCTTTTTGACCATCCAGTAACATGGTGTTTTATTTCCAATAGTTTGTTGCCTGTACGTAACCAGCGTTTTTGCCAGTCTTGGAGTGTTATTGTTTGTTCAATCATGTTGAGGTCTGTTGGTGTTAGTGTAGTTATGTCAGTAGTAGTCATTTTTGTTGCTAGTTTTGCATGTTTGTCGATATCAGCCATTTGTTTAATGTCCTTTTATTTGTATTATTCCTTTTTGTCCGGGTAACCACAACATTTTAAAATTGCAAGTGTTCAGTGCGTGTATTAGTTCTAGTATTTTTGTAATTAGTGGGTGATTGGAGTAGATGATTCCCAAGGAAAGTAAAGAACTTAAAGAGTCGGTGCATATAATTACTTGAAGTGACTTGTTTTTTAATTTTGAAACAGCTAGTATAATGGCCTGGAGTGCTATCAAGTTTGCTTGTCTGAAGTGGGTTGTTCACTGATGTCCGATTTGCAAAGCCTCAAAAAGGAAAATAAAGGAAATTATAAAACCCCTCAAATAATTCCCCTTCAACGACAGCAACCGGATTGATACTGCATAATCAATATATTTAATTTGTAAATGATCATTGCTATTTATCTATCGCTGATCCTATGGCAAGTTCCAAAAGGGGAAGGTTATACAGCATTTCGTGAAACGGGTGATAATAAAAATATAACTGGTATTTTAATAGTGAAGCATTTGAAATTACTTTGGTATATATTGCAAAAGTAACCGCTTCTATAAAGTGATGAAAATGCTTAAATTTTATAAACATGGTTATAGTAGCTGCTGAGACATTTTTGCTATCGCACACTTATTATAGTAGCTGCTGAGCCAATTTTGCTGTCGCACACTCATTATAGTAGCTGCTGAGCCATTTTTGCTATCGCACACTTATTATAGAAGCTGCTGAGACATTTTTGCTATCGCACACTTATTATAGTAGCTGCTGAGCCAATTTTGCTGTCGCACACTCATTATAGTAGCTGCTGAGCCATTTTTGCTATCGCACACTTATTATAGTAGCTGCTGAGCCAATTTTGCTGTCGCACACTCATTATAGTAGCTGCTGAGCCATTTTTGCTATCGCACACTTATTACAGTAGCTGCTGAGCCATTTTTGCTATCGCACACTTATTATAGTAGCTGCTGAGCCAATTTTGCTGTCGCACACTCATTATAGTAGCTGCTGAGCCATTTTTGGTATCGCACACTTATTATAGAAGCTGCTGAGACATTTTTCCTATCGCACACTAATTATAGTAGTTGCTGAGCCATTTTTCCTATCGCACACTTATTATAGAAGCTGCTGAGACATTTTTGCTATCGCACACTCATTATAGTAGCTGCTGAGCCATTTTTGCTATCGCACACTTATTATAGAAGCTGCTGAGCCAATTTTGCTGTCCCACACTCATTATAGTAGCTGCTGAGCCATTTTTGCTATCGCACACTTATTATAGAAGCTGCTGAGCCAATTTTGCTGTCGCACACTCATTATAGTAGCTGCTGAGCCATTTTTGCTATCGCACACTTATTATAGAAGCTGCTGAGCCAATTTTGCTGTCGCACACTCATTATAGTAGCTGCTGAGCCATTTTTGCTATCGCACACTTATTATAGAAGCTGCTGAGACATTTTTGCTATCGCACACTTATTATAGTAGTTGCTGAGCCATTTTTGCTATCGCACATTTATTATAGTAGCTGCTGAGCCAATTTTGCTGTCGCACACTCATTATAGTAGCTGCTGAGCCATTTTTGCTATCGCACACTTATTATAGAAGCTGCTGAGACATTTTTGCTGTCGCACACTCATTATAGTAGCTGCTGAGCCATTTTTGCTATCGCAAATTTATTATAGTAGCTGCTGAGCCAATTTTGCTGTCGCACACTCATATAGTAGCTGCTGAGCCAATTTTGCTGTCGCACACTCATTATAGTACCTGCTGAGCCATTTTTGCTATCGCACACTTATTATAGAAGCTGCTGAGACATTTTTGCTGTCGCACACTCATTATAGTAGCTGCTGAGCCATTTTTGCTATCGCACACTTATTATAGTAGCTGCTGAGCCACTTTTGCTATCGCACACTTATTACAGTAGCTGCTGAGCCATTTTTGCTATCGCATACTTATTATAGTAGCTGATGAGCCATTTTTGCAAACGCACACTTATTATAGTAGCTCCTGAGCCATTTTTGCTGTCGCATACTTATTACAGTAGCTGCTGAGCCATTTTTGCCACACTTATTATAGTAGCTCCTGAGCCATTTTTGCTGTCGCATACTTATTACAGTAGCTGCTGAGCCATTTTTGCCACACTTATTATAGTAGCTCCTGAGCCATTTTTGCTGTCGCATACTTATTACAGTAGCTGCTGAGCCATTTTTGCCACACTTATTATAGTAGCTGCTGAGACATTTTTGCTATCGTTAATGCATTGCTTAAATTCAAAATGTCTTCCCTCCTGTTGAACCTAAATTGAAAAGGATGAGTTGATCATTTACGTCTGAGTGTCTGGTCTACGGAAGCTCTGAGAAGAGATAAAATTCGCCTTATCCCTTTCAAAGTGTAATTATCTCTTAAGTGGCATTGCTGATAGGATCTCATCTATTTGCTATCAGCCATTTGGAACATCCTCCAACAATCCCTGATAGATCCTTGTGTCTAACAGACACTAATCTAAATCCGATCTGCTGGAAAATTGCAATCTAATACAATACAAAGGCTCGAAATAGATGGACTTGAAAGGATTCGTCTAACTCAAGTCTATGCCTACCTCTCATTCAATAATTGCTCAAAGGGTTGAACGCATTGATTGAACAGACACAATATTGTTACTCAGATGAAACCATTTAAATTCTGTTATCTATAATTTCTATAATATTACTTTATCATACTTCGCAGTGGAACAAATCATTCTTAAACAGTCTGATCCACTGTGCATTTTTTTCATATTCAGCTTTCATTAAACTCCAACTTTTAGAGACCTCTTTTGCAGGGGCTCAGGTTAGCCATGTGAGTTAAAGCGTTGACCTTTATTTCACATGGTAAACCTAGAGTGACGAGTTCGATTCTTGCCTGGGCAAAGGATATTATTTAATGATGAAATTCATTAAATAACATCCTAAAATCCCACCCTGGCTAGAAAAGGGTGGTAACCTGTAGATATCCCGTCCCAATTAGCCTGAGTTGCAAAAAGTGGACGTTAATAAATAATAATAATAATAATAGGAATCTCTCTTTAACAATACCCATATATCTCACGTCTTATCTCAGGTTGTCAACAATTATTTAATGAATGAAATGAATGCAAATACGTTGTTTGATGATGTCATCAATCTGGGTTTTAATTCGTGCCTTAAAAATGTTTATTTTATCTATATGATTGTCAATATTTAACCCGTTTCATCGGATAATAAATATGGTAATGGCTGAAAGCGAACAGGGAATAGGTTCCAGGGAGGTAAATCAAAAAAATCATATCTCCATTATTATGAGTTGGATGAATATATTTCATAGAAACCATCTTGTTAAACTAATGTATCTAATATTGTAGTATACATGTTTTCCTAACTCAAATATTAAGAGAGATTTGTCACTTTATTGTTTTGCAACCTTTAGTAAACCTCCAGTTCCACTCATTGGATTTTTTTTAGAAGTCTAGGATGTACAAGGAGACGAAATCAGTAGTGTGTAATATCAGCACATAAGAAACCTGTTTAGTTTGAAGTTTCTTCTTAATTTATAACGTCATTGGGGCAGGAATGGAGATTTTATAATAATGCAGCGGAGGCTACAGACTATGGAGAGATGGCCCACTAACAAATTTTCAAGTGGTATTATCTCCTCCATTCCTCATTGTTGGTTAGACTCATGCAGAAGGTAGCTGAAACTGAGATCAGGTCTCAACTTCTGCGCTAATCCCAATTGTTATGTTTGAAATCAATTTTGGCTTTTGATTATTAAATCCTGTTTTGAGTGAAAAGGAGTGGATTTCCTGATTGGAGCATCTTCCCGCTACTTGATCGCTTTGATTATCCAACTGTAATTAGTATTGGAGCAAGAACGGGCAAGCTGTTAATTGATGTCTTGCTATTGGATATCTTGGAGCTGAAAGGCCTTTTCCTGATAGACAGAGAGCGACAGACATAGAGAGAGGGAGGGAGAGAGAGAGAGAGAGAGAGAGAGAGAGAGAGAGAGAGAGTGAGAGAGAGAGAGAGAGATCTATTATTTGTCGATAGCAATTACTGAGAAGGGATTTCTCGAGGAATTTACTTAGCAGCTCGTTAACAGGCCGCCAGTAGCTGATCCTCTCAAGTACCTTTGTTCCCAATTACAGCGAGATGGAGGTTATCAGAGCCTGCGTTGATATCTATCGGTAACAGGCAGATACATAATACAGTTGAATAGAATGCAGCTCCTCTTTGGATCAACGGTGTATATGAGCAAGAGACCAATCTCCGTCTTGTCTACAACTGAATAAGGCTCAAGACGCAAACTCGAAAGCTGGTTTCCCTTCAGGGAAATCTGCTAATAGAAAAATTTTAGGAACATGCTCCTATCTAAGGATTATTCAACCGTCTCCTTCATTCAACTAATCCACAATACACTTGAGCAGTAATGATATTATTCTCTATCTCACTCACTCACGCATATAAGCATATATATATATATATATATATATATATATATATATATATATATATAAAATTATGAACTATCTATACAGTTCCTCCATGCTGGACTTGTTAGTAAATCTACCTATGAACTGTCTATATAGTTTCCCCATGCTGGACTTGTTAGTAAATCTACCTATGAACTGTCTATACAGTTCCTCCATGCTGGACTTGTTAGTAAATCTACCTATGAACTGTCTATATAGTTTCCCCATGCTGGACTTGTTAGTAAATCTACCTATGAACTGTCTATATAGTTTCCCCATGCTGGACTTGTTAGTAAATCTACCTATGAACTGTCTATACAGATCCTCCATGCTGGAGTTGTTAGTAAATCTACCTATGAACTGTCTATATAGTTTCCCCATGCTGGACTTGTTAGTAAATCTACCTATGAACTGTCTATACAGTTCCTCCATGCTGGACTTGTTAGTAAATCTACCTATGAACTGTCTATATAGTTTCCCCATGCTGGACTTGTTAGTAAATCTACCTATGAACTGTCTATACAGTACTCAGATACTCCCTGATGCAGTGCTTATTAAATCGGACTATGAACTGATTATACAATTTTTCCTGGACACACTTGTTAATACTACCCCTGAACTGGTTTTGCCTCCTTGTTATTTCCTCTATGAACTCCAATGGGAATCTGTGAACTCAAGCGTCGTCCCCACCCCGAGGATAAAAGGAAGTTAGTTCCAAATAAAAGGCCCGACATGGATGAGATATATCTAATGAAAAACTAGGCCCTTTCGTATGCAAATTAGTAACTTTATCAGCTTCAAAGCGTTTTCCGCCATTCCGTCTACCAAGTTGCTATTATTTTATTTAGCGTGGTCCCTTGTTCTGTAAAAGATTGAAGTCAGCTACAAAAGATACTTATGTTATTTTCTTTGAACCTGAACTAAGTATAGAAAGTGTATTAACTTGCCATTAAACAAAATACAAAATATCCATTTTTTTTTTCATTAATCATATTTTTTGATATATTAGTGTTACTGTAAGTTTCATTTAAAATTTTTACAAAGAAGCTACTAAGTTTAAAGTTTAATTTTTAATATTAAAAACTAATGGAATAAATTTGTAAATTATATTGATTAAAAAAAGCCTTCAAGATAAACAGTTTTGTTTGTTATTTTCAGACTTCATTTATTTAGTTATTTGTTCAGTTTACGATCCACAAAGCTTTCTAGTTACAATATTTAAAATCGTTGAATAATATTATATTCAAACTTAAAATTCCGATAATATTGGAGAAATATAAGTTGTAAAATAAGAAAGAGATTATAAACAAATTATTAAAATTTAACATAAGAAACCAAATACTTATATATATAATAATATATATTATAAAAGTCATTCTTAATTCCTTCTTTAAAGTCTCACTTCTACTCATCGGAATTTTACTTAGAAATAGAGAATATAAGGTGAGATGAGCTTAGACGCTTGACAGGCCCGCACTTGGGAAATCTGCTTAGTTTACGCAGACCTTTCGTGACCGACTATTTTTCTGTTAACAGTCCCACTTAAGCGTATTAAGCTATCGAGCTTCTAATTTCACCCTGAATTCGCTCGTGATGCTCTTACAATTAGGAAATGAACAGAAGAAATTGATAGTATGGCAGCGTACAAGAGACAGTTAGATTAGATGTCTGAAATGACTGAAATTTCAAATTTGAATATAGGTATTTATTGTAATTATTTTTTTTGTTAGTTTTCGCAGCTGATATTTATGTCATTTTTGGCCAGTTCGTTTTTCAATACTCCAGTTAGACCTTTGACATAAGTTGCTGAGTTGTTGTTTAGGGCGTTGATGTTGCTTGTTTCAGGCAGTGTTAGTGTTTCTTGCGATGGTAATTGCTTGATTATCTGTTTCGACTGTGTTGTGTCTAATGCGATGCATTAATTTATTTGGGTAGTTGCACTAGCCAACAATGACGTAAAAATAAGCTAAAAAAAACAAAAACTACACACAAAGAATTATATTCAAAATTAAAATAAAAAATACCTACAAACAAAAAAAAGCAATGTCACATACAGAATACCCTGCAGCGACTGTGACATAGTGTTCATCGGAGAAATTAGCCATTACATAAACTATTTAATTACAAATCATAAATCAGATTTCAAAATAAATTAACCAAATAGTGCACCAGTTCAACATAGTATTAGCAATGACCACCATTTTATGTAACAAAACAAAAAGTCTCTTCAAAGAAATGATGTACATATTTCAGTATAAGAATGCATGATGCAAAAAAACAGATAGAGACAAGCGTAGCTCCATTTATTGTAATCTAACATCATATACACACTTCAGTACAATATCATATTTATTCATACACGCCCTACTCTACCACTCAAAACACGATCGATATAATAATATATATATATATATATATATATATATATATATATATATATATAATTGTAACCTCTGTCTGTACATTGATTTTTTTTCTCGAAATTCCACGATAACTTTTCGTTTCACATAACTGCATTTTGTTTCTTTGGTGTCTGTTTGTTTGTTACCTTTTCACGCATGAACTGCTGAACCGAATTTTATGATCCTTCATATGTATATTACTACTAACCCAACTTAGACTTTAGGCTATGTTAAAATTCTCTGAGAAGAACAGGGGAGTGGGGGTTGAAAAGGAGGCCTGACATTTCGTTTCCTATTGGTTTTTCGGCTGACATGCGCATGACAAAAGTTGTTTATTCTGTTATTTAGAGTAACATTTGTTATATTCACTTTTGTTTTTTTAACAACGTGTAAATATGATATACACTAAAAACTAAATTGGGAGCCAACTATTTTATTGGGCACTAACGGTTAAACCTAACTTAACAAAACTCGGTATGTGAATTACCATTAATTAAACTACCATGATCATAAGCTAAATTAAAATTTTTAGGTCCAAACGGGAGTAGGGATTATAAGGAAGGCCTGAAATAAAAATTCGTGATATTTCATTTTCTATTTGTTTTTCGGCCGTCTTGCACATAACAAAAGTTGTTTACTTTTTCATTTAGAGTAACTTTTGTATTAGAAATTTTTTTTTGTAAAATAAGGTATAAAGTAAGTAATTTGCGTAGAAATATTGACATGCTCAACAATTCTTTCCAATATGAACTACCCAGGTACGACACCTGAATAAATTAATTCAAATCCATGTTAAAATTTTATCATTCATAATTCAAATCTATGTTATTTTTTAACGTCAGTAACAGATTGCACCAAGTAAAGTATACTGCCCCCTCCCCCCTTCTCTTCACCCAAACATTAATTCATGTCAAACGCCAGTTAGCCCTTAAGTGTATTTAATGTTTATTTAATTAAATCGTCAAAATTATTTGAACAAACATTTTTAGTATTATGAAGATAATGTTATCAGATTTGTTAATATAATTTATTGTATTAAAGGATTCAGATCCTAAATGAGATGCTTACACTTTTAGCAATGTAGTGTTATTCTCAGGAATGTGAATTTGTTTAATGATCATAAATAAATAATTTAAAATGATGAACGCTGGGGAGGTGCACCCTGTTATACTTTCTAAAATTATGATATAACTCATAATTTTAGAAAGTATAACATTACTATATATACATAACTTATACTTACTTATTATAGTAGTTGTACTTATACTTATACTTATATATTATACTTATATGTTATACTTATACATAACATTACTATATAACAGGTCCATTACTATATATAAAAAAAATAAATAAATAAAAAAAAAAAAACTACATGAACAGGAGACGGGAAATATAAAAATATTGAAGACAGTGAAACCTTACAGAACAAATAATTTTATTCTTAACAAATTCACAGCAACTACGGGAATAAATCCGAAACACTGGGACGGGGAATGTCAAAACGTTGTGGAAAGTAAAGGCTTGCCAAAAAAATACGATCTTCATTCATTCTCAAATGAATTCCCGGGCCAAGCCGGGTACCTGAACTAGTATTAATATAATGTTATAATACTGTCACGTTTATTGCAAAGTCAGTAATAAAAGTTGTTTATTAGAGTTCTTTTGGATTGCAAAATTAAACACACACAAGCTTCAGAGTTTTTATCACAGTACAATTTATTTAACAATGGACTATACAATTGGTTAATTATACTTATCTACTACTCACAGTATGTATTGGTAGCTTCACTGTTCTTCTTATTATACAGTCCACTAACTCAATCACGATCACTGAAGTTCACACAAATTCGGCACTGCACTGATGTTCGCAAAGATAACGGCATTGCACTGCCATTTACTTAAACATATAGCACAAAATCGAATAGGTCTACATCATACTTAAAAAGATTTAAAAGGGTTAACTTTTATTATATTCTTTAGACAAAGCACGGATATGAGAAACAATCAGATATTAAAGGAATATTTTCCATAATATAAAAATAAAATACAACAAAGGTAAGTGCATGAGGAAGTAAATATATTATTCAAATTATGCCAATCACCATCGCTGTGGGGCACAAACCAAATAATGGCACTATAATGTTCTAACACTAAAACGCTTTACCGAACTGCAACTAAAACGCACTGTTCACTATAGCTGCACTGAACGCACTGCTATTCACTTGAAGAGAGCTGAGAACAAACTAACTCTCTGGGCAGGCTGGGCCCCTTTAATAGCTCGTCGGCTTACATCAAAGGAGAGGTGTAGACCATCCGTTGGCACATTTGATCTACTTCTTAAATATGTGATTCTCACAAAGATCTCTTCTTATTTATTCAGGTAGCAACACAATGTGTATCGGAAGAATGGACATAAGTCCCACCCATAAAAGTACAGTTTATTCACGACATGAGAACAACCCAAGGGAAATCCGCTAAAAAGGGCAACCATCGGACCAGAATTGGAGTACGTAATTAGTATAAAACATTTGAATGACTATTCTAGGGGCTATCCAGGTAGGCCTACTAAGTACAATTGCATTTATATAATAACTAACACTGGGAATAAAGTGCATATACAGGAAACCAAAATGCAAATTTTGATTTTTCCATTGAAAAGTCCAAGTATCTACTTTTTACCAAAACTAGAGGAATCCATTATTTATTATTGACCTGGAAATGTCACCTTCAAAGCAGATAAAGGAAATTAAAATTTTAGGTGTCCTCTGGAGCAGTGTGTGGGATGGAGTGGTGTTGTGTGGACTGGACAGTTTTAGTTATTGGAAAGGCCACCGTCACACTTCAGTACTTAATTAACCCTCCGTCGGGCGCGTGATCTCTCAGATACACGGTTTCTAGAAAAATATTTGCCACACCTCCTAGCATAGAGTGGTGTTGTAGTGCTTCGAGTTACGTGTTTTAGAGAACTCCCCCTCAAGGTATGTTGAATCACTGTGTTTAACGGAGTCGTGAGTTTCACCTGCCATTAAATTTTATCTCCTAGATACCACGCGCTTGATCTCGTAAGTTTTTTTGAAATCTGTATTTCATAAATATGTACATCAATTAAGTTTCTCTTTATTAAATGGAACCATATAAACCTATTATTCTATTATTTTGCTCAAACATGAGCTTTCAAAAGAACTTGTACAAGGATATATTGCACGACGCAGTGACAATAGTAGACGTTTACCAACCGAACTAAGGACGAAACTTGAAGAGTACAGAGACTCATAAGAGTACACTAGCTCATTGGGCCATACATTGAACTCAAGTACAGAACAGCATAAAAAAAGTCCCTCCACTACAACGAACAAAAGAAAATGATGTGAACCAAGCAAAACTGAAAATAAATGTAGGTGTACTAATTACTGTTGTGAGATTTGCAAAAACAAAATTTGTTAACAACATAGTTCCATCCTTTGTCCTAATTGTAATGCAGCTCTGCAAAAGAAATAACAATTTAACTGGTATTTTTAAAAATTGTTGATGATTTTCATTAAGTCTTACCTAAAAGTGATTTCGTGCTACTTATTTTTGATTGAAGTTATATTTAGATATTTTTTTATATTGTTCACAAAATGAAATGAAATATGTATAATTAAGGCATGTGCATTTAAACAATTCCTTTTGATATTTGTGTTTTTTAATTATATTTTAAAAATTATCGTCCACCGTTTTTTTATATTATAATACTTGAAAAATTTAAAAATTATTTACTTCTTTCAAACAAATACTTCCTCTGTTATGGTTTCTAATCACACGCTGAACATTTTAGTGCAAAATATATATTAAAAAACTGTATTTCCGTAAAAAAGGTTGAGGATGATCTGTGAGATACACGCGCCCGATGGCGGAATATTCTTGACGCGCCCGACCGAGGGTTAATGTCCGAGTAGAACTTGTCAGAACAGTAAAGGCTGTTTCAAAATTTAATTCAGCTAGATTTTAGCCGGTTTCCTTTAAGGGAATTCAGCTATTAAATGATTGAGATAACAATTATTCTGATTCATTATAAATTACAGGTCAAGATAAGGGAAATAGTTTTCAATAGAATTAATATGTTATATTCTGATATATTTCAGTAACTGTTTTTGTTACCGGTAGAATGTTGGCTAACCTGTTTGTTTAGAGTCCTGACACTTCGAGTTGGGCGGTTTCGTTTGTGCGTGACTTCACTAGGAAAACCTGCTTAGTTTACGCAGCCCCTGCGTGACGGACGTTTTTTCCCTTTGTTTCCCAACTCGGAACACTTAACATAATCATGATGTGTCTCACCCACCAGCAATTATTCGGAACCTCACCCCGATTTACCACCTCCTTTCTGAACATCAAACCTGAGCCAACAGGGCCAATAGCTATTCTGACTTAAAATATGAATATAATGAGAGACGGTGAGAAAATGAGCCATGGATTTATTCCTATAATGGGATGAATAGGTTATCTCATTTAAAGTCTAATATATATCAGTTGCTGCAATAATGGGGCCCTGAGAGGGAAGTGATTAAATGAATTGGCTTTGGTGGAACTTGGCCGACCAACTCGAAAGCAGCTTCTGGACCTACTATTAGATTTAGTTCTAGCCTTTTATTCAAACTCAATAGCTCACTCTCTCCCCGTACTCTCAATGGTGAAACCATTCATTCCAAAGGACTCGCAAAACTCAGATATTAATAGCATGTTAGTGATAAAAGTTGCAAAATGTTGCACATAAATGTATATGATATACTTAGAGTATCTCAAAAGAGAGAGAGAGTGAGAGTGAGAGAGAGTGTGAGAGTGAGAGAGAGTGAGTGAGAGTGAGAGGGAGAGTGAGAGTGAGAGAGAGAGTGAGAGGGAGAGTGAGAGTGAGAGTGAGAGAGTGAGAGTGAGAGTGAGAGTGAGAGTGAGAGTGAGAGTGAGAGTGAGAGTGAGAGTGAGAGTGAGAGTGAGAGTGAGAGAGAGAGTGAGAGTGAGAGAGAGAGAGTGAGAGGGAGAGGGAGAGAGTGAGAGGGAGAGGGAGAGGGAGAGTGAGAGAGAGAGTGAGAGTGAGAGAGAGAGTGAGAGGGAGAGAGTGAGAGCGAGAGCGAGAGGGAGAGTGAGAGTGAGAGGGAGAGTGAGAGTGAGAGTGAGAGTGAGAGTGAGAGTGAGAGTGAGAGTGAGAGTGAGAGTGAGAGGGAGAGTGAGAGGGAGAGTGAGAGTGAGAGGGAGAGTGAGAGGGAGAGTGAGAGTGAGAGGGAGAGTGAGAGTGAGAGGGAGAGTGAGAATGAGAGAGAGAGAGTGAGAGGGAGAGTGAGAGTGAGAGGAAGAGTGAGAGTGAGAGAGAGAGAGAGTGAGAGGGAGAGTGAGAGTGAGAGGGAGAGAGTGAGAGGGAGAGTGAGAGTGAGAGGGAGAGTGAGAGTGAGAGGGAGAGTGAGAGTGAGAGTGAGAGAGAGAGAGAGAGAGGGAGAGTGAGAGAGAGAGTGAGAGGGAGAGGGAGAGGGAGAGTGAGAGGGAGAGTGAGAGTGAGAGGGAGAGTGAGAGGGAGAGTGAGAGGGAGAGGGAGAGTGAGAGGGAGAGTGAGAGGGAGAGGGAGAGTGAGAGAGAGAGTGAGAGTGAGAGAGAGAGAGTGAGAGGGAGAGAGTGAGCGCGAGAGGGAGAGGGAGAGTGAGAGGGAGAGTGAGAGTGAGAGGGAGAGTGAGAGTGAGAGGGAGAGGGAGAGTGAGAGAGAGAGTCAGAGGGAGAGAGAGAGTGAGAGGGAGAGTGAGAGGGAGAGGGAGAGTGAGAGGGAGAGTGAGAGTGAGAGGGAGAGTGAGAGGGAGAGGGAGAGTGAGAGTGAGAGGGAGAGTGAGAGGGAGAGTGAGAGGGAGAGTGAGAGTGAGAGTGAGAGTGAGAGGGAGAGTGAGAGTGAGAGGGAGAGTGAGAGTGAGAGTGAGAGAGTGAGAGTGAGAGTGCAGAGTGAGAGAGCGAGAGTGAGAGGTTTGAGAGAGAGAGTGAGAGGGAGAGGGAGAGATAGTGAGAGGGAGAGGGAGAGGGAGAGTGAGAGAGAGAGTGAGAGTGGAGAGAGAGAGTGAGAGAGGGACGAGAGTGAGATCGAGGAGGGGAGAGGGGGAGTGAGAGTGAGATTGAGAGTGAGAGGGAGAGGAGAGTGAGGAGGGAGAGTCGAGTGGGAGAGTGAGAGGGAGAGGGAGAGTGAGAGTGAGAGGGAGAGTGAGAGGGAGAGTGAGAGGGAGAGGGAGAGTGAGAGGAGAAGACGTGAGAGCGGTGAGTGAGAGGCGAGAGTGAGAGTGAGAGAGAGGGAGAGTGAGAGGAGAGTGAGATGAGAGGATGAGTGAGTGGAGTGGGAGAGTGATGAGGGAGAGTGGAGTGAGAGGAGAGTGAGATGAGGGGAGAGGGAGAGTGTGAGGAGAGAGGGAGCAGAGGGAGAGTGAAGAGAGAGAGAGTGTGAGTGTGAGAGCGAGAGTGAGAGGGAGACAGTGAGAGCGAGAGGGAGAGTGAGAGGGAGAGCTGGAGGAGGGGAGTGTGTAGACAGTAGAAGGGGAGTGAGAGGAAGAGTGAGAGGAGGGGGAGAGTGATAGAGGGAGTGTGAGAATGGGGAGAGGGAGACGTGAGAGGGAGAGGAGAGTGAGAGGGAGACGAGTGGAGAGGGAGAGTGAGAGGGAGAGGGAGATGAGAGGGAGAGTGAGAGTGAGAGGGAGAGTGAGACGTCGAGAGGGGCGGGGGGAGAGGTGAGAGGAGAGTGAGAGGAGAAAGAGAGTGAGAGGGAGAGTCGAGAGGGGAGTGAGAGGGAGAGGAGAGTGAGAGGGAGAGTGAGAGGGAGAGGGAGAGTGAGAAGTGAGAGGGAGAGCTGAGAGGGAGAGTGAGAGGTTGAGGGAGAGTGAGAGGGGAGGGAGTTGTGGGGAGAGGTGAGAGTGAAGAGTGAGAGTGAGAGGGAGAGTGAGAGGGAGAGGGAGAGTGAGAGGAGAGAGTGAGAGGGAGAGGGGAGAGTGAGAGGGAGAGGAGAGCTTGAGAGTGAGAGGGAGAGTGTGAGAGGGACGAGTGAGAGGGAGAGGGAGAGTGAGAGGGAGAGTGAGAGTGAGAGTGAGAGTGAGAGGGAGAGGGAGAGGGAGAGTGAGAGGGAATGGGAGAGTGAGAGGGAGAGTGAGAGTAAGAGGGACAGAGAGAGGGAGAGAGCAGGATGGAGAGTGAGAGAGAGAGAGTGAGGGAGGGAGAGAGGGAGAGAGTGATGAGGGAAGAGGGAGAGGCGGAGAGTGAGAGGGAGTGCGAGAGGGGAGAGTGAGAGAGAGAGTGAGAGTGAGAGAGTGAGTGAGAGGAGAGAGTGAGAGGCGGAGAGCGAGAGGGAGAGGGAGAGTGAGGAGGGAGAGTGAGAGTGAGAGGAAGAGGGGACAGTGAGATGAGAGAGAGAGAGAGGGGGAGAGTGAGAGAGAGAGAGTGAGGGGAGAGAGAGAGTGGAGAGTGAGAGAGAGAGAGTGAAGGGGAGAGTGAGAGAGTTGAGAGGGAGAGGGAGCGGGAGAGTGAGAGAAGAGTGTGAGAGTGAGAGAGAGAGAGTGAGAGGGAAGAGAGTGAAGAGCGAGAGTGAGAGTGACTGAGGGAGAGGGAGAGGGAGAGTGGAGAGGGAGAGGGAGAGTGAGAGGGAGAGGGAGAGTGAGAGGGAAGTTGAGAGTGAGAGGTGTGGTGAGAGGGAGAGGGAGAGTGAGAGGGAGAGTGCAGTTGTGAGAGGGAGGAGTCGAGAGTGAGAGGGAGAGTGAGAGGGAGAGAGGGAGAGGGACGATTGAGAGAGAGAGTGAGAGTGAGAGAGGAGAGTGTGGAGGGAGACAGTGAGAGCGAGAGAGGGTGTGAGAGGGAGAGGAGAGGGAGAGAGGATGAGTGAGAGTGGGGGAGAGTGAGAGGTTGAGAGTGAGAGCGGAGAGGGAGTGAGAGGGGAGAGTGAGAGGGAGAGGGAGAGTGAGAGGGAAGAGGGACGAGTGAGAGGGAGAGTGAGAGGGAGAGTGAGAGGAGAGGAGGTGAGAGGAGAGTGGAGAAGTGAGAGGCGTGAGTGGGAGAGTGAGAGGGAGAGCGGAGGAGAGGGAGATGAGGGAGAGTGAGAGGGAGGAGAAAGAGAGTGAGAGGGAGAGTGAGAGGGAGAGTGTGAGGGAAGAGGGAGAGATGAGAGGGAGATAGTGAGAGGGAGAGGGAGAGTGAGAGTGAGAGGGAGAGTGAGAGGGAGAGTGAAGAGGGAGCAGGGAGAGTGAGAGGGAGAGTGAGTGCGGAGAGGTGAGAGTCGAGGATGAGGGGAGAGTGAGAGGGAGAGGGAGAGTGAGAGGGTGAGTGAGAGGGAGAGGGAAAGAGTGAGAGGGAGAGGGAGAGTGAGTAGGGAGAGATGAGAAGGTGAAGAGTGAGAGGGAGAGGGAGGAGTGTGGAAGAGGGTGAGTGGCGAGAGTGAGAGGGAGAGTGAGGAGGGAGAGGGGAGAGGAGAGTGAGAGGGGTATGGAGAGAGTGAGAGGGAAAGTGAGTGAGAGTAAGAGGGAAAGTGAGAAGAGAGAGAGAGAGAGTGAGGTGAGATAGAGATAGTGAGAGGGAGAGGTAGAGAGTGTGATAGGGGAGGGAGAGTGAGAGTGAGAAGGGGAGAGGGTGGGGAAGTGAGGGAGAGAGTGAGAGTTGAGGAGAGAGAGAGTGAGACGGAGAGATGTGAGGGCGAAGAGCGAGAGGGAGAGGGAGATTCGAGAGTGAGAGGGAGAGTGAGTGTGAGAGGGAGAGGGGAGAGTGAGAGAGAGAGAGAGAGATGAGAGGGAGAGTGAGAGAGAGAGAGTGAGAGGAGAGAGAGAGTGAGAGTGAGAGAGGAGAGTGTGAGGGAGAGGGAGAGAGTAGAGTGAGAGGTGGTGAGAAGCGAGAGGAGAGAAGTGATGAGATAAGGAGAGTCGGGAGAGTCGGACTCGGAGAGAGAAGAGTGTGAGAGTGAGAGAGAGAGAGTGAGAGGGAGGAGAGTTGGTGAGCGAGAGCAAGATGGAGAGGGAGAGTGAGAGGGAGAGTGAGTGTGAGAGGGAGGAGTGAGAGGTTGGAGGCGAGGGGAGAGTGAGAGGGAGAGTGAGAGTGAGAGTGAGAGGGAGAGGGAGAGTGAGTGTGAGAGGGAGAGTGAGAGGGAGAGTGAGAGGGAGAGGGAGAGTGAGAGGCTAGAGTGAGAGGGAGAGTGAGAGGGAGAGGGAGAGGGAGAGTGTGAGGGAGAGGGAGAGGGAGAGTGAGAGGGAGAGGGAGAGTGAGAGGGAGAGAGGAGGACGTGAGAGGGAGAGTGAGAGTGAGGGGAGAGTGGTGAAGGAGAGTGTGAGGGAGCGGGGGGGAGAGTGAGAGTGAGAGTGAGAGAGTGAGAGTGAGAGTTTTGAGAGTGAGAGAGAGACGTGAGAGTTAGAGAGAGGAGAGTGAGAGGGAGAGGACGAGAGTCGAGAGGAGAGGGAGAGGGGATGTGGAGAGAGAGAGTGAGAGTGAGAGAAGAGAGAGTGAGAGGGAGAGAGTGAGATGAGAGGGAGAGGGAGAGTGAGAGGGAGAGTGGAGAGGTGAGAGGGAGAGTTGAGAGTGAGAGGGAGAGTGAGAGGGAGAGATTCAGAGGAGTGTGAGGGAGAGGGAGAGTGAGAGTGAGAGGGAGAGTGAGGTGAGAGAGTGGAGAGAGAGAGATGTGACGAGAGGGAGAGTGAGAGAGATAGTGAGAGGGAGAGGGAGAGGGAAGAGTGAGGGGGAGGAGGGAGAGTGAGAGTGAGAAGTGAGAGAGTGATGAGATCGTGAGAGTGAGAGTGTAGAGTGAGAGGTGGAGAGTGAGAGTGGAGAGTGAGGTGAGAGTTGAGGTGTTGAGTGAGAGGTGAGAGTGAGAGTGAGTAGAGTGTGAGAGTGAGGAGAGTGAAGAGGGGAGAGTGAGAGTGAGAGTGAGGAGTGAGAAGAGTGAGAGTAAGAGAGAGAGTGAAGAGAGTGAGTAGTGAGAAGTGAGAGTGAGTGAGAGAGTGAGTGTTAGTGAGAGAGAGTGAGAGGGAGAGGGAGAGAGTGAGAGGGAGAGGGAGAGTGAGAGAGAGAGTGAGAGTGAGAGAGGAGAGTGAGAGGGAGAGAGGAGATCAGGGAGGAGAAGGGAGATGAGAGGGAGAGTGTAGAGTGAGTGGGAGAGTGGAGGGGAGAGGGAGAGTGAGAGGGAGAGGAGAGTGAGAGTGAGAGGGAGAGTGAGAGTGAGAGTGAGAGGGAGAGGGAGGAGTGGAGGGAGGTCGAGAGGGAGAAGTGAGAGGAGAGGGCCATAGTGTGTGAGCGGGAGAGGGAGAGTGAGAGGAGAAGTGAGAGTGAGAGGAGAGTGAGAGGGAGAGGTGAGAAGAGTTGAGAGGGAGAGTGAGAGTGGAGGGAGGTGAGGAGTGAGAGGAGAGGGAGACGTGAAGAGGGAGAGGCGAGGAGGGAGAGTGAGAGAGAGAGTGAGAGTAGAGAAGAGTGAGTGAGAGGGAGGGAGACTGTGAAGAGCGAGAGGGTGAGTGAGAGGGTGGAGTGAGAGGGGAGAGGTGGCGAGAGTGAGAGTGAGAGGGAGAGGGAGAGAGAGAGTGAGAGGAGAGGGAGTGTGAGAGGGAGAGTGAGAGCTGAGGAGGGAGAGTGAGTGGGTGAGGGAGGGAGAGGGGAGGAGTGAGAGGGAGAGTGAGAGGGATGAGGAGAGGAGTGGGGAGAGTGAGAGTGAGAGGAGAGTGAGAGTGAGAGGGAGAGGTGAGTTGTGAGAGGAGAGTGAGAGGGAGAAAGAGAGATTGAGGAGGGAGAGTGAGGGGGAGAGTGGGAGGGAGGGGGTGAGTAGAGGGAGGTGACGAGGGGAGGGAGAGTGAGAGTGAGAGGGAGCGAGTGAGAGGGGGAGGGAGAAGAGAGTGAGTAGGGAGAGTGAGAGGGAGAGGGAGAAGTGAGAGAGGGAGTGGGAGAGTGAGAGGAGAGTGAGGAGGGAGGAGTGAGAGGAGAGGGAGGTGAGAGGTGAGAGTGAGAGTGAGAGGAGAGTGAGAGGGAGAGGGAGAGGAGAGTGAGAGGGAAATGGGAGAGTGAGAGGGAGAGTGAGAGTAAGAGGGAAAGTGAGAGGGAGAGAGAGAGTGAGAGTGAGAGAGAGAGAGTGAGAGGGAGAGGGAGAGAGTGAGAGGGAGAGGGAGAGGGAGAGTGAGAGGGAGAGGGAGAGGGAGAGTGAGAGAGAGAGTGGAGAGAAGTGAGAGAGAGAGGGTGAGAGGGAGAGAGTGAGAGCGATGAGCGAGAGGGAGAGGCTGAGAGTGAGAGGAGAGAGTGATGAGTGAGAGGGATAGGGAGTGATGAGAGAGAGAGAAGAAGAGAGAGAGGGGAGTGAGAGAGAGATAGTGAGAGGGAGAGTGAGAGTGTGAGTGAGAGAGAGAATGAGTGATAGGGTGAGGGAGACTGAGTGAGAGGAGAGGGAGAGGGAGTGTGAGAGAGGAGAGGGAGAGTGAGAGAGAGAGAGTGTGAGGGAGAAGAGTGAGAGCGATGAAGCAGAGAGGGAGAGGGCCGAGAGTGTGAGGGAGAGTGAGAGTGAGAGGGAGCAGTGAGAGTTGAGAGGGTGAGTGAGTGTGAGAGGGAGAGTGAGATGGGAGAGTGAAGAGGGAGAGGGAGAGGTGAGAGTGAGAGGGAGATTGAGAGGGGAGAGTGAGAGGGAGAGGGAGAGTGAGAGGATTGAGTGAGTGGGAGAGTGGAGGAGAGGGGTGAGAGGGAGACCGGTGAGAGGGAGAGGGAGAGGGAGAGTGAGAGGAGTGGGAGAGTGAGAGGAGTGAGAGGGAGAGTGAGAGGAGAGATGAGAAGTGAGAGGGAGAGTGAGAAGGAGAGTGAGAGGCGAGAGTGAGAGTGAGAGTGAGAGAGTGAGATGTGAGAGTGAGAGTGGATAGAGGAGTGGAGAGTTAGAGAGAGAGAGTGGAGAGGCGAGCGGGAGGAGTGAGAGTGGGAGGGGAGAGGGAGAAGTTGAGAACGAGAGTTGAGAGTGAGAGTGAAGGAGAGAGAGAGTGAAGGGGAGAGAGTGAGATAGAGAAAGGGGAGAGGGAGAGTGAGAGGGAGAGTGGAGAGTGAAGGGGAGAGTGAGTGTGGAGAGGGAGAGTGAGAGGGAGAGTGAGAGGGGACACGTGCGGGAGTGAGAGATGGAGAGGGTGAGTGTGAGTTACGTAGAGGGAGAGTGAGGTGAGAGTGAGTGGGAGAGTGAGCAGTGAGAGTGAGAGGAGAGAGAGAGAGAACAGGAGAGTGAGGAGAGAGAGTGAAGAAGGGAAGAGGGAGAGGAGAGTGAGAGGGAGAGGGAGACGTGAGAGTGAGAGGGGAGAGTGAGAGTGAAAGAGGGAGAGTGAGAGGGAGAGTGAGAGTGTGTGAGTGGGAGAGGTGAGAGGGGAGAGAGAGACTGAGGAAAGATAGTGTTGAGGTGAGAGAAGAGAGAGAGAGTGAAGTGAGAGAGAGAAGAGAAGAGAGTAAGATAGTGATTGAGAGTGATGAGAGTCGAGAGGGAGAGTGAGAGGGAGAGTGAGAGGGAGAGGGAGAGAGTGAGATGGGAGAGTGAGAGGAGAGATGAGAGGGAGAGGGAGAAGAGTGTAGAGTGAGAGGAGAGTGGAGTGAAGAGGGAGAGTGAGAATGTGAGAGGAGAGGGAGGAGTAGTGGGAGAAAGGAGAGTGGGAAGGGATGAGTGAAAGGAGAGTGAGAGGGATGAGGCTGAGTGAGTGGAGGTGTAGAGGGAGATGGGAGAGAGGAGAGTGAGAGGGAGTGTGAGAGGTGGAGAGTGTGAGTGTGAGGGAGAGTGAGAGGGAGAGGGAGAGTGAGAGGGAGAGTGAGAGGGAGAGGGAGAGTGAGAGGGAGAGGGAGAGTGACGAGGGAGAGTCGAGAGGGGAGACGGGAGAGTGAGAGGGAGAGTGGAGAGTGAAGAGGGAGAGTGAGAGTGGGAGAGGGGAGGACCCCCCGATTGAGCAGCGCCCCGATCCATGGGAGAGTGAGAGGGCGAGTGAGAGTAAGAAGGGAGGCGTGAGAGGGAGGAGGAGAGAGTCGGAGAGTTGAGAGAGAGAGATGTAGAGGGAGAGGGAAGAGAGTGAGGAGGGAGAGGGAGAGGCGAGAGTGAGAGGGGAAGGAGGGAGAGGGTGAGTGAGAGAGAGAGTGAGAGTGAGATAGAGCGAGTGAGAGGGAGAGTGTGGATGAGCGAGAGCGAAGAGGGAGAGGGAGAGTGAGAGGGGTGTGGATGTCTCGTGAGAGGAGAGGGTGAGTAGAGAGAGAGTGAGAGAGGGTGGGAGAGTGAGAGAGAGAGAGTGAGAGGGAGTGAGAGAGTGAGGAGAGTGAGAGAGAGAGTGAGGAGTGGGAGTGAGGGAGAGAGAGTGAGAGGAGCAGGGAGAGGGAGAGTGTAGAGAGAGAGTGAGTGTGATGAGAGAGAGTGAGAGGGATAGAGAGTGAGAGCTGAGAGCGAGAGGGAGGAGAGAGTGAGAGGGAGCGGCAGAGTGAGGAGTGTGGGGGAGATTGAGAGTGAGAGGGAGTAACAGAGTGAGAGTGAGAGGGTAGAGTGAGAAGGAGAAGAGTGAGTGGGAGAGGAGAGTGAGAGTGGAGGGAGAGTGAGGAGGGAGGACGCAAGAGGGAGAGAAAAGTGAGGTGGGAGAGTGAGAGGGAGAGGGACGAGGGAGAGGTGAGAGGTAGAGGGAGAGGGTGAGTGGGGGGAGTGAGAGGGAGAAGGGAGAGGAGAGTGGAGGGGAAGAGTGAGAGGGAGAGTGAGAGTGAGAGGGAGAGTGAGAAGGTGAGTGAGAGGGAGAGGGAGAGTGAGTGTGAGAGGAGAGTGAGGCAGAGGGGAGAGTGGAGGGAGAGGGAGAGTGAGTGGCGAGGTGAGAGGGTAGAGGAGAGGGAGAGGGAGAGGGAGAGAGTGAGAGGGAGAGGGGAGAGGGAGAGTGGAGAGGGAGTGAGAGGGGAGGAGAGTGAGAGGGAGAGTTTGAGAGGGAGAGGGAGTGTGAGAGGCAGAGTGAGCAAGAGAGTTGAGAGGGAGAGTGAGAGTGAGTGGGAGAGGGGAGTGAGAGGGAAGAGGCGTGAGGGAGATGTGAGAGTGAGAGTGAGAGTGAGAGAGAGGAGTGAGAGGGAGACAGTGGAGCGCGAAGAGGGAGAGGGAGAGTGACGAGGGAGAGTAAGAGTGAGAGGCCGAGATGTGAGAGGGGACGAGTTGAGAGGGAGAGTGAGACGGAGAGGGAGAGTAGAGAGTGAGACGGGAGAGTGAGAGGGAGAGTGTGAGGGAGAGGCGAGAGTGAGTGGGAGAGTGACGAGGGAGTGGGGAGAGTGAGAGGGAGAGGGAGAGGGAGAGTGAGAGGGAGAGTGAGAGGGAGAATGAGAGGCGAGAGGGAGAGTGAGAGGGAGAGTGAGAGTGGAGAGGGAGAGTGAGAGGAGAGTGTGAGGGAGGAGATGGAGAAGTGAGAGGGGAGTGAGAAGTGAGAGGGAGGATGTGAAGAGTGCGAGGGAGGTGGGAGAGGGAGGAGTTTGAGGAGAGGAGGTGTGAGAGGGAGAGTGAGAGGGAGAGTGAGAGGGAGAGGGAGAGTGAGAGGGAGAGTTGAGAGGGAGGAGGGAGAGTGATGAGTGTGAGGGAGGGTGAAGAGGGGGGTGAGAGGAGAGTTGAGAGTGAGAGGGAGAGTGAGAGGGAGAGTGAGAGTGAGAGGAGGAGTGAGAGGTGGAGAGGGAGAGTGACGAGTTGTGTGTAAGAGGGAGAGTGAGAGTGAGAGGGGAGATGAGAGGGAGAGTAGTGAGGGAGAGGGAGAAGTGAGAGGGAGGAGTGGAGGGATGAGTGAGAGTGCGTGGGAGAGCTAGTGAGAGGGAGAGTGAGAGGCGAGAGGGAGAGTGGAGGGAGTGTGAGAGAAGCAGGGAGAGTGAGGAGGGAGAGTGAGAGAGAGGAGAGTGAGAGGGGAGGGGGGAGAGTGAGAGGGAGGGGGGAGAGTGAGATGGAGGGGGGAGAGTGAGAGGGAGATTGAGAGGGAGAGGGAGAGTGAGAGTAAGAGGAGAGCGAGAGTGAGAGGAGAATGAGAGGGAGAGGGAGAAGTGAGAGTGAGAGGAGTGTGGAGAGTGAAGAGGTGAGTGAGAGTTGAAGAGTGAGAGGCGTGTGAGAGTGAGAGTGAGGTGAGAGAGAGAGAGACGAGGTTGAGATGTGAGAGAGATAGTGAGAGGGAGAGGGAGAGGGAGAGTGAGAGGGAGAGGGAGAGGAGGAGTGAGGAGGGAGTGTGAGAGTGGAAAGTGGGAGAGAGTGAGATGGGGTGAGAGTGGTAGTTAGAGAGCTAGAGGCAGGGAGAGTTGATGAGGAGAAGGAGAGAGAGAGACAGAGAGAAAGGATAGTGGATTGAGGAGTGTGAGAGAGAGAGAGAGAGAGTGAGAGTGAGAGAGAGAGAGACAGAGACGAAAGATAGTGATTGAGTGTGAAGAGAGCGAGAGAAGAGAGTGAGAGTGAGAGGGAGAGGGGAGAGAGAGAGAAAGAGAGAATGATAGTGATTGAGAGTGAGAGAGAGAGGAAGAGGAGGTGAGAGTGAGATGGAGAAGGAGATTGAGAGAGACAGAGAGAAGATAGTGAGTGGAGATGTGAGAGTGAGTGAGAGTGAGAGTCAGAGAGAGAGAGAGAGAGAGAATGAGAGGAGAGATGTGAGCGTGAGAGAGAGAAAGAGAGAAATGTGAGAAGTTGAGAGGGAGAGTGAGAGGGAGAGTGGAGTGAGGGGGAGAGTGAGAGGGAGAGGGAGAGTGAGAGTGAGAGGGAGAGTGTGAGGTGAAGAGTGAGAGGCGAGAGGGAGAGGGAGAGTGAGAGGGAGAGTGAGAAGTGAGAGGGTGAGGGACGAGTGTGAGAGGGAGGAGAGAGTGATGAGGGAGAGTGAGAGGAGAGTGTGAGTTGAAATAGGGATGAGCGAGAGGAGAGGGAAGAGTGAGATGATGAGCGAGAGTGAGAGGGATGAGATTGAGAAGTGAGAGAGGAAGAGTGTAGAGGGAGAGGGAGAGGTAGATGTGAAGTGGGAGAGGAGAGGGGAGAGTGAGAGGGAGAGTGAGAAAGTTGAGAGGGAGTAGGGGAGTGTGAGGGGAGAGAGAGTGAGAGGGAGAAGTGAGAGGGAGAGTGAGAGTGGAAAGAGGGAGAGTGAGAGGGAGAGGGAGGAGTGAGAGTGAAAGAGGGAGAGTGAGAGGGAGAGTGAGAGTGAGAGAGGGAGAGGAGACCGAGTGAGGGTGAAAGAGGGAGAGTGAGGGCTGATATGTGTGTGAGATGGAGAGGGAGATGTGAGGGGTGAGGTGAGTCAGTGTGAGAGAGGAGAGGGAGAGTGAGAGTGAAAGAGGAGAGTGGAGAGGGAGAGTGAGAGTGAGAGAGGAAGAGTGAGAGGGAGGTGAGGTGGGGAGAGTGAGAGGGAGACGTGAGAGGGAGTGGGTGAGGGATGAGTGAGAGGGAGAGAATGAGAAGTGAGAGGGGAGGAGTGTGTGAGGGAGAGAGAGTGAGAGGGAGAGTGAGAGGAGGTGCAGAGTGAAAGAGGGAGCAAAGATTGACAGAGGAGTGGGGAGAGTGAGAGTGAAAAGAGGAGAGTGAGAGGGAGAGTGAGAGGTGAGAGGGGAGGGAGGGAGAGTGAGAGTGGAAAGGGGAGAGTGAGAGGGAAGAGGGGTGTGAGAGGGAGGAGAGGTGAGAGTGAGAGTGGAGGGAGAGTGAGAGTGAAAGAGGGAGAGTCGCAGAGGGAGAGTGAGAGTGAGAGGGGAGAGTGAGGGTTGAGAGGCGAGAGTGAGATGAGAGAAAGAGTGAAATGAGAAGAGAGAGAGTGAGAGGAGAGTGACGAGTGAGAGGAAGAGTGAGAGTGAGAGAGAGAGAGAAGTGAGAGGAGAGTGAGAGTGAGAGGAGAGAGGCGCGTACTTGGACAATGCTTTGGATATCTGGTCCATCAACCCATTGCTAGTAAAATTAGGAAGCAGAGATGTCCACAACCTGAGCTATATTGATGACCTTGCAGTTGTCTACGAAGCCAACTCTCGAAATTCTATCGACGATTAAAGGCTAAGCGTGATAAATATTATGCTAGAATGGTGTGAAATTAAAACAAATTAAGGGTGAATCCCTATAAACAAATAAACATTGCTGTTAAGGAAAAATATTCATTCAAAACTCAACTCCAATCGTCAAGTGTGTTGGGATAACTATCCGGCCTTCGCAAGAAGTGAAATACTTAGGAGTTGTGATCGGCGAAGTTTCTCTTTTAACAACCACCTAAAAGAATTCAAAGAGTAAGTTCTCCCTTACGGTATGCGTGTCTAAATAAATTGGCAAGGAAAAACCACCTGGGGATTACACCATAAAAATCGTGTTTATCCTGTCAAAAGCACATTTCTCAACCTCATAATAGCATATGCATCACCTGGCTGGGGAAATAGTCTGAGCAAAAAGTGCGTTCCTTTACTTGTCGGTATTCAAAGACAAGCACTAGAATATTAATAATCTAGGCTTTACCGAAAAAAAAATATAAACTGTTTCTTGAAGCCTTCAAAGTTTCTTTGGAGGGCTGTATTGCCATAGATTTAGATTTAGAGTTAAAATTGCAAACTTATAATATAAAAAGTGGCTTACCTGCTAAAGTTGTAGAGCAGTTTTTACCACGACAAAAAAGACAAGGAATTGAAAAACAGAATGCGAAATGCTTGCAATTGACGAGTGGCAACGGAAGGTGGGAACCAATCTGACAAGGGGCGATCACTCATGCTTTCTTTCCAATGTGGAATAGAGACTAACGCAACCTGGGTTCAAACCTGACTTTTGGTCAAAACAGCTTATTTCGGGAAACACGGCAATCTCGACTAAATACCTCAAAACAGGTTCAAGAGAAGAGGAAGATTCAAATTGCGAATGCGGTGAAGAAGAAAATGTTGAGCATATTATTTTTCATTGTCATCTCTATCATAACAAGATGCGCACACTTAGCAGGAGAATATTCTTTGCTTGGGAATGGCCTCCCTTACCCTGAACAAACTGGTGGAAACAGAAGACATTTTCTGCGCAGTTAAATCATATTGCTGCAGAAGTATTTAACTAAAAAAAAACAATAGGTTAATTATGTTTTTTATTAAATGTAAGTTAGTAAGAAATTATATAAAGTGTTGCTATTTAATGTTAAATAGCAAAATTAAGTATAGTTTAAGATTTTATTGGAGTCCCGACTGTGCAGAAGTAAGCGGCATCATTCCAATTGCGGGCGCCCTAGAGGGACTTTTGCCGATTTTTAAATATTTGCTCACCATCCACATTTTATTGAACTTATGCATGACCTCACTGCTCCTTTTCTGAGTAGTAAGGGCGAGCTACTATGACCTTTCAAATTCGGGTTTAAAAATTTAAAAAAGGAAATTGGAATAAAGAACAGCTCTTGTCTAAAGGGCAGCTTAAGGTTTAAAGCCGGGGGTTAATAAAGAAGTAGAAATAAAAAAAAAAAAAAAAAAAAAAAAAAGGGAGAGGGAGAGGGAGAGGGAGAGGGAGAGAGAGAGAGAGAGAGAGAGAAAGATAGTGAGTGAGAGAGAGAGTGAGAGGGAGAGGGAGAGAGAGAGAGACAGAGAGAAAGATAGTGATTGAGAGTGAGAGAGAGAGAGAGAGAGAGTGAGAGTGAGAGGGAGAGGGAGAGAGAGAGACAGAGAGAAAGATAGTGATTGAGAGTGAGAGAGAGTGAGAGTGAGAGGGAGAGGGAGAGAGAGAGACAGAGAGAAAGATAGTGATTGAGAGTGAGAGAGAGAGAGAGAGAGAGTGAGATGGAGAGGGAGAGAGAGAGAGAAGATGACATTGAGAAAGTAGTGATTGAGTGAAGAAAGAGAGTGAGAGTGAGATGTGAGAGGGAGAGAGAGAGAGACGAGAGAGAAAGATAGTGATTGTGAGTGAGAGTGAGAGAGAGTGAGAGTGAGAGGGAGAGGGAGAGAGAGAGACAGAGAGAAAGATAGTGATTGAGAGTGAGAGAGAGAGAGAGAGTGAGATGGAGAGGGAGAGAGAGAGACAGAGAGAAAGATAGTGAGTGAGAGTGAGAGAGAGTGAGAGTGAGAGTCAGAGAGAGAGAGAGAGAGAGAGTGAGAGGGAGAGTGAGAGTGAGAGAGAGAGAGAGAGAGCTTAATTAAACCTATTCATCTATCGCTTCTAACTCCCACAACTACGTATACATTTTTCGAATAATCTTCTTCCTGTTTATGCATTAAAAGTTCCAATTACAAATCATCTGTCATCCAATGGTTTTTGTAGGTTAAGAGAGAAATTTTTAATGTTTTCATCACAAGCCTAAACAGTAGGGGCAGAAACCTGAATTACTATCTGCTTGGAAGTTTAACTTTTTTTGTTTCGGATCTTCTGGAGTTGGAAAAGTTTTCCTTTTGCCTCTAATTAGAAACCAATACTGAGTAGCAACAGTATTCATTAACAACAAAATAGCAGAGTTCTAAAAACGACACCTCCAATTAATGGCATTATATTAATCTATTATTCCTTTCCCATTATAAAGGAAGACTGTCAGTGTAACATTACAATGGGAGTGTACCCCCCCTCCTTTGTACACCCCCCCCCTTCCTACGATAACAAGCACTACATGATTACTAAGAGGTAAGGGTATCTCGACTCCTTAACAAGGCACTGATTTTAGATAAGGGTTATCATTAGGGAACCGACACTCTTTGTATATTTGTTAAACTTACACATTTTTGTCAACACCCTCTCAAACAAAAGTCCGTGACGCAGGGGCTCCGTAAACTAAGCAGATTCCCCTCGTGAAGTTTAGTAATAGATAAATCTACATACTGCTAACACAACACCACCGTCACTTTAAGTAATTAAGATGTTTTTAAATATTTATTCAGATTTTAAAAGGATTCTTAGTTATGGGCAAATGTCGGGAATTATACATAGCTCGCTACAGAATGTGGACATTTTTCCTGACTTACACTTCCTTTAAATAGTTTGAGGAACTTTCTTATTATTTATTTTTATTTTAATAACTTAAAAAACTAAGCAAAGCAATACAAAAAAAATTAAAAAAAACAGAAAATGGAACACAAAACACAAAAGGTAAAAAAGAAATGAATAAGGAATACAAAACGTAAAAGGAACATAACCAGAAAAGGAACATAGAACACAAACGGAACACAAAATATAAAAGGATCACAAAACAGAGAAAAAACACGAAAAACAGACATGGGAAAGAAATGGAAACGCACACACAAAACAAAACTGGAAAGGAAAAAAAGGAAATAGATCACAAAAGGCGAAATTAAAAAAAATGAATAAAAAACTGAATGAAGCACAAAAACGGAACTGGAACTCAAAAACGGAAATGAAACTCAAAAAACAAAATAGAACTCAAAAAACAAGAATGAACATCAAAAAATAGAAGTAGAACACAACAAAGAATAAAATAAATGAACAAGGTTATAAATGAAAATTAATAAGGTTTAGATAAAATATAAGTTTTTCCAGGTGACAATTTACATAAAACTCTGTACCTCCCTAATAAACACTCCAACGAGTGGAAACTTGAAAACCAAAAAATTGAGGTTATTAAAAAAAATAATATCTTATTAAAAGATATTAATATGGAAAGAACAACATTTATTTACACTTGCCTAAAGGGAGGAGCGTAAGAAAAAGAAAGCAGGAAGAGAAAATTGTGAAAAAGTAAGGAGCCAGGAACAGTTAATTCTCTTATATCCCAGTGGGAAAGCCCCCAATATTTATACCTATTATTTTCACACAATGGTTCCTTCCCGAAAATATAAGAGGGAAAAAGAAAAGTAAGAAAAAATACTGGAGGAAGGAGGATGATAGGGTGCTAAGAGCATCAATTTCTATCGGGGACAGGAGCTAGGGGGGTCGACCCCCCAACCACTGACTGATAGTACACCCCCCCTCACATGCCTTATTGCACTACCCCACTCACTCCATGTCCCTCATACTCTCTCTCAACCACACATCTCCATAATTATACTACTACCTTAACAGATTTCTCTTAAGAGCAATAATCAGCTTTTGAGGTTGTACTCGTGACTTCATTTTTGAAAATGTTCCTCGAATGTCAATCGATCCTACCTAAGAGACGCCGAAATTGAGATCCGTTCAAAATTATATATATATACTTCTCATTATTTACATATTCTCATATTTTATGGCAAAGGTCTCCAATACAAAACTTTTTTTCGATGCAAACTTTATTGAAACTGCCCTACATGTTTCGTGGCTTACTTGCCACTTCTTCAGGGGATATCCCTTTTAATAAAAAAAAAAAAACAATGAAAATAAAACTGCGGATCATTCTATCTTCAGGAAACATCAAAGTCAAAGAGGAAAGAAATAATACTAAAAGTAAAAAAAGCCGTCACGCAGAGGCTGCGTTAACTAAGCAGATTTCCCACGTGTGCCACTTATACACATGTAGTGTTATTCTCAGGAATGTGAATTTGTTTAATGATCATAAATAAATAATTTAAAATGATGAACGCTGGGGAGGTGCACCCGTTTATTTCTGGTATTTATTAACTCTGCTACGTTAATATATGATGTATTTACTGAACACGCTATGTACACATATTGGGGTAAAATAAGGTACGAAGCAAGTAATTTGCGTAGAAATATTGACATGCTCAACAATTCTTACTAATATGAACTACCCAGGTAAGTCACCTGAATAAATTAATTATACTCCATGTTAAAATTTTATCTTTCATAATTCAAATCTATGTTATTTTTTAACGTCAATAACAGATTACACCAAGTAAAATATACTGTCCCCCCCCCCTTCTCTTCCCCCAAACATTAATTCATGTCAAACGCCAGTTAGCCCTTAAGTGTATTTAATGTTTATTTAATTAAATCGTCAAAACTATTTGAACAAACATTTTTAGTATTATGAAGATAATGTAATCGGATTTGTTAATATAATTTATTGGGTACTTGTGTATTATATCCACCACATTTTAGTTCCACTAGTTCCACGCTAGAATGCGCTACTGAAGTGCGACGCTAGCTCTCCCAGGCTAATGAGGTTATCTTTTGTCATAGTTGTGTTTGCTGTTTATTGTGCTGTTTAGTGTTTCTTAGTCCTTTAAAAATGCCTCTTTGGGATTTGCCAACGACTGAAGAAGACGCTGTTAAATATTTACAGGAGAGGAATATTTTGGCTATCAGAAGAAAGTGTTCTAAATCACATTGTATGAAACTTTATAGTGGAAAAAAAAGTGTTTTTTGGAAGTGTAATGTAAGAAAGTGTGGTGAGCAAGTCGGTGTTTGGATTAGCACTTGGTTCGAAGGAAGTAAAATTCCATTTTGTAATGCATTGAAGTTCATTTACTTCTAGTGCGAAGAATTAACATCTGTCAATTTTTGCAAAAAACAACTCAAAATTTCCAATAACTGCATTTTAAATTGTATTTCCACACATTTCCCGCCTAAATGTAAATAAAATGTTTTATTTTTAAAAATTGTGTTTTCTTTTATTTATCATTATAATTCCGTCGAAGGTTATAAGGAAAGAATAACCTCCCTTGCGGGCAATGAATCGTACTACTTAAAACAGTAGCGCACTCTAACGTGGGACTAGTGGAACTAAAATGTGGTGGATATAATACACAAGTACCATTTATTGTATTAAAGGATTCGGATCCTAAATGAGTTGGCACCACAGCCCAGGGAGGTGTGGAGTGGGGGTTACTTCCTTTGTCGTATCTGTTCTTCCGCTTCTCTGCCGACCTCATATTAGTCTATGTTTACATGATAATTGATGCTTACACTTTTAGCAATGTAGTGTTATTCTCAGGAATGTGAATTTGTTTAATGATCTTAAATAAATAATTTAAAATGATGAACGCTGGGGAGGTGCACCCGGTTATACTTTCTAAAATTATGAGTTATATGGTCCATTACTATATAAAAAAATGACCCCCCACCCGGTTATTTCTGGTATTTATTAACTCTGCTCCGTTAATATATGATATATTTACTAAACACGCTATGTACAAATATGAATATACAGTTTACAATCCAGACTTACAAAAGAGTATTTTAAATTGCGGTTATGACGTGCCAGGCTGATTTGTGAATCTAAACCATCCAGGGCGTCACCCAGACACATGTAAAAAAATTTATTCAAATCGGTCCACCCGCTTTAGGAGGAGTGACATACACACGTACATTAGAATTTTATATATATATATATATATATATATATATATATATATATATATATATATAAAGATAAATAATAAAAAATAGGAAAAAGGTGGTAAACAAAAAAAGAGAAATCAAATACCTCAATAATATATTCTGTAACATTTTATCTTTAATTAATCGATTTTAAATTATGATGCGAAATAATCGCGTTCATGATTGACCTGTAAATAATCGATTTGTAGTCAGCTGACTTAACCTATTTCGGGAACATCTCAGTAACATCTACCTCCTCTGTGAGGACAGTCCCAACGGATATAAAAGTCCGTCCGCATTCATGGTGAAATTAGAAGCTCGATAGCTTAATACGCTTAAGTGGGACTGTTAACAGAAAAATAGTCGGTCACGAAAGGTCTGCGTAAACTAAGCAGATTTCCCACGTGAAGGTTTACAATAGAGAAATCTCCATACTGGTAACACAACACCACCGTGATTAAATGCAAACAGTATGAGAAATTTTTCAGTTAATAAAAATAAATTCCCAACTGAAACGGCTTCTGAATTGTAAGAATAATTTATATTTTAATAACTCAAATTTTAGTAGTCAAAGAACTAAAGAAGGGGGGGGGGCGGATGAACAGAACGTATTTGCATAAATCTCACAAAGTAAGGAAGATAAGGTAAGGTTATAAACGATAGGTAAGGTTAGAAGAAGCTTCCACCTGAGCCAAGCGGTTACGAAAATGGCCGACCTAATCCGAACTATACCCGACCACATGTCTCAGACTTCATAAAAATGCAAATATCTCGGTTATTATTCAAGATAGAGAATAAATGTATAGAACAATATTTATAGTAAATTTAATTTTCAATACGATTGGTTTTATACAATTATTCGATCCGATGCATAATAACGGAGATATTTTGAATTTTCGAAAATCCCCCCTCTAAACCCTCCCCTCCCTCTAGTCCGATTTCAGCCATTAACGAACATGATCTGTCTTTTTACATAAAACGGTTAAATATCGAGTTTCATAACGATCAAAAAAAAAATTGCGACTGCTAGAGCGTTATATATATAATTTTGAACGGACCTCATTTTCGACACATCCTGGGTAGGATCGATGAACATTTGAAGAAATTTTTCGAAAATCGCGTCATGAGTACGACCTCAATAGCTGATTTCCCTTAAGATTTAATAAATACATCATAGATGTAGACACATACTAATACAATATCTAGTAAAAGTGTTATTAAGGGTTGTGTTAAATTAATGTTATTAATTTTTTATGTTTTTTTTTTTTTGAAAAGGGACAGCCCTTGAAGGGGTGGCAAGTAAGGCACGAAACATGTATGGCTGCTTCAATAAATTTTGCACCTTTACAATGATATGATACTCATTGCAATGCTGACATAATCTAAAGGAAACTTTTCCAGAAATCCTGTCTCGTAGAGAGACTTGAAGGAAGATTATATTGTCTAGTGTAATATACGGCAGGCTGGGATTACCATACCTCGACGGAGGAAAAGCTAATAAAAGCAGTAGTGGCTGAGCCTTCTTTCAACAAGATGGCCCATTCCCCAAAGCTATGATTTAAAGGTTCGAATGTATCTGTGTTTGTCAGCTGTGTGTCATATTGGAGCAGAGATATTGGTCTTCCTCTCATATCGCAGCCCACTCCACACCTAAGAACCTCCTTAGCTCTTCTCTAACACCAAACGCTACAATTTATTTCCAAGCTAACATTTCACGTTCTTATATATATATATATATACGTTTGAATATATTTCAAACACATATTCAAGCCCAGAAAAAAAAATATCCGTCACGCAGGGGCTACGTTAACTAAGCAGATTTCAAACGTGCGACACGTATTTGCATTTATCTCATAATGTAAATGCTCAATGAGAAATATATTATTATATTCGTATTTAGGCTTCAAATAAAGTGCTTCATAATATAACGGCTTATTGTTTATATGACATGAGTCGGAGTGGGGGTTTACTGAAAACGGAAAATTAATAATTGCACATATCTCGGTTAAGATAATGAAAATACATACATAACAACATTTATAGAACGTTACATTTGCAATAAGATTGGTTCTATACAATTTTTCGATACGACTCATAATAACGGAAATATTAAGACTTTCCGAAATTCTCCCCCTCCTGGTTCGATTTCAGCCATTAACGAACATTCTTTTTGTATAAAACGATTATATATCAAGTTTGGTAACGATATGAAACAAATTGCGACCGCTAGAGCGGTAACAGACAAATATATATATATATATATATATATATATATATACAGTTTTGAACGAAACTCATTTTCGTCATCTCCTGGGTTGAACATTTGAAGAAAAAATTCGAAAATCGCGTCATGTACAACCTCAATAGCTGATTTCCCTTAAGGAAAATCTGCCAAAAGAGTCTCTTAAATTTCAACTTCTTCTTCGCAAATATCAGAAACCAGCTATTTCGATTGTATCCGCCCTAATCAGATAATACTACATACTGGGTATTAGGTAAGTAAGTTGCAAACTTCTCCAGGTGTTTCTACTCTTCAAAAGGAACCAAATTGTCTATATGATGTATGTCCCTATTCCTAATGACATTGGAGAAAAATTGATTTCTATGATTTTCCGATGTATCTATGTTTAAGCAGATTTCCCTTAAAGTAAATCCAGCTATTTCATTCTCATGACGCGATTTATGAAAAATTTCCTCAAATGTCCATCGATCCTATCCAGGAGATGACGAAAATGAAGTCCGTTCAAAATTATATGTATATTTGTCTGTTAACGCTCTAGCGGTCGCAATTTTTGTTTGATCGTTACCAAACTCGATATTTAATCGTTTTATGTAAAAATAAAGATCAAGTTCGTTAATAGCTGTAATCGGACCAGTAGGAGAGGGGTTAGAAGTGTGAATTTTGAAAACTCGAAATATCTCCGTTATTTTGCGTCGGATCGAAAAATTGTATAGAATCAATCTTATTGCAAATTACATTTACTATAAGAATTGTTCTATAAATTTATTCTGTGTCTTGAATATTAAACAAGATATTTTCATTTGTATTGTGGGTGTGGTCGGCAGAAGTCGGCTATATTCTGGACTTTGCGCCGAAAGCTAGTTCGGCTGTTTCCGTAACTGTTCGTCGCTCGCGAATTGGTTTAATTACTACTACTCTTATTAGTAGGCAGATTTCTCTTTGTAAAACTTGGAAATCTTCTTAGTTTACGCAGCTCCTGGGTGACGGGCTTTTTTTAATAATAAGCTGTTTTATCATGAACCATTTCATTACAAGGTTAAATAAGGAATATTGCTTTCATTAAACTTTTATTTTGTGAGATATATGCAAGTGCGTTGTGTGGATCCCCCCCACCTTACTTTTGTTCGGATTAAAATTATTCTGATTCATTGCAAATTACAGAATTAGCTATAGTAAATAGTTTTCAATAAAATTAATTTGTTATTTTCAGATATATTTCATTAACGTTTTTTCTTTCCGATTTATAATTTAGGTAGGCTGGCCTGTTTGTTTACAATTCAGACGCTTTCCGTTGAAGAGTTATTAACTTGTAACTGAAAGATTTCTCATTACCGTTTGTATTTAATCACTTAATAATCAGGGTGGTGTTACCGGTATGTATATTTATGTATTGTAAACTTTTGCTTGGGAAGTCTGCTTAGTTTACGCAGCCCCTGCGTGACGGATTTTTATGACATAAATTCATCTGCAGCAGATGAATTATTGATATTGGATGTTTTCTGGCTATGTTATTTTGAAGGGCATTAATATATCTTTAATATTTGTTTATTTTTATTGGCAATTTCGGTTTTACAAATAGTTTTATAATTACTTTAATAACGGTTTTATAATGTCACTATATCAGTAGCCGCTCAAGTCCTTTTCCTCTGAGAACTAGTAAGGAAGAAGGCTGGATTGTACATCAAAGTTATCGCCTACATACTGGCTAAGGTCTACCATTCGTCAGCTAATGGAGGCGGCAGGATACCGAGGGATGGTCCTCTAATAACTCTGGACAAAGGCCAATGTTCTCCACTCATGCCTCTATTGGATTGACTGGAATTTCCTTCATGATGTCTTTATTGTAAGATTTTGAGGCGCAGAAGGAAACGGTAAACCACTATTCTCTTGTTCGCTTCCATGAAAATCAGGTTTACAAGTATGTAGCCTTCAGATAATACATAACATGTTTGTATATCTAAAACTCCGATTTCCCACGTAGGTCACGTATTTGCATTTTTCTCAAAATGTAAATGTTCAATGAGAAATGTATTTCGTATTTAGGCTTCAAATAAAGTGCTTCATAATATAACTGCTTATTGTTTATATGACATGAGTCGGAGTGGGGGTCTACTGAAGGAGGAAAACTAATAAATGCAAATATCTCGGTTAATAATGAAGATAATGAAAAAAATGTACATAACGACATTAATAGAACCTGACATTTTCAATAAGATTGATTCTGTACAATTTTTTGATCCGGCCCATAATAACGGAGATATTAAGAATTTTCTAAATTTCCCCCCTCTACCACACCTCCCTCCACCTGGTCCGATTTCAGCCGTTAACGAACTTGATCTTTATTTTTACATAAAACGATTAAATATCGAGTTTGGTAACGATCAAACAAAAATGCGACCGCTAGAGCGTTAACAGACAAATATATATATATATAGTTTTGTACGGACCTCATTTTCGTCATCTCCTGGGTAGGATCGATGGACATTTGAAGAAAAATTTCAAAAATCGCGACATGAGTACGACATCAATAGCTGATTTCCCTTGAGGGGAATCTGCTACAACTACATCTGCCGGGAAATACATTTTCCATGGAAAGGAACGTGGGATTGCACAGGGTTTTAAGGATAAGTAGTGACTTCCCGTTGACTTCTGCATCTAACCATCTATCAATAATCTAAAGGAATTTTCCTAAGCTTTCATAAGTAAATTAATTGACTGCAAACACAATCTGCTCAATATGCCTAATAGAACCAATTTCCTGAACTTCGAGGAACACATGCATCGTGAGTTCCTACTCCGAGCTTTGAGTGACCTCTTTGACCTTTGGGGGGGGGGGGCACCAAAATGGCTTCCGACAAAAGGCAGTCCATTTGCTGCAAAGTTTTTTTAAGCCCCCCCCCCCCCCAGAGTGGTTTGACTATGGAAATCCTAGCGGAGTCAGCACTACATTAGAAGCAAGTCCCCTCCAACCAGTCAGATAATGGGACTAACCTCTTGACTCAATTCCAACTCTAGGATCACGACTTTCATTTATGGCACAACTCTAGAGATCTAGAATATCCGGAATACACCAATTACATAATAATTATTCATTAATAGAAGAAATCGACTACTGACATTAGACAGAAGACGCCATTTTCAAAAAAACTTACACCATACTTGGGATTTCATCCTTTCAAAAGCATTTTTAAAATAGTGCTAAATATAAAATAATAAAAAAATAATAATAAATTATAAAAAAATAATTAAAAATACATTGTCAAATACAAATGCTCCGAGAGCAAAAAGGGTCGTCAACTTGATGTGGATTCCAAGCCACGTGGGAATAGATGGAAATGAAAAAGCAGATGTAGCAGCCAGAGAAGCCCATCAACTCGACTCCATCACCCCAACAACAATTACATCTGCAGAACTCTACCAACCACTCAAAGACGGAATTGATAAAAACTGGCTACACATGGGGAACGAAACCCAGAACAATAAACTGAAAACTATTAAAACCACCATCCGTCCATGGAAATATTCGACAAGAGACAACAGAAGAGATGAAGTTGTATTCGGAAGACTCAGAATAGGGCACACATGATTTACGCATGGCTATCTTATGACAAAAGATCAACCCCCGATTTGTGGAAAGTGTAACACAGAACTGACTATCTACCACATATTAATAGAATGACATAAGTCAAAAACGAATGCAATATTTCCAATGATATAGAAGTGGCCCTTGGAGGTGGCCCTAAAGAGCTATAAATTGTTTAATTTTGTGAACATTACGAATTTATACAAAGAAATTTAAACTACAAGTTTTTTTTGTATCCTCGTTTATATTGTTAAAATGGCGATATGGATGAGGATACCAAAATGTGAATTATAAATATTACAAGGCGATGATAACCTAGTAGTTTTTCGCCCTAAAACCCTATAAACAAACAACATAAAATAGTGCTTCTCAACTTTTCAAGTAGAAAAATTCAAATTCTAAAAAACAATTATTTCAATTAATTTGATATATATATATATATATATATATATATATATACATATATTATATGTGACATTTCCTCGTCACAGTTTTTAGGGTTTATACCAGTCGTTGCTGTGGATTTGTTAATAATAAAATTATTTGTTATTTAAGACTTCACTCATCTAATATTATTATATTTCCCGTCTCCTGTGCATGTCGGTTTTTTTATAACGTATTGAATAGTATAATTCATAGTCGTAGAAAGTATTCTGTGTTCCAAACCATGGATGGATTAAAGTTCCTTTCCCTTGATGCGGTACAAAGCTTAATGGTGACAACTGTTTTAGATACATCATAACCGAAAAACAAATAGAAAATGAAATATTACGAATTTTTACTTCAGGCCTCCCTTACAACCCCCACTCCCGTTTGAACCTATAGATTTTAATACAGCTTATAATGACGGAAGAATTAATGCTAATTCACATACCGAGTTTTGTTAAATTCGGTTCAACCGTTAGTGCCCAATAAAATATTTGGCTCTCGCTTTAGTTTTTGGTGTATATCTCGTTTATAATTTGTTATACGGCAAAAGTAAATATAATAAATGTTACTCTAAATAACAGAATAAAGAACTTTTGTCATGTTTGCAGAAAAACGAATAGAAACCGAAATATCGCTATTTTTAATTTCAGGCCTCCCTTACAACCCCCACTCCTGCCCGTCCCTAGAAATGTTGGTATGGCTTATTATAATGTAGGCGTTAGTGGTAACACACGTGCCGAGTTTTATTAGGTCAGTTGAGTCTTTTGTGCCAGATAAAATTGTTGACTCCCGCTATAGTTTTTAGCGTATAACGCATTTAAAGTTCGGAATACCACTAAAGTGTATATAACAAAAGTTCCTCTAAATAACAAAATAAACAACTTTTGTTATGTTCATATTTGCCGAAAAACCAATAGGAAACGAAATATCGCTATTTTTAATTTCAGGCTTCCCTTATAACCCCACTCCTGTTCGTCTCAGAGGATATTAATATAGCCTAAAGTCTAAGTTGGGTTAGTAGTAATATACATACCAAGTTTTATAAAATTCGGTTCAGCCGTTTATGCGTGAAAAGGTAACAAACAAACAAACAAACACACACGAAAGAAACAAAATGCAGTTATGGTGTCTATGACATGTGAAACGAAAAGTTATCGTGAAAATTCGCGAAAAAAATCAATGTACAGACAGAGGTTACAATTTTATATATATATATATATATATATATATATATACACACATATATATATATATATATATATATATATATATATATATATATATATATATATATATATATATATATATATACGCCTAAACGGCTGAACCGAATTTTATGAAACTTGGTACGTATATTACTACTAACCCAACTTAGACTTTAGGCTATGTTAATATTCTCTGAGATGAACAGGAGTGGGGGTTAAGGGAGGCATGAAGTTAAAAATAGCAATATTTCGTTTCCTATTGGTTTTTCGGCAAGTATGAACATAACAAAAGTTGTTTATTTTGTTATTTAGAGTAACTTTTGTCACATATACTTTCGTCATATTCCGAAGTACAAATTTGTTATACGCCAAACATTATAGCGGGAGTCAACAATTTTATTTGGCACGAAAGACTCAAATAAAGCATACCAACATTTCTAGGGACGGGCTGGAGTGGTGGTTGTAAGGGAGGCCTGAGTTTAAAAATAGCTGTATTTCGTTTTCAATTGGTTTTTCTGCAAATATGCACATGACAAAAGTAGATTATTTTTATATTTAAAGTAACTTTTGTTATATTACTTTTGTCGTATAGAAAAGTATAAACGACATATACAATAAAATCTAAAGCGGGAGCCAATAATTTTGTTGGGCACCAACGATTGAATTAACTTAGCAAAACTCTGTGTGTGAATTAGCATTAATTCTTCCATGATTATATGCTATATTAAAAATTTTAGGTTCAAAGGGCAGTGGGGGTTATAAGAGTAGCTAAAATGAAGAACTCGCTTTTTTTATTTTCTATTTGTTTTTCGGCAAACGTGCACATAACAGAAGTTGTTTACTTGGTTATATAGAGTATCTTTTGTGTGCATTCACTTTTGTCGTAAAATAAAGTAAACACGGGATATACGCTAAACGGGAGTCAATAATTACATTAGTACTCATTTAAGGAATTTTAATAAATGAATATTATGACGAGTGATGTTATGTTTTCGACTTATATATTATTTTCCCTAGAAAATAACTTTGGTATTTACTTCCAATAGAAATATAAACTATAAGACCATTTCCATTGTTTAATTTGTATAATGTACCTTGATGTTATTGAAACAATATGTAACATCTTAAAAATTAAAAGTTAATGGTAATGCCATTATGACAAAAAACAATATGCGTTTAAACTCGATATGATATGATATTTTTAGGGTACCACTATTATCTAATTCCATCCGGTAGATAAATTATTAAAATAATGTTTTGAATCAATAATTTAAGTAGAAGAATGTTGAGATGTTTCACGCGGGAGCGGAAGATGCCGGAGCCTTACCAGTTAATTGAGTTTACTTATTTCCCGTCTGGCATTACTGGAAGCGATTTCCAGTGAGATTCACCATTACAAATATAATCTTACATGCAAAACTTTGCCTAAACTATATTAGTACGGATTGGCTATTGAAAGGAAATATAATCATTATAGATGATATTTAATTGTAATAAATGCTACCCATGATTATGGTTTGAATTATTGAAAAACGGTGAGTCAAAAAGTGTAGAGGGATAGATTAGAAACACATTTTCATTTAACCTCCAAAACAAAAATTTCTATTCTATTAATCCCCAAAAGTTACCCTTCAGGGTTGGCTATTTCGGAAAATTATTACGTCGTAGAGGGAAGTGTAATTGTACACATTGAAGTCTTACTATCAAAATACCATCATTAGTCAGTCGAGAATGATTTCCCGGGCATCGCCGGGTACCTTAGCTAGTATATATATATATATATATATATATATATATATATATATATATATATATATATATATACAGTTATACTTTTGGGGAAAAGAAATATGTCGTATTCGTGCTTAATTGTGGACATACCTCTTGTCCTCTAGGTAGGAACAATGTACATTTAATGAAATTAGTAGAATATCAAGTCGTAGTAAGTCTAAGGCTGATCCTGGAATTAGAGCAGGGAATAGATAAGGGACGAGAAGAAATAGATAAGGGTCGATAAGGAATAGATAAGGGACAAGAAGGGAATAGATAAGGGAAGAAAAGGAATAGATAAGGGAAGAGAAGGAATTGATAAGGGACAAGGAGGGAATATATAAGGAACGAGAAGGAATAGATAAGGGTCGAGGAGGGAATAGATAAGGATCTAGGAGGGAATAGATAAGGGTAGAGTAGGAATAGATAATGCTCGAGGAGGGAATAGATAAGGATCGAGGAGGGAATAGATAAGGGAAGAGTAGGAATAGATAATGCTCGAGGAGGGAATAGATAAGGGTCGAGGAGGGAATAGATAAGGATCGAGGAGGGAATAGATAAGGGTCGAGGAGGGAATAGATAAGGATCGAGAGGGAATTGATAAGGGAAGAGTAGGAATAGATAAGGGTAGAGTAGGAATAGATAAGGGTCGAGGAGGGAATAGATAAGGATCGAGGAGGGAATAGATAAGGGAAGAGAAAGAATAGATAAGGGTAGAGTAGGAATAGATAAGGGAAGAGTAGGAATAGATAAGGGAAGAGTAGGAATAGATAAGGGACGAGGAGGAATAGATAATGGTCGAGAAGAAATAGATAAGGGTCGTGAAGAAATAGATAAGGGTCGAGATGGAATAGATAAGGGTAGAGAACGAATATATAAGGGTCGAGATGGAATAGATTAGGGTCGAAACGGAATAGATAAGGGTTGAGATAGAATTGATAAAGGTAGAGAAGGAATAGATAAGGGTCGAGATGGAATAGATTAGGGTCGAGACGGAATAGATAAGGGTAGAGATAGAATAGATAAAGGTAGAGAAGGAAGATATAAGAGTCGAGATGGAGTATATTAGGGTCGAGAAAGAATATATAAGGGTCGAGAAGAAATATATAAGGGTCGAGATGGAATAGATAAGGGTAGAGAACGAATATATAATGGTCGAGATGGAATAGATAAGGGTCGAGTTTGAATAGATAATGGTAGAGTAGGAATAGATAAGGGTCGAGATGGAATAGATTAGGGTCGAGACGGAATAGATAAGGGTAGAGATAGAATAGATAAAGGTAGAGAAGGAATAGATAAAGGTAGAGAAGGAATAGATATGGGAAGAGTAGGAATAGATAAGGGAAGAGTAGGAATAGATAAGGGTCGAGATGGAATAGATTAGGGTCGAAACGGAATAGATAAGGGTTGAGATAGAATTGATAAAGGTAGAGAAGGAATAGATAAGGGTCGAGATGGAATAGACAAGGGATAAGGAGAAATAGATAAGGGAAGAGTAGGAATAGATAAGTGAAGAGTAGGAATAGATAAGGGAAGAGTAGGAATAGATAAGGGAAGAGTAGGAATAGATAAGGGTCGAGATGGAATAGATTAGGGTCGAGACGGAATAGATAAGGGTAGAGATGGAATAGATATGGGAAGAGTAGGAATAGATATGGGAAGAGTAGGAATAGATAATGGTGAGGAAGACTGTTGTAAAGCTTTATCTTTATGCCAGTGGCTGGTGGAGCTGTGAGGTAATTCCAGGGAGCGGTTGGCAGAAGGTAAATAGGTCTCGGAGATCTATTAGCGCATTTCTCACTCTGCCATTACCCCCTTCTCTTATTTACTACCTCTTGTCTCTACCTTACTTTACCTCTCTCCTGAACCATAATCCTACCATAAACAATCTCACTATCTAAGCTGTACTAACTTACAATATAATACTGCATATTATATATAAGCAGTATCAATAAAATAATACAAGCAATCAATAAGCACCGTAGCCAAGATTGTCTAAAATCAGTGGCATGTGAAACGACAAAAAAAATCGTGAAATTTCGAGATCAAAACCAATATCCAGATATACATACATCTATCTATCTCACACACTACACTATTTTTTTTTTTCGAAAGTCTCCATACTTGCCATTGAAATGATTTAGATAATGTTTTGCTTTGATGTCAGATTTCTTGATTCTTATGTTTTCAGGCCTAAACTACTTAACCGAAATTTATGAAACTTGGTACGTGTATTACTATTAACCCACTTGAACCCCACTTGATTTCTGTTGAAATCTGAAAAAAACAGTCTGTAATATATCCATCACTTCTTTCAAGGAAGTAAAGTGCTAACCCTTTCAAAAACCGTTGTTTCTCTATAAAATTATTAAATAATGAATTCGAGGAAAATATATGGAGAGGGGTGTGGAGTATTGTTATTTATGACCCTAAAACTTTTAAAACCTTATAACAAAGAGACTAAAGGTAAAGTGGATAAATTTCCTTGGAGATTACCCTAAAAGCGAAAAACTAGATGTCTTAAGACGATGAAATTTAATGGCCAATAACCGAAATGTAATAACCAAGAAGAAAAGTTGCAATCAAATTGAAACTGTAATAAAAGAAAGAATCATTTTAGCTGGGGAAAATCTGGCAGTGCTTCATTCCAGCTGGCCGGGTCATAAAACCAGCTTAAGAAAGCATAAGGTATTTTACAGTCCAGGCATCTCAGGTCCGATTCTGCGCAAAGTTTATCCGGCTACAACTCAATCTTATTAATAACGCAACAAAAAAAATCATTATATTATTTTAAAATTATTTTTTAAATCAAAGATAAATAATAAGAATCAGTCACGCAGGGGCTGATTTGCTACGCACTGTAACAGCATACTTGTGACCTAATCCTACAACATATTCTCAACTTCTACGTAAAAACCCAATGCGTAGAAGGAGCGTCCCAGGGAGGGGGAGAGGTTCCAGACGGCTGAAAACGAGAACGTACAAATAACTCCATTAATGTTAGAGTTACGAAAAAGTCCGTAACGCAGGGGCTGCGTAAACTAAGCAGATTTCCATCGCGAAGTAATAGATAAACCTACATACTGGTAACACAACACCACCGTCAATATTAAGTGAATAAATACAAACGGAAATAAGAAATGTTTCAGTCAATTTCAATGACCTGTCAACGGCGGGACACCGGAAATAAAATCAATTACTGAAATAAATCTGAATATAACATGTTACTTTTATTGAAAAATATTTACTATATCTAGTACTGTTATTAATAAGGAGTGACAATAATAGTTATCTCAATGAACCAAAGTTTAGTAGTCCAAAATCTTAAGACGGGGGGGGGGGGGGGGAGTCACCAGGACATATCTCGTATAATAAAGGTTTCTTGAATACAAAATTTTGTATTTTAGCTTTGAATAATGTGGTTTATTATATAATAGAGTATTGTTTATGTACACGAGTAGAAGTGGAGGTTTGCTACAGACTGAATACTAAAAATCGCAAATATCTCGGTTAATATTCAAGATAGAGAATAAATGTACCTAACAATAACTATAGTAAATTTAATTTGCAATAAGATTGGTTCTTCTGTATAATTTTTCGATCCGACGAATAGTAACGGGAATATTTCGATTGAAACTCCTCGCCTCTACCCCCCCCCCCTGGTCCGATTTCAGCCGTTAACGAACTTGATCTTTCTTTTTACATAAAACGTCTAAATATCGAATTTGGTAACGATTAACAATAATTGTGACCGCTAGAGCGGTAACAGACAAATATATATATATATATATATATATATATATATATATATATATATATATATATACTAGCTCAGATACCCGGCTTCGCTCGGGAATTCATTTGAGGCTGAATGCTGATGGTATTTTTTTGGCAAGGCTTTACTTTGCACAATATTTTGACATTTACCCGTCCCAGTGTTTTTGTTGGCAATTGTTAATAATAAAATTAATTTTTATGTATGTCTTCACTGTCCTGCAAATTGTCATATTTCCCGTCTCCTGTGCATTATGCATAGATTTCAGCTATTAAGGACAAAATATTAACAAAGATTTGAATTAATTATTCCAGGTGAGGCACCTCATACTTTAAATTGGAATGAATTGTTGATCATATCAATATTTCTACGCAAATTACTTGCTCCACACATTGTTCCTGGAGAAATGTATAAAAAAAAAAGTTTATCTAAATAACAAAGTAAACAACTTTTGTTATGTGCATGTTTGTCGAAAAACATATAGACAATGAAATATCGCAAATTTTTATTTCAGGCCTCCCTTATAACCCCCACTCCCGTTCTAACCTAAAAATTTTAATATAGCTTATAATCATGGAAGGATTAATGCTAATTGACATACCGAGTTTTTTTAGTTCGATTTAATCGTTAGCGCCCAATGAAACAGTTGACTCCCGCTTTAGATTATAGTGTATATCTCGTTTACACTTTGTTAAAAGATAAAAATAGTTATAACAAAAGTTACTCTAAATAACAAAATAAACAACTTTTGTTATGTTCATATTTGCCGAAAAACGAAAAGAAAACGAAATACCGCTATTTTTAAATTCAGGCCTCCCTTACAACCCCCACTCCTGCCCGTCCCTAGAAATGTTGGTATGGCTTGTTATAATGAAAGCGTTAGTGCTAATACACATACCGAGTTTTATTTATTTCGGTTGAGTCTTTTGTCCCAAATAAAATTGTCGACTCCCGCTATAATTTTTAGCGTATACCGCCTTTATACTTCGGTATACGACGGTAGTGTATATAAAAAACGTTTCTCTAAATAACAAAATAAACAACTTTTGTTATGTGCATATTTGCCGAAAATGCAATAAGAAACGAAATACCACTATTATTAATTTCAGGCCTCCCTTATAACCCCCACTCCTGCCCGTCCCTAGAAATGTTAGTATGGCTTATTATACGGAAGGCGTTAGTACTAATTCACATACCGGGTATGGATATTTGAGAAATTTTTCGAAAATCGACCTCATTAGCTGATTTCCTTTAACTGAAGTCTGCTAAAAGCAAGTTATTAGTATTTTCTTGTTTTCTGCATACAATAAACCCCCACTACTATTGCTTGATTTTTTTTAGAAATATATATCCCCAAACCCGACCGTGGAAATTCTGCTTAATTTACGGAAAACATTGTAGGTATAGGTAGAAGTCTAAAATGACATTGTTTCTCTACCCATACATAAAGTATTGGAATGCATTAATGTCTGGATTTATCAATGTGAAATCTCAGTAGTACTTAGATTTTACACCCCAATTAGTTTGAAAAATTACTACCTTTATATTTTATTGTGTATATAAAGAGGTGGTTGTTAAGGAGGGCCATACATAGGAGATGATCTAGGATGTGTCAGCCCTGTTTATAGGTTCGGCATATCCTTGCCTTATTGCTTTTCTTCCCCGGCGATCTGTTCTTCTCGGATATCCTTCCGGATCCACTGAATCTACCTGACAGAGTAGCTACCCATTCCTAGGTTACTACTCATAAAAGTTGGTTTGCCGCTCCTAACACCAGCTGCTCCCTTTATATCTTGTAACTGGATACATTTGGAAGGTTCATTTGTATTTATGGATCACCTAACAGCTCTAGGGATCGGGACGGTTAGCAAAAATATAGATTATAAATATGTTGGGGATTCGAAAAACAGAATGATTATCATATATCACAAGACATTAAAGGTCCCTTAACCTTTTTGTTGAGCAGCATTAATTGTTGAGACTACAAGTGGACAGATTCTAGAATACAAATACCGACTTGATGCTGGATGCTCTAATAATCAAGCTGAGATATACGCTGTTTTAAAAGCTACCGAATATATTATAAAATCACCATATAACCTACACAAATATACTACCATACACACAGAGAACACGACTCTCATTTACTTAATACGCAACCCTACTATACACGACCCGCTCACAGAAAATATCAGACAAAATATTCTGGAAATTATACACTTAAATCTACACATAACACATTAACTAGATAAAAGCCCATTTAGGAAATGTTGGAAACAAACAAGCTGACTCGTTAGCAAAAGAAACAGCTCAAGATACAAAAATAATTCCAGAATTCTCTCTCGTACCACTCTCATAGATTAGAAAATACTAACGTACCGACACATTACATAAGTAGAACAGAGAATGGACGACATGTAATAAATCTTACAGTTTACATCAATACATACCAAATATAACTCACAACAACTACAACACATTTAAGAGTCACCATCACAAATGCAAACAATGTCTAACGGAACATGGACAGGCAGGACATTATTTAACAAGATTTAAAATTCAAGACAATGACAAATGTACTTGCGACAGACAACACAAACGTTTTTGCAGATTTCCTTTAAGGAGAATCAGCTAGTCAGGTCGTACTCATGACGCGATTGGCAAAATGTTTCTTCAAATGTCCATCGATCCACCAAGCGTCCTTCAAAACTGTATGTATATATATATATATATATATATATATATATATATCTATATATATATATATATATATATACAATTTTATGTTAGCGCTCTAGCTGTCTCAATTGTTGTGTTATCGTTACCAAATTTGATATAGAATAGTTTTATGAAAAAGAAAGATCTAGGTCATAAACGGATGAAATCAGGCCAGTAGGAGAGGAGGGGGTGTAGAGAGGGAGAATTTTGAAAATTCTAAATATATCTGTTATTCAGCGTCGGATCGAAAAATTTTATAAAACAAATCTTATTGCAAATGTAATGTTCTATAAATGTTCTTATGTACATTATTTCACTATCTTGATTATTAACTGAGATATTTGCATTTTTTTAGTTTTCGGTCTTCAGTAAAGCCCCACTCCTACTCATCTCATATTAACAATATTCTATTATGTTATGACGCACTTTATTTGAAGCTTAAATACCAAATATTGTTCTCATTGAACTTTTAAGTTTTTAAATATATGCAAATACGTGGCGCACGTGGGAAATATGCTTAGTTAACGCAGCCCCTGCGTGACGGACTTTTTACGTTTTGTATTCAATTTATTTCTTATTTTCATAAAATCTTGTAATTAAAAAATTAAACCATGTTTAATATTACTTTTTTGATAATTTGTATCTTCTAAGACGAGATTATTGTTACAGGTAATTGCAGCTAGCTGTATTTTCTTGTCATAGAGTAAGTAATCTATTTCAAAATATTAAAAATATATATATATATATATATATATATATATATTATAAATATTTTCACCTATCAATGTTTCTTAGATTAACTCTATAAAAAATTTCATTTCACAATTAAACTTCAACTTATTTATACAACAATCTTATGATCAAAAACATTATCAATTATGATTTTCAAGAGAGTTTATTAATATGATTCAATGATGATTAATAAAAATTTTTATAAATGCCATTGCCATGGACAACATTTTTATTATGTGTTTTCGATCGTTTCACGGCGTTGAGGGATATGCTCAATTATAAATAGTTAATAGCTTCAAGAAATGAAGGATAACTCGTGGTGTCCACACGCACCATTTTAATTGCATGACAATTTTCTCTTTTGTTTTTGAGGTAAATTATTATATATATATATATATATATATATACACACACACACACACACACACACACACACACAACCCTAGGGTTCTTTCAATTTTCAATACAACTTCGGTGTGGTATTTCAAACATTTCTGAACATTGAATATTTTATCTATCGGATTGCCCGTTTGTTATTCAATCACTCGGCTTAGAGGATTTCTATGAACTTTTATATTTGTGAGCCAACTACCTCCGAGTACGACTACATAGGCTAAATGAGAATTCTTAATTCAACCTTCGAATTCTAAACTCAAACTCCGGGGTGGGGGGGGGAGATAATATTTCATCGCGAAAACACATATTCATAAATATCTCCCTTCACGTTAGTTCCCAATTATCCATAGTAGTAAAATGTGAACGTCAGTAAATAATTATAATGTTAGTTTTAGCGAGAAAATGTATATAACAACTTTGTGTTTAGACCAACAATTGCCGTCCTAAAACATTATTTACATTTTTATGTTATGAAGTTTCTAACTTCTGGGTGCCAAAACACGCATTTCTGAAATTGCTTCAATAGAACTGAGGAATGTTTTGTTTTAGTATAATTTTGAGTGATAGATCGTGCAACATCTACTTCACAAAAGACAGTTGTAGTCCTCATATATTAAATCTTTATTTTAAACATGAACGATGTATGAATTTCAAATATTTGACTAAATAAAATTTATTAGTGTCGAATGAAAGCAACTAAACAGAATTGTGATAAACATTTTTCGAATCAAGGATACTTATATTTTCAACTTGGGCTAATTTATACTTTACATCCAGGGATAGAATTTAAATGGAATTCAAAACATATGTTTATGCATATCTTTTTTAATTATCAGAAAAATGTAAGTAACAAATTACGTTAAATATATATATATATATTTCAGTTCTTATAGCTAGCTAACATTTATGAGTTTCAAAATTCTGAAATTCCAAATTCCTATCGATAAATAGAATTTAATAGTGAGTGAGAAAGCCAGAAAAAATAGTGGAAGTATATGCATTGGGGTGAAATAAGACTGTAAAGTGTATTATCGATATAAAATTGATTTTAATCTACAATATATTGACCGTTATTTAATAAGACTTTTTTTCACTAACGGTATAATAACCATTAAATAAAATCCTTAGTCCCACCCAGGCTAGAAACGGGTGATAATCTGTAGATAACCCGTCCCAATTAGCCATAGTTGCATAAAGTGGACGTTAATAAATAAATAAATAATGCTATGCTTATAGAATAGCCTGGGGTTTTGATGTGTTAAAATTTGGAATTTTCTTCCCATTGTGGAGTTTCGATGGATAAACGGTAGTCTTGGGCTATCTACTATTGGAATATTTACCATTACGGTCGATTTCGAGGTTGCTATGGATCGGAATAAACAGTAGTCAGTTGGAGCTAGAGCTGGTGGATAGACAGGATGGGGCAAAAGGTCTACTCCGAGGCTCAATAATGGAGCTAGAGCTGGTGGATAGACAGGCTGGGGCAAAAGGTCTCATCCGAGGCTCAATAATGGAGCTAGAGCTGGTGGATAGACAGGCTGGGGCAAAAGGTCTCATCCGAGGCTCAATAATGGAGCTAGAGCTGGTGGATAGACAGGCTGGGGCAAAAGGTCTCATCCGAGGCTCAATAATGGAGCTAGAGCTGGTGGATAGACAGGATGGGGCAAAAGGTCTCATCCGAGGCTCAATAATGGAGCTAGAGCTGGTGGATAGACAGGCTGGGGCAAAAGGTCTCATCCGAGGCTCAATAATGGAGCTAGAGCTGGTGGATAGACAGGCTGGGGCAAAAGGTCTCATCCGAGGCTGGGAGTTTATTTATTCAAAATGGATTGATCCAATTTTGTTAATTGTGAGCAGTATACAGTTGAATCAATCGTTTTTCCTGATGGCAAGGGAAAGTATTATCTTCTTTGGATTCGATCCGGGTTTTGACATTCTTTTCGGTGCCTCACTACTATGTCCCCAAGACTTTCAACGGACAACATTATCCCAAAATAACCATTATTCGTCTTATATTAAGATCAAGTTCAAAAAGGCAGCAATCAGCATTGGGGGGGGGGGGTCTAAAGTGGAGGAATTTCAAAAATACGAAGTATTTTCGATATTATACTACGGAAAGTAAATAGTGTAGAATCAATCTTAATGAAAATTGAATTGTCTATAAACGTTGTTATATGCACATTTTCTCTACCATGAATGTGAACCGAGATAGTTCCATATTTTAGTTTTCAGCCCTCATTATATATATATATATATATATATATATATATATATTTATTTATTTATTTAAATGAGTTCCGCGGCGATTTACTCTCTCTATATATATATATATATATATATATATATATATATATATATATATATCTATATATATATATATGGAGAGAGAGAGTGAGAGAGTGAGAAAGAGAGAGAGTGAGAGATCTATATATTTGTCTGTTACCGCTCTAGCGGTCGCAATTTTTGTTAGATCATTGCCAAACTCGATATTTAGTTGTTTTTATTTAATAAACAGATCAAGTTCTTGTGCCCCCCCCGTCTTAAATTCTTGGACTACTAAAATTTGATTGATTGAGATAAAATTTATTCTGATTCATTATAAATCACAGTACTAGATATACATAGTTTTCGACAAAACTAATGTTATATTCTGATATATTTCATTAATTTTTTTTCTTGTTAAAGTTCTCGAGGGAAATCTGCTTAATTTATGCAGCCCCCCCCCCCGTGACGGACTTTATTTATTCTTGTGTGCGACACATTTTGGCCATTGTATTATCTCGCACTGATTTCGTGGTATTTTGATCAACAATGGATTTAACATTGCACGTTTCAATTTCATATAGGTGAACAGACCGTTGAACATCAATGATAACAAAATTTCCTGAATGAAATTTGGCAAACCGATTTTGACAGGTGCGATCGGTGAAGGCACCATCCGTAAACACTGTAAATTTTTCCATGAGCTTCTTCAGCACACTTAAAATAATACTCCAAAATATACCGATAACACAGGTCCACAAACAATTTATTTTTGTCTGCTGCGTGAGGTATGTTTACTGAATTATATGTTTTAGATTCTTCTTCTTAAATTATTTGCTGATTTCAGAAGTGATGCCCATTTGTTTCTATCACATAAGGGTTACTTTACATACTCAAACACAAAAAATTAGAAAAGTACTCATTTATTCAAAATTATCAAACATAATATTTTTTTTAAAACCAATAAAACATTATTTTGAGACATTTAGTAACAATATTATACTTATCCATGCTTTTTATGAAATCTCTTATTCTTTTCCTTGATACTTTGCCGAGTCCTTTTCCGATTTGCCTCTTTAGTTTCCCACCTTCAGCATCCAAGAGTAGTCAGCAAGCATAGTAACATCCCATCTTCCTTGGTACCTCTCGACACCGACATCCTGGTGAAACCACTCCCCCTGTTCTTTACTGTAAGCTGCCAGGTTTTCAGGAAAATTGTCTATTTGGGAGTGAAAATAATGGACCAGCAAGCTCATGTTGCAGCCTTCAGCTTGGTATGCTGCTAGCATCCGTTCAACAATGGTTTTGTAGTCAGGTTCTTTAGTATTTCCAATAACGTTTGCACTACATCCTTGAACGATACCCAAGCTTCTCTCTCCTTCCCATTCATACTTTCCACAGGGAGGGTGTCAGTTAAAAGTTTTCTTATTTGAAAACTCCCTCTTTCAACTTTGCTTCTTACAGCTTTGGGAATTTTGTACATAGATACTCATCAGCCTCAATTTGATATGGAGAGGGAGCAACATAACCACTTCTGGTGGTACCAAAGTAGTATTGATAACATTTTTCTCTCCAGGTTTTAAAGTTCCTCAGGCTGGCCAATCACTTTTAGTCCAGTGCTGTTCTCTGGCTCTACCATCCGACAAACATAAGCAGCATGGGTACTGGCCCAAAAGCATCGTGAGTATTTTTATGTCCCCACAAACCATCCATTGATGATCCTGATATTGGATTTTTTCCAGGATAATGGCCAAATAAGTAAGTCGGAAGCGATACATATATACACACAGCGATTTATTTCCATTGTGCAATAATACTACTTTAAGACTAGTTTTGAATGACGATATTCAGATGAGGCATACTGTATATCAAAGCAATACGTGAACCATGAAACATAAATTCTGTAAAAAACCTATGTGATAAAATTTTTTGAATATATTTCCTGTTTTCAGGAGGCCAAAATGTATAAGAAAATTCTTTGCAGTTTTTTAATCGTAGACCTGTGTAATCAATGATTTTTTCTTCTATATTTACATTGCAATAGCAAACACAATATGAAGCCAGTTTCAACAAGAGTTAACTTCCAACCGGCTTCTTCTGCTGGTCATGTTTGATGCGTGCTCGTGGCAGCTCCTGCCAAAATAATATTTTAGTGGAGGTTGGAGAATGAGCTGTTGGTGTATACGGTGTGAATTGTGTTGGCCAAGTCGATCCACGTTATAATTGACTAGTTAATCAATCAAAGTCAGAGATGTCCAAACACCAAATGACAACTCACCCTGTCCTCAGCCACCTATCTGGAGACACCAACCCACCTATCTGCAAACACCAACCCACCTATCTGCAGACACCAACCCACCTATCTCTAATCCACAATTTTTACCCTAAATAAATTATCAGCCTATAACGTTCCTCATCATTTTTGTTCAATCGTTGCCCAACTCGAATTTGAACTTGCAAGCAATAGTAACAACATTTCTAATGAACAATTCTTCTAGGTGTTTTGAGAGGGGGGGGGGGGGTAACTTTGTACTTCTACACATTCTAGCAGATTTTACTTAATGGAAATCAGCTATTTTTTCTCTCCTCAAAAATAAACGGATTCGTATTTTAGCAGGTCCTTGACAAATCAGCTATTAAGGATGTACTCATACTTGAGTTTCAAAACATTTTCCCAAATGTTCATTGATCCTAATTAGCAGATGACAAAAATGAGGTCCATTCAAAATTGTATATATTGTTTCGTTTATTACAAAATCAGTAATGAGCGTTGTTAATTAGAGTTCTTCTGGATTTCAAAATTAAACACACACAAGCTTCAGAGTTTTTATCACTGCACAATTCAATTAACAATGCACTACACACTTAGTTAATTATTCTTAATTACTACTCACAGTATGCACTGATAGCTTCACTATTCTTTAAATTTCACAGTCCAATAATTCACTCACGATCATAGAAGTTCACAAAAACACGGCACTGCGCTGTCCTTCACTTCTCGAAGTTAACGGCACTTACACTGTCTTAAACACGGCACTATACTGTTCTTTACACAGTCACGGGACAACACTGTTCTTCACATAAAACACTTTACCGCACTGCACTAAGTCGCACTGAACGCACTGATGATCACTTGAAAACAGCTGAGAACAAACTAAACTAACTCACGGCGGGCCGGTTCTTTATATTGGTCGTCAGCATACATCAAAGGGAAGGCCCAGACCCTTCCAGAACAGGACTCGAACATCTGTCTGTCCCTTTGATCTACTTCATACTTCCCAAATAACTATCTCTGTTTAATTTTTCATGTATTTAATTTTCGTAACAATATACATATATATTTGTTTCTTTCTTCTCTAGCTGTCGCAATTTTTGTTGAATCGTTACCAAACTCGACATACAATCGTTAAATGTAAGATTAAATATCAAGTTCGTTAAAGGCAGCAATCAGCATTGGGGGGGGGGGGGTTAAAGTGGAGGAATTTCAAAAATACGAAGTATTTTCGATATTATACTACGGAAAGTAAATAGTGTAGAATCAATCTTAATGAAAATTGAATTGTCTATAAACGTTGTTATATGCATATTTTCTCTACCATGAATGTTAACCGAGATAGTTCCATATTTTAGTTTTCAGCCTTCATTAAACACCCACTCCTACTCATGTCATATTAAAAAAAAAGTTTATCATCACTTTAGAATCACTTTATTTTAATCTTAAATACGAAATTGTTTTTTTTAATAGACCTTTATTACGCAAGATACATGCAAATTCGTTGCTTGTCGACGTCTTCAATTAAGATTTTACGACTATTTACTCGATATTTAAGGCTTAAAGTCGACACTAAGGATCAAATTTGTTATGGCTGAAGTCGGACCTGGAATATTGGGGTTTAAAGTAGGAGGTGGGAATTCAAAAAATCAAAATATTTTGGTTTTTATTAGTCGGATTGTAAAATGTTATAGGACCAATAATGTTAAACAATTGATGCTCTACAGATTCTGTTCTACGCGTTTTTTCACAACTCAAGTATTCAGCGAGTTATTTGTTATTATTAACAATAAATCAATACATCACGACCCGTCTAATTTAAAGCTAACTAGCAAGAGTTTTGCCATTTTCAAAACCACTTGTAGATTTAATTCTGATCAGTAAATGAATCCATTCTTTTTAAAGTTTTTCGATCCAAATGACGTTGAGCTTTTGAAAACTTAACGAAAGACCATGTGTTTGCCACTGCAGAACCAGCGGTCGAACCTTTAAATTTTTATTTAATATTATTATTATTAGGGGGCTCAGGTTAGCCATGTGAGCTGAAGCTTTGCCTTGAATATCACGTGGTAAACCTAGAGTGGTGAGTTAGATTCCCGCCTGGACAAAGGAATTAATTTAGTGACGAAATTCATTAAATTAAATCTTTAGTCTCACCCTGGCTAGAAAAGGGTGGTAACCTGTAGATAACCCGTCCCAATTAGCCTTATTTGCAGAAAGTGGACGTTAATAAATAATTTAATATTATTATTGTTTTTTGTTTTTTTTTTGTAATATATAAGGAATTTATAATTCAGTCTAAATACAGCCCACTAAAGATTTGCAATAAAAATTTTTATTTAAAATGTTTTAGGAAATAAGGGACCAACACCATGCATCAAAATATAGTATCCCTGAAAATAACTGAGAATTTATCTATATTCATTTTTCTCCACCCCCCCCCCATTAATCCACCTTCTCTTTCTTATTCAACCAATTTTGCTGATTAATGAATTAATATCTGAAAATTTCAAGAAAAGCTAATGCTCGATGGACTCCAAGCTCCATATTTATTTCGTTGCCTGGCACGATCACATTTTACAACCAACAAATTTATTGGTATGTTGAAATTATATCCACTAAGAACTCTCCACAAATCAACCAAAACTCTGTTGCTGATCAAAATTACACTAAATTGGGTATACTCTAATATTCTCCAGAGAATATCTTTATAAGAATATATTTCATAGATCATTAAAAAAAGTATATGGATTAACAAACTACTACCTGAGCCTTTGCTAAAACGTTTCGTTAGGAAATGAACGAGGATCATCCAATATGACTGTCACATAACACTTAGCCGTTTGATATATTTCCTAGAAAGACGCTTGAAGCAGAGAACTTATCAAACTCATATTAAGTTTTAATTAACCATAGAAAACTAAAAGAAAATAGTCCATTAACGTTGGCTGTCCATTTATACACTTGAATGGCTTCTTTCTGATCATAACTTGGAATTAATAAAATTTAAGATGATGGCTCTTTCAGAGGGAACTTTTCTTAGTTTTATGTTAAACGCCCACCGCGCGGTCGCGAGGGAAAGACGGAAAAAAGGGAGGGGGTAGAATTGTTTTGCATAAAATTAACTCATTTTATCTTTAGAAATGCGAACAAACAAATTATTCCGGAGCCATTTTCCTGGGCCTTCTCGGTCGAAGCCAATTTCCACAGCTTCTCCTCCATCTGCCAACCTCAACGACGATTAGCATTATTGATTATCCACTAATTAAATTGAAACTCGCCCCCCCCTTCAGCCCAGTTTATTTTCTTTCTCAAAAAGAACAAAAAACGTTTTTCTATATAATCGCTTCTTAAACTTCAGGTAAAATTTTATTCTCTCTTGAAACTCTTAAGAATTTTACTGAGTCGGCGAAATACAATTTTTTTTTCATTGGAAATATACAAAACCATGTTGATCTACAGATGTCTCATTCTTTTAAAGAAGTTGATGTATTACTTATGATAAGATCCTTCCCGAATAGAAGATAACATTATCAGCTATAGTGATTCTACTCAGGCTCGACACAAAAATCTCTCCAAATGCCCCGTTCATGATAGTTGAAAAAAAAAAATTTAGTTTGTTCAAAATTATATATATATATTTATGTTTGTAAAATTAAGATCTAGTGGCCTCATTTTTTGTTTTTACTAAATTCAATATTTAAACGATTCATGTAAAACGAAAGACACATTTCGTTTACTGCTGAAATCGGAAGATGAACAAAATGGGTAAAATCAAATATAGTCAATATCTCCGCTTCATGTCACATCTCCACAAAACGTTTCATGACAGATTTTATTTGTTAATGTAATGCTAGTATAATTATTTTACATGAACTCTAACATTTTTTTTTTTTTTTTATTTCTTCGATGACAGTATTGAGTAAAGGCCTATTCTTACTCATCCCACAATAAGGTAACATAACAAGATAACTCTTGTCCCAAGGAAATATACTTTTGTAATTTAATGTACAGCTAAAAATAATCAAAACGAAATTGTTCTTGCAATATAGTGAGAAATAAGAAATGACCAGAAAATCTCAACAATGTTTGTTCAAAAAATTTTCAAATTCAATACTCATACATTACATGTAAAATTACGTATCAAGCTCTATAATAATTAAAATTGAATACGTAGAATAACTCGAGAAAATTTAATTTACGTTTTTAACATTCCGATGTACAATCAATTTTATCCTATGATAAAATGTTGGAAAATAGATTTTCTTACCAAATGATTATCAATTTATATTCTTAATCTCTTAATTCTTGCCTAACTAAGTCCTATTCATACTTCATAAACTATGTCAACATTAATTCATAACGTAAAAATAAAAGAAAGACTGGTTTTTGAAATTAGCGTACAATTTTCTTCAAAATCACCCAAGAAAAAGATGGATTATCAAACCAACCACTTTAAGCCAGGGTGTGATGATTTTCAAAAAGTGTGTCCGTGACTAAACAAATTTCAATATTAATAGCAAAATCTAACTAACGACTCAAAGTTGAACAAAAGTCACGAACAGGCCAAACCTTGTTTACATTCTTAAAAAAAGTATAAACAACAATTCATATGTTCTGACATTTTTTAAAGACCATTTAAAAATCTGGGTATTCGTAATTAACTATTTCAATTTAACAGTTGTTTCGAAAATTTCTTTTTAAAAAGGAGTCACAAAATAAGCGCAGTACCAACAAACTGGAACGACTCAACGATACGGAGGGAAGCCGAGTGTGTCAACGTGCCGTGTATCGTGCTCCCGTTAATTTACTATTTCAAGTAGTTTAAAGTGCGTTATTTCGTTCCTATTAGGTATAAAATGTTTAAATATAAAGTTTTGTTTTATGTAATGCTCGTAAATGTTCTAAAAACTTGCCAGGATAGTGAATAAACATTAAGTTACGTAGTGCTACGTTAGCTTCAATCACATTTAAAGGTAACTAACCTGTATTGTTTATTTCGGTAGATTCCTTTATGACATTATACTTTAGATACTAAACTGTAAATATTAGTAAACGCAATTTAAATTAGGTTAATTACTCTAATAATTTAGTTTAAGCTTAATTTACCTTAATTACTCTATTAATTTAATTATCAATTGTTTACATATTTAGTGATTTCCGTTAGCTCTTTAATATTGTTGTTTTAGAATATTTAGACAGTATATTTCAGATAATAAGCAGTAAATATTAATAAACGTAAAATTAAGATAGGTAAATTACTTTACTTATTTAGTTTAAGCCGTTAATTATCATTTATTTACACATTTCGTGCTTTTCCGTTAGCTCTTTGTTTTTGTTATTTTAGAATATTTAGGCTTACATTATCAACTTTATAGCTGTCTATCCGATGTAAGTTAAATCCTCTTTCACTAATATTTTTAGTATTCTTGTTTTAAGTAACTTTCTATTTTATTTCTTTATTAGTTTAAGTCCGTACGTAGCTACTAACGGAAATGAGTCTTTATTGTTCAAAATTATTTCTACGTCTAGATTAATCATAATTAAATTATCTTAATATATATAATTGATGCCTAGTTTTTATAACTCTTTTATTTTAATCAATTGCTTTTAAATGGCCGGAAAACGTACTAGTAAACGTGCTACGGAAGGAGTTAAAGCAGCAGAGAAAGGCGCGGAACATGAGCTGCCAAAGTCGATTAGTAGCTGCATAGAGGTAGATAATTTCGTCGCTAACTCCGAGACCACGCCCACCAGCCAGCAAGCTTTAGGTGACGTTACCACCCAGATGGATTCTCAGGGTACAGAGCTTAGCTTCATTCTACCCGAAACCAATTTACACGATCCCTTATCGGAAATCAAAGAAATACAGCCAGAAAACTTCACCTCAGCTATTGGGAGCAGCACTAAGGCCACTACTGATAAGCTTATCACCCTCATCTACAACCCTCGGAAAGTGAACAAGGAAGCAGCCGCCGTCATCGCCCCCGCTATCAGGGACTTGGAGCTCTATATCAATCACCTTCTCTGTGAAAATGGAAAGCTGGAAGCTAAAGTGGAGATGTTGACCTCCGAAATCGAGCACCGCCGGAAGAGGGAATTGGACCCTGTAGCTATTCAAGAAGCCGTTCTCAGTGCCCTTCACGAATCTGGACAAGCAACTTCTCAGCCCCCTAAAGCCCCGACATTCGCCGAAATTATCGGTAAAAAGACTGGAAAACCAACCCAAAATGATACAATACTAGTCAAACCAACGAAAGAAAAAGAAAACATATATACCAATACAGTCCTGATTGAGTCTGAAATTAAAAACAAAATTGGTCCGCACCTCCACAATATTAAAATTAATAAAATTAAAAAAACCAACGCTGGCGTAATTATAAAGGCTCATAACCAGGTTGAAGCAAACAAAATTGTTGAAACCCAAGTTCTGCAAAACTCCGGACTTCAACCAGTTTTACTTCACAAAAGAAATCCCAGGATAATAATATATGATATATCCGTTAAGTTGAGTCAGGAAGAAATCAGTTCAATTTTTTGGAAACAGAACGCCCACTCAATATGCAGGGAGAATAATATCTTTAAACCTATATTCAAAACTGGTCCAAAAGGTCAAGCATCGGTTCACTGGGTGACAGAGGTTTCTCCAGAACTATACCGTGAAATAATGAAGGAAGGAAGGGTTTTTCTGGATTTTGACTCATGTAGAATCCGAAACTGGACTGCTGTTACGCGTTGCTATAAATGTCAAAATTTTGGACATGCGCAAAAACACTGTTCAGCTGAATATGTGTACTGCTCTCATTGCTCGGAGCGGGGTCATAGCTACGAACAGTGTTCAAACAAGGCGGCGCCTCCGAAATGCGTTAACTGTGTTAGATTTGGCAAAAATAGTGAACATGCGGCAACTGACAGGAACTGTGACTCCTATAGAAGAGCCGTTTTGCGCAATATAGATAATACCAATTATGGATAATCGAGGGCTGATGATAGCGCAGCACAATTTGAAGAGATCTGCCGTGGCCACAGCTGAGATTAGGGTCGAATGCACTCGGAATAAAGTGGACATCCTTGCCATTCAAGAGCCATGCGTGAGGCGGATGAAGATCGCCGGGTTCAGCCTTCGATCTAGAGTGATTGCTTTTAGGGATGGAATTTTGAGCCCCGATGCTGGCATAGTCATTTTAAATAATGCTATGATTGTTACTGAGCTAAGCCATCTCATGACAAGGCACCTAGCAGTTGCTCACATTCAGGCAGGGGGTGTGGACTTTACAGTAATATCTGTATACTTCAGGTATTCTATACCTCGCGAGGAGATTATTGATAGTCTCGAATTCGCTCTAGGCAACTTAACCGGGAAAATATTGGTACTGGGGGACTTTAATGCCCATTCTCCCACGTGGGGATCTCCGAAACTTGATGAACACGGCCGAATTATAGAAGACTTTATAAGCAGGAGAAGCCTATACATCCTTAACGACCCTTCATCCCCTCCAACATTTCAATCCAACAATGGTAGTCCGCATATAGATCTCACTATTTCGAATGGGGAAGCTATCAGACACCTCTCTAGCTGGCACGTTAACGAGGATTGGACCAGTAGCGATCATCGCGTCCTGACTTTCCTAATGTTCAATAGGACAACCAAGCTCACAAGTCCAAGAAAACTCCGGTTTTCGACTAAAGGTGTCGACTGGAACAGTTTCGCTGACATCCTTGAATGGCACATATAGGGAGAGACTACCTATAAACTAGAATCGCCAGATGGAATCGATGCTGCAGTAGCCAACTTATCCAGCTGCATTACAACTGCGTCCTACGAGGTACTTGGGTTGAAAAGATCCAATCCAGGCATGGTATCGTGGTGGAATGAAGATCTCACTAGAGCTAAGAAGGACCAGAATAGAGCACGCAGGATCTTTCAAAGATCTCGCACCCCAAGTGAACGCGAGACGTTAAAAGCCCATTACTACGAGCTAAATAAAATATTCCATAAAATGGTCAAGAACTCAAAAGAGAAAGGCTGGGAAACCTTTGTCGAAAGCGAGTCGGCAAGGGACGTATGGGGCCTACATTATAAGACGGTAGCACAAAAAATCCCGCTCAAGGATCTCTATAAGACCGTTCTTACTAATACAGGCTACACCCAAACCTGTAAAGACACCATAACAGAAATCCTGAGAAAGGCGTTCCCAGAAGACACCACATTGTGTGAAACAGAGGAGCAGCAAATAGCCAGGGGCGAGCAGGAAGAGCCCTTGCTGACCGGAAATGTTACGGAATGGGACAGCATAGATACCGATATAGCCATCGATAAACTGCGAAATTCTAAGTCACCTGGACCGGATATGATTGAGGCTGCAGTTATTAAGCACGGTGGGAACGCTTTGAGAACCCGGCTTCGAGAACTTTTTAACGCCTGTTTGAAGGTAGGATATTTCCCCCGGAAATGGAAAGAAGCCGAGGTGGTCGCAATTCTAAAATCAAGTGAACAGATGGAATCAAGATATCGTGCGATAAGCCTTCTTCCGCATTTGGGCAAAGTATTAGAAAGATTGATTGTGGCCAGTTTAAAGGGCATCTTGGAAAACAACGCATCGCCAGATCAATTTGGGTGCAAAAAAGGAGGGTCTACCACTGAAGCAATTCGAAATATGATCCAAAACGTGCAAATTTCCGACACAAAGTACGTTTTGGGGATACTATTTGATATCGCAGGGGCCTTTGATAACTTATGGTGGCCATCCATCCTGAGAGCACTCTGGAGAAGGCAGTGCCCAGAAAATCTATACCAATTACTAAAAAGCTATTTAAGCAATAGAGTAGCTATGATCCCATGCGGGAAGACAATGATCAGGAGGGAAGTAGCTCGGGGTTGTGCACAAGGCTCTGTGATGGGGCCTTACATCTGGGCACTGGTGTTTGACGAGCTGCTGCTCAAGTTGCGGTCCCTTGGCATTGAGGTTACGGCTTATATAGACGATCTGTGCTGCTTAGTTAAGGGAAATAGTAGGCAGGAGCTGGAAGTGGAGGGCCAGCGGATCATTAACGCTATACAGGATTGGTGTTATGAAAATAAACTTCAACTCAATGACCAGAAAACACAGAGCATCTTGTTAAAAGGAAAGCTTTGTCATTGGTGGCCCCCAAGGTTGGTAATAGGTCAGACCAGGCTTCAACTGATGACCAAAGTAGTATACCTAGGAGTCCACATCGGGGAGAGGTTAAATCTCAACCCTCACGCATCTCATCTCCGGGATTCGGTCAGCGGACGATTTCACCACCTAAGGACAATAGCACGTAATACTTGGGGCATCACTGATAAGAACAGAAGCATTTTATATAAAGCTTTGTTTGTCCCTATAGTGTGCTACGCTGCTCCAGCCTGGGCTCAAAAAATGTCGAAAGCGACCAAACATTTTGAAACGAGCCTCATGGTAACCAGGGCGTATCGGACAGTTTCGAGCGATGCATTGCAGGTGATGGCTGGCCAGCTTCCAATAGACCTGGAGGTAGCAATGCGGATCGCTATGTACCAAGCAGTCAGGGGGTTGCCTTACAAGATAGGAGAGTCTATCTTCACAATAGGACAGCAGGACCTTAAAAAAAACACTCCACCATATTGAGAAACCCATCTTGGATAGTTGGCAGAGTCACAGGACTAACTCCAGCAAAGGTAGGATGACCTACAAATTTTTCCCAGATGTCAGGACCAGATCTAAGATGACATGGTACGTCCCAGATTTCTTCTCCAGCCAACTTATCAGTGGTCACGGGGACTTTAATAACAAACTACATTTCTTCAAACGAAAGGAATCCCCATTGTGCTCCTGCGGCGAGTTGGATACGGCTGACCACGTGATCCTCCAATGTCCGCGTTTCAACGCCAAGCGTATTCGGCTAATGAGTGATTTCTCATATGTGAACTGGCCTCCTGAGAGCTACGACATGTTTGTAAACGGCGCTGATAGATTTTCAGCCTTCAGGACATTTGCCCAAGAGGTGTTGAAAGAAAAGTAAAATTGAATTTATTTGTAAATTATATGTATAGTTTTATGTGAGTTTAGGCTAGTATTTAGGCTATAGGTATGTAGGCTAGTTAGTTAGGCTCTTGCTGCCACTTCTTTGAACAGAGGCAAAGGAGTCGCAGCTGCGGGTTCCCCTAGGATTTTTCGGACTTAAACTAAATCTCCCAAATGTTGCACTTTAATGCTTAGCCGTGCTCGGTGAGTTAGGCTAAGTTACCTGGCCCAATTTATGTATTCAAAATTTTATATCTCTTATTAAATGGAGACCGCTGGTATGGGGAAACCCAAAGGTACAGCGGGGGCAGAGGTGGAAAAAAAAAAAAAAAAAAAAAAACTGGAACGACTCCCAGATGACAATAAACGCACAGTCTGTCACGCAGGGACTGCTTAAATTAAACAGATTTCCACGTGAAGTTTTACAAAAGAGAAATTTGAAAATACGAGAGCCGAACAGTTACAGAAACAGCCGAACTTGTTTTGGTGGATACTCACAACTACAACCGAAGTTAGCCGGTCTCATCTCGTCCGTTATCCGCTCACATTTAATAAAAATGCTAATATCTCGGTTAATACTCAAGATAGAGAATATATATATATATATATATATATATATATATATATTCTCTATCTTGAGTATTAACCGAGATATTTGCATTTTATATGTATATATACATATAAATATAAGTATCTATATATATACAAAATTGTAACCTCTGTCTGTACATTGATTTTTTTCGCGAAATTTCACGATAACTTTTCGTTTCACATGTCATAGACACCATAACTGCATTTTGTTTCTTTCGTGTCTGTTTGTTTGTTTGTTTGTTTATTTGTTTGTTTGTTTGTTACCTTTTCACGCATAAACAGCTGAACCGAATTTTATGAAACTTGGTATGTATATTACTACTAGCCCAACTTAGACTTTAGGCTATATTAATTTTCTCTGAGACGAACAGGAGTGGGGGTTATAAGGGAAGCCTGAAATTAAAAATAGCGATATTTCGTTTTCTATTGGTTTTTCGGTAAATATGCACATAACAAACGTTGTTTATTTTGTAATTTAGAGTAGTTTTTGTTATATGCACTTTTGCAGTATATGGAATTATAAATGAGTTATACGCTAAAATCTATAGCGGGAGTCCACAATTTTATTTGGCACTAAAGACTCAACCGAACTAAATAAAACTCGGTATGTTTATTAGTGTTGACGCCTTGATTTTCATAAGCCATACCAACATTCCTAGGGATTAGCAGGAGTGGGGATTGTAAGGGAGGCCTGAAATTAACAGTAGTGATATTTCGTTTCCTATTGGTTTTTCGACAAACATGCACATGCCAAAAGTTGTTTATTTTGTTATTTTAAGTAACTTTTGTTATATTCACTTTTGTCGTATAGAAAAGTATAAACGAGATATACACTAAAATCTAAAGCGGGAGCCAACAATTTTGTTGGGCACTAACGATTGAACCGAACTTAGCAAAACTCGGTGTGTGAATTAGCATTAATTCTTCCATGATTATAAGCTATATTAAAAATTTTAGGTTCAAAGGGGAGTGGGGATTATAAGAGAGGCTGAAATGAAAAACTCGCTTTTTATATTTTTTATTTGTTTTTCGGAAAATATTCTATTTGTTATATTTCTAATAGAAATATAAACTATAAGAGCATTTCCATTATTTAATTTGTATAATGTACCTCGATTTTATTGAAACAAATATGTAATATAATAACAATTAAACGTTAATGGTAATGTCATAATGACAAAAAACAATATGCGTTTAAACTCGATATGATATTTTCAGGGCACCACTATTATTTAATTCCATCCGGTAGATAAATTATAAAATAATGTTTTGCATCAATAATATAAGTAGAAGAATGTTGAGAAGTCTCATGCGGGAGCGAAGATGACGGGAGCCTTACCAGTTAATTGAGTTTACTTATTTCCCGTCTGGCATTACTGGAAGCAATTTCCAGTATTACAAATATAATCTTACGTGCAAAACATTGCCTATACTATGTGAGCTCGGATTGGCTTTTGAATGGATATATGTGCATTATAGATGATATTTAATTGTAATAAATGCTACCCATGATTATGGTTAGAACTATTGAAAAACGATGAGTCAAAAAGTGTAGAGGGATAGATTAGGAACACATTTTAATTTATCCTTCAAAAATAAAATTTCTATTCTATTAATCCCCAAAAGTTACCCTTCAGGGTTGGCGATTTCGGAAAATCATTACGTCGTGGAGGAAAATCATTACGTACATTGAAGTCTTACTATCAAAATACCAGTCGAGAATGATTTCCCGGGCATCGCAAGGCACCCTAGCTTTTGTGATATTCATTTTTGTCTTTTAACTATGTATACACTATATATATGAGATATACACTATAAACTAAAGCGGGAGTCAACTATTTTATTGGGGGCTAACGATTGAACCGAACTTAACAAAACTCGGTATGTCAATTAGCATTAATACTTCCATGATTATAAGCTATATTAAAATGTTTAGGTTAGAACGGGAGTGGGGCTTATAAGGGAGGCCTGAAATAAAAATTCGCGATATTTCGTTGACTATTTATTTTCGTCAAACGTGCACATAACAAAAGTTGTTTACTTTGTTATTTAGAGTAACTTATGTTTTATACATTTTTTCGGGAACAATGTATGAAGCAAATAATTTACGTATAATATTGATATGCTCATCAATTCTTTCCAATATGAACTACCAGGTACCTCACATGGAAAAATGAATTCAAATCTATGTTAATATTTTGACCTTAATAATTCAAAGCTATGCATAATGCACCGGAGACGGGAAATATGACAATATGGAGGACAGTGAAGTCTTACTTAATTTTATTATTAAAAAAATCCAATGCAACGACGGGTATAAACCCTAAACAATGGGACGGGTAAATGTCAAAATATTGCGCAAAGTAATGCCTTGCCAAAAAAATACCATCACCATTCAGCCTCAAATGAATACCCGGGCGAAGTCGGGTATCTGAGCTAGTATATATATATATATATATATATATATAACATTATTTAAAGTTAATGTAATTTGCAATAAGTTTGAGTCTATACAATTTTTCGATCGGACGTATAGTAACGGAAATATTTGGAATTTCCAAAAATTCTCCCGTCTAACGCCCCCCCTCCCACTGGTCCGATTTCAGCCGTTAACGAACTTCATTTTTTTTTCCATAAAGCGTTTACATATCGAGTTTGGTAACGATCAAGCAAAAATTGCGACCGCTAGAACGTTAACAGACATATATATATACTAGCGGACCCAACAGGCGTTGTCCTGCATATTTCAAGCGATTAGGATATTAAATTTAATAATATGCTTAAAACAAAAGCTACTTTTAATAACACAAAAAACAACTTTTGTTATGTGCACGTTTGCCTAAAACCAAATAAAAAATGAAATATCGCGAATTTTTTATTCAGGCCTCCCTTATAACCCCCACTCCCGTTCTTAGCCTTACAAATTTAATATTGCTTATAACCATGGAAGAATTAATGCTAATTTACATATAGAGTTTTATTAAGTTCGGTTCAATCGTTAGTGCCCAACAAAATTGTTGTCTTTAATTTTTTAGTGCATATCTCGTTTATACTTGTTATACGACAAAAGTACATATAACAACAATTACTCTAAATAACAAAATAAACAACTTTTATCCTGTGCATATTTGCAGAAAACCCAATAGGAAACGAAATATCGATACTTTATTTTTAGGCCTCCTTTACAACCCCCACTCCTGCTCCATATGCCGGGCTGATTTGTGATTTTAAACCATCCACGGTGTCACCAAAACGCATACAAAAAAATGCATTCAAATCGGTCCAGAGGTTACAATTTTATATATATATATATATATATATATATATATATATATATATATATATATATACTAGCTCAGATACCCGGCTTCGCCCGGGAATTGATTTTAAGCTGAATGGTGATGGAGTTTTTTTGGCAAGGCTTTACTTTGCACAATATTTTGACATTTACCCGTCCCAGTGTTTAGGGTTAATACCCGTCATTGGCATTTGTTAATAATAAAATTAATTTTATATGCAAGACTTCACTGTCCTCCAAATTGTCATATTTCCCGTCTCCTGTGCATTATCCATAGATTTCAGTTATAAAACAAAAGAGAATATTACAAAAGTTTCTTGAAATAACCAAATAAACTACTTTTGTCATGTGCGTATTTGCAGAAAACCCAATAGAAAACGAAATACCGCTATTTTTTATTTCAGACCTCCATACAACCCCCACTCCTGCCCGTTCCTAGAAATGTTGATATGGCTTGTTATAATGAAGGCGTAAGTACTAATACACTCTTGTTTGTCTCATAGAATATTAATATAGCCTAAAGTCTAAGTTGGGTTAGTAGTAATATACATACCAAGTTTCATGAAATTCGGTTCAGCCGTTTATGCGTGAAAATGTAACAAACAAACAGACACCAAAGAAACAAAATGCAGTTATGGTGTCTATGACATGTGAAACGAAAAGTTATCGTGAAATTTCTTGAAAAAAAATCAATATAGAGACAGAGGTTACAATTTTATATATATATATATATATATATATATATATATATATATATATATATATATAATTTTGAACGGACCTCATTTTCTTCATCTCCTGGGTAGGATCGATGGACATTTGAAGAAAATTTTCAAAAACCGCGTCTTGAGTACGACCTATAGCTGATTTCCCTTAAGGGAAATCTGCTAATATTGTGGCGTTAGAGAACAACAATTGCCCTACTTAGCAGGAACATCAACCTTTATCAAATAGATGTATCTTGTAACGTTTTTTGATCTGTCTGATTGTGTGAAATATTAGGAATATTAATTTTTAATTTATAATTTTAATCGAGCTACGTAAAGAATAAATAAATTTCGATAGGTAGAGCGCTAACAGAGAAATATATTCATATAAAGTATATCTATTTTCCTAAAGGCCATCAATTTCTATTTCTTCGGCGTACTTCTTAAAAATCCGGGAGCAGACTTTCGAAAAGCACAGTTGTCGTCAGAGGCACGAGACAAGGTTCACAAAGGGATGAAAAGACAACCATCCTCTTCAGAGCTGTGCCTAGATAATAGTGAGTGACAGGTTAAGTTCTCAAATGGGACTATCTCCAAATGTGATTGTCTAGGCTGTGAATATGTCATTTATGGAGTATCTCTGTCCCCCACTCTCTGGGCCTCTTATCACTTACGCCATTATGAGCAACATTGTTAGCAACACCACTATGCTTCACTCCATTCCGGAGAACACTGATAGTTTTAAATACTTAACACAAGAGTAAATCAAATAAATAATGGATTAATAACATTAGTGTCATATTTTTAATAAGCTATTATATCATGAACCACTTCATTACAACGCTAAATACCAAATATTGCTTTCATTGAACTTTTATTTTGTGAGATATATGCAAATATGTTCTATTGACTCTTTTTTTTTTTGTTCTTGGGTTACTAAAATTTAAGTGATTGAGATAAAACTGATTATGATTCATTACAAATTACAGCACTAGCTTTAGTAAATAGTTTTCAATAAAATTAATATGTTATATCCAGATATATTTCTTTAATTGTTTGACTTTCCGGGTTATCTATCTATTCAGCACTACAAGGTTGGCTAGCCTGTTTGTTTACAATTCAGCCGCTTTCCATTGTAGAGATTATTAACTTGTATTGCAAATTGAGTAAAATATTTTTCATTGCCGTTTGTATTTATTCACTCAACATTCAAGGTATATTTCCTTTATGCATATTTATCTATTGTAAACTTTCGCGTGGGAAATCTGCTTAATTTACGCAGCCCTTGCGTGACGGACGTTTGCTCTTCCTCTTCTCTGTGAAGCGTCCAGCCAAACGTCCTTAGATGTACTAAGTGCTCGTTGAGTGTCATCGAGATAGAAGAAGCTTTAGTTGAAGGTGGGAGAAAGGAGGAGGCCAACTTAGGAAGATTTAGGGGAGGAATTAGAATCGTAATGCCACCGCTCTGGTTACAATCCCTCACAACTTGGATCAAACTTGGCCAAAACTTCACATCATCTCGGATCTGTTTTCTATTGGGCTATTTGCAAGTTTGCCCGTCCTGTCGACATATCACTTCGACGCCTCCTATTCTACTAAACTTGTCAAGAATTATTACACTTAATAACACGAAGGCGACGAACTTATAGCGCGAAATTTAACAGGCACAGTTGCTCCGTCAATCTGCTCAAATGGGCACGTATGAGTTTGAAAAGATTTTGAATATGAAAATTTACTCATTATTACATACCAAGTCAACCTGTTGTCTGAAACTTGGGGCAGAATATATTATTAGTTGTATGTATGCGCTACTATTACTTAGTAGAATAAAATATGAATTATTCATCATTTTGAGTGTTCATGTTCTTAAAAAAACGCAAATATTGACTTTCTATTATATTCTTTAATACGTTTGGAAAAACTAGTTGCTCTAGAAAGCCCAAAATAGAGTTATTCTATTTAAAATTACTATCGCCGTTTGCTGCCATGAACATTCAACTTACTATTAACTAAACAAGAAGAAGGGCAATTATGATGGAATCTTATTCTCCAAACATTAAATAATTTCAAGACTTTAATCGTGTACGATAAATTGACTGTCCGCCGCGCAGGGTCTGGTTGAACTAAGTAGAGTTCCTACTTGCTGGAGTCACATACTTGTGATTTCTTCCCACATACTCATATCTTATTCGCCATATATTTTAGATTTCTAAGTAAAAATCCGGTGAGTAGAAGTGGAGGTAACTGAATGCTAAAAACAGGCTCAATAACTCGATAAATATTTCCGTTACGAAACAATGAAATTGCATAAATGAATATCTGTAGAAGGTGAATAGTTTTACAATATAGGTTCAGCAACATTTTTAGATACGACTCATAATTTTATAATTTTGATTTTCGATTCCACTTTAACCCCCCCCCCTATTCCTAGTCCGATTTAAGCCATTATCGGAGTTGAATTTGTGTACCATGAAACGGTTAAATATCGAGTATGGTAAAGGTCAAATAAACATTCTAGAGTTAAGAATCAAAAATATTAATTAATTACTTCACATAATCTATCTCACCCAGTACAAGGTCCATGAAATTTAATGACTGACTCATTAAATGAACTCCTTGAGCAACCCTGGTTAAAAAAGGATGGTAACCTGTAGATAACCCGTCCCGAATAGCCTAGTTGCATAAAGTGGACGTAAAATAAAAAAAGTCCGTCACGCAGGGGCTGCGTAAACTAAGCAGATTTCCCTCGGGAAGTTTAGTATTTACAATGACACCTTGAATAAATACAAACGGAAATAAATGTTTCATCCAATTTCAATAACCTGCCGACAGGAAGCGTTAGGTTAGAAATGTAAACAAACGGGCCGCCTCACAACGGAAAGAAAAACAATTACTGAAATATATCAGAATATAACACATTATTTTATTGAGAACTATTTACTATATCTAGTACTGTAATTAATAATGAGTCAGAATAATTGTTATCTCAATCAATAAAATTTTAGTAGTCCAAAACTTTAAGATGGGGGGGGGGTCACCAGGGCATATTTGCATGTATCTCGTATAATAAAGGTCTCTTGAATACAATTTTTGGTATTTAAACTTCCAATAATGTAATTTCTTATGTAGCAGAGTATTGTTTACGTAACATGAGTAGAAGTGGAGGTTTGCTAAAAACTGAAAAATGCAAATATCTCGGTTAATATTCAAGATAGAGAATAAAGGTATATGACAATATTTATAGTAAATTTAATTTGCAATAAGATTTGTTATATACAATTTTTCGATCCGATGCATAATAACGGAGATGTTTGGAATTTTCGAATATCCCCCCCTCTAAACCCCCCCTCCCTCTGGTCCGATTTCAGCCATTATCAAACTTGATCTGTTTTTTTACATAAAACGGTTAAATATCGAGTTTCATAACGATTAAACAAAAATTGCGACCGCTAGAGCGGTAACAGACAAATATATATATATATATATATATATATATATATATAGATATATATATACAGTTTTGAACGGACTTCATTTTCGTCATCTACTAGGTAGGATCGATGGACATTTGAAGAAAAATTTCGAAAATTCCGTCATGAGTACAACCTGAATAGCTGATTTCCCTCAAGGGAAATCTGCTAAAAATAAGGTCAATGAAAACAATATTTGGTATTATAACGTGTTTCATGATATATCGACTTATTGTTAATATGACGTGAGTAAGAGTGGGTTTTGTAATGTCTAACCAACTCGCCAAATCAGCTGCCCAAAAAAGCAGACATGTAGACCAACTCGCCAAATCAGCTGCCCAAAAAAGCAGACATGTAGACCAACTCGCCAAATCAGCTGCCCAAAAAAGCAGACATGTAGACCAACTCGCCAAATCAGCTGCCCAAAAAAGCAGACATGTAGACCAACTCGCCAAATCAGCTGCCCAAAAAAGCAGACATGTAGACCAACTCGCCAAATCAGCTGCCCAAAAAAGCAGACATGTAGACCAACTCGCCAAATCAGCTGCCCAAAAAAGCAGACATGTAGACCAACTCGCCATATCAGCTGCCCAAAAAAGCAGACATGTAGACCAACTCGCCAAATCAGCTGCCCAAAAAAGCAGACATGTAGACCAACTCGCCAAATCAGCTGCCCAAAAAAGCAGACATGTAGACCAACTCGCCAAATCAGCTGCCCAAAAAAGCAGACATGTAGGCCAACTCGCCAAATCAGCTGCCCAAAAAAGCAGACATGTAGACCAACTCGCCAAATCAGCTGCCCAAAAAAGCAGACATGTAGACCAACTCGCCAAATCAGCTGCCCAAAAAAGCAGACATGTCGGCCAACTCGCCACATCAGCTGCCCAAAAAAAGCAGACATGTAGACCAACTCGCCATATCAGCTGCCCAAAAAAGCAGACATGTAGACCAACTCGCCAAATCAGCTGCCCAAAAAAAGCAGACATGTAGAACCAACTCGCCAAAAAAGCAGACATGTAGACCAACTCGCCAAATCAGCTGCCCAAAAAAGCAGACATGTAGACCAACTCGCCAAATCAGCTGCCCAAAAAAGCAGACATGTAGACCAACTCGCCAAATCAGCTGCCCAAAAAAGCAGACATGTAGACCAACTCGCCAAATCAGCTGCCCAAAAAAGAACCTACGGCACAGCATATTGGGCACAGCAAGATATTCAAGCCTAATAAAATATATGATACTCAATTCATGGTAGAAATCTTCGTTTGCCACAACTGACAACAATCGTCGGGAACTTAAACATATACTTGGTGAATGGCTTCCTCAAAAAGACTATTTACATTAAAAATAAGTAGCCTTCAAAAGGTTAATAATTGGCTATTCTCGACTGACAACTTATTGTAGAAGACGACCCCATCTGCCAACACTGTAACTGTAGACTTACTACATGACTGTAGCACGTGTATAAACCGCCTATTACACTAATTGAAACATAACATTTTCGAAAAACTATAATGTATGCAAAAAGAACATAGTTAGGAGAATATGTTAAACTGTTGATAAGAGTGTAACTGATATATTGTTTAATCGGCCAAGTCGCGAAATGCGATTACTATAAGAATAAATAAATAATGATAATTTATGATAACATTTGTTCTATACACTTTTACGATCCGACTCATAATAATGAAGATATTTCAGTTTTCGAAATCCCCTCTGCTCCATCCTCCTTCCACATGTCCAATTTAGCCATTAAAGAACTTAATCTTTAGTTTTACATGGAACACTTATATATCGAGCTTAACCCGGGAGAACTCGCTGGGTGAGATTTTCTCTCATGCTTGGAGTAGAATCGCTACGGCCGTACTCTTAATTTAGGTAGAGGGGTCTCCGTTTGTCTAGCTGGAGTTTGGACGTTTGGTCACAGTTTGCCGTCATTCGCAGTCAGTTAGTACTGTCGTGAGCTTCACCCCCTCCAGTTGTTCTTTGGAAAACGTATCCGGTGAGAGTTTTGCTCTACATGCGAGTTCTCCCGTTATATATTAAATTCAAACGCTAGCTGTTTACTTTTAGATTAACTTATCTGTAAAATGTAAAATCATATTTTGGGCAGTGGGAGAAATATCACCATGGATAATTATTTCACTTCCATTCCTCTGCCAACTTACTTGCGAAAAAACCACTTTAGTTGGAACATTGAGGAAGAACAAACGAGAAATTCCGCCTTCATTTCTTGTGACCAAAAATAAACCTGTGCATACCAGCATGGTTAGTTTCACGAAATCTGAAACATTAGTCTCTTACAAAGCCAAAGCCAACAAAATAGTGCTAGTGTTATCAACTTTACATAACGACGATAATATTGATAAAACTACAGGAGTTGCAGCGAAACCCGAAATAATAACTTTCTACAATCTCACCAAAGGAGGAGTCGACGATGTAGATGAAATGAAAGCTATTTACTCTGTTTCAAGGGTTAGCTGTAGATGGCCGCTAACTTTGTTTTTTTCATTTCTAAACATTGGAGGGATCAATAGCTTTATAATTTATAAGGCTAATACGGAAGATCTCGTTGAAAGAAGACTGTTTTTGAAGACCTTAGCCCTAAGTCTAATGAAAGAGCATTTGGTAAGACGTTCAGCTATCCCAAATATTCCTTGTGATGTGCGTGATACAATGAAGCGAATTTCAGGAGTGCAAGAAGAAGACGTTCCAGAGAAAAAAATTCGAGACGGATTTTGTGGATTTTGTCCTCGTAAAAAAACCGTAGAACAAAGAAAGAACAATGTTTGTAAAAATCCCATATGTACACAACATACGGTCCACACTTGCCGGACAATCTATGATAAACACAAAAATTTTTAAACTTAGTTATGTTATCAAAAACTGTGATTGGTTAACTTGAGTTCCTATTTTTTGTTCATTTGATCATTTTACTTATTGTACCTAACAATTACATTCCTATTTTATTTTACTGTCTCAAAAATTTTAAAAATTTAAACTGTATTTTTATGTTAAATTCTTCTTTCAGTTCCACATTGTAATAATTTAATTCAATATATAACTTTTTTTTACGCTATTTTGTGTTTACTTATTTGTTTACCTATTAAACATATTATAATAACGATATTTGGTGCCTAGAAATTGGTATACCCTTGCTTAAAGCAAAAACTTTCAGGGTGAGAGAAAATCTCACGCGCGAGTTCTCGCGTTTCACAATTCCTAGCGAGTTCTCCCGGGTTAAATATGGAGTTTGGTAAATCTTTCGGTCGCTTAGGCTTATCTGCAACCGGCTAAGTAATTATGTTTTAAACTGAAGTAGGTTAGTTTACTGTAATGGCTCCCTCAATTGGTTTAATCGACATGCTAAAAGGTTTTTTGCCAATCATAGATATAAAGACGAATATATTTCATGTATTAGAATATAAGGATTTTTTTTAAATGTAATTCATGGCTGCGAGTGAACAAAAACTTGTAATTAGTTAAATAGATGAGATATAAGATATTTGAGACCAGGTAGTTTTGTGATAACCAGTAGAAGTGTTTTAAAGATAAAACATTATAATACAAAAATTGTAGGAATACTTTATTTCATGATAAAGTATTCCTGCAATGCAATTTTTTTTCAGTAATCACGACACAAAAATCAAGCTTAATAGTTGATCGCCCGCGAGGGAAGTATACTATAACTATTCACGAGATGAGATAACACTTATAACTCGGTGCTTGTGCTCTTCAACCTGCCCCTAGTAACCTCAAATATTAGGCAAAGTATTCCCAGAAGCCATCCAGCACTGATTCTAATCACACCTAAACCTGCCCCTAGTAACCTCAAATATTAGGCAAAGTATTCCCAGAAGCCATCCAGCACTGATTCTAATCACACCTAAACCTGCCCCTAGTAACCTCAAATATTAGGCAAAGTATTCCCAGAAGCTATCCAGCACTGATTCTAATCACACCTAAACCTGCCCCTAGTAACCTGAAATATTAGGCAAAGTATTCCCAGAAGCCATCCAGCACTGATTCTAATCACACCTAAACCTGCCCCTAGTAACCTGCAATATTAGGCAAAGTATTCCTAGAAGCCATCCAGCACTGATTCTAATCACACCTAAACCTGCCCCTAGTAACCTCAAATATTAGGCAAAGTATTCCCAGAAGCCATCCAGCACTGATTCTAATCACACCTAAACCTGCCCCTAGTAACCTCAAATATTAGGCAAAGTATTCCCAGAAGCCATCCAGCACTGATTCTAATCACACCTAAACCTGCCCCTAGTAACCTCAAATATTAGGCAAAGTATTCCCAGAAGCCATCCAGCACTGATTCTAATCACACCTAAACCTGCCCCTAGTAACCTCAAATATTAGGCAAAGTATTCCCAGAAGCCATCCAGCACTGATTCTAATCACACCTAAACCTGCCCCTAGTAACCTCAAATATTAGGCAAAGTATTCCCAGAAGCCATCCAGCACTGATTCTAATCACACCTAAACCTGCCCCTAGTAACCTCAAATATTAGGCAAAGTATTCCAAGAAGCCATCCAGCACTGATTCTAACCACACCTAAACCTGCCACTAGTAACCTGAAATATTAGGCAAAGTATTCCTAGAAGCCATCCAGCACTGATTCTAATCACACCTAAACCTGCCCCTAGTAACCTCAAATATTAGGCAAAGTATTCCCAGAAGCCATCCAGCACTGATTCTAATCACACCTAAACCTGCCCCTAGTAACCTCAAATATTAGGCAAAGTATTCCCAGAAGCCATCCAGCACTGATTCTAATCACACCTAAACCTGCCCCTAGTAACCTCAAATATTAGGCAAAGTATTCCCAGAAGCCATCCAGCACTGATTCTAATCACACCTAAACCTGCCCCTAGTAACCTCAAATATTAGGCAAAGTATTCCCAGAAGCCATCCAGCACTGATTCTAATCACACCTAAACCTGCCCCTAGTAACCTCATATATTAGGCAAAGTATTCCTAGAAGCCATCCAGCACTGATTCTAACCACACCTAAACCTGCCACTAGTAACCTGAAATATTAGGCAAAGTATTCCCAGAAGCCATCCAGCACTGATTCTAATCACACCTAAACCTGCCCCTAGTAACCTCAAATATTAGGCAAAGTATTCCCAGAAGCCATCCAGCACTGATTCTAATCACACCTAAACCTGCCCCTAGTAACCTGCAATATTAGGCAAAGTATTCCCAGAAGCTATCCAGCACTGATTCTAATCACACCTAAACCTGCCCCTAGTAACCTCAAATATTAGGCAAAGTATTCCCAGAAGCCATCCAGCACTGATTCTAATCACACCTAAACCTGCCCCTAGTAACCTCAAATATTAGGCAAAGTATTCCCAGAAGCCATCCAGCACTGATTCTAATCACACCTAAACCTGCCCCTAGTAACCTCAAATATTAGGCAAAGTATTCCCAGAAGCTATCCAGCACTGATTCTAATCACACCTAAACCTGCCCCTAGTAACCTCAAATATTAGGCAAAGTATTCCCAGAAGCCATCCAGCACTGATTCTAATCACACCTAAACCTGCCCCTAGTAACCTGAAATATTAGGCAAAGTATTCCAATAAGCAATCCAGCACTGATTCTAATCACACCTAAACCTGCCCCTAGTAACCTGAAATATTAGGCAAAGTATTCCCAGAAGCCATCCAGCACTGATTCTAATCACACCTAAACCTGCCCCTAGTAACCTGAAATATTAGGCAAAGTATTCCAAGAAGCCATCCAGCACTGATTCTAATCACACCTAAACCTGCCCCTAGTAACCTCAAATATTAGGCAAAGTATTCCCAGAACCCATCCAGCACTCATACTACCCACACCGAAACCTGCCCCTAGTAACCTCAAATATTAGGCAAAGTATTCCCAGAAGCCATCCAGCACTGATTCTAATCACACCTAAACCTGCCCCTAGTAACCTCAAATATTAGGCAAAGTATTCCCAGAAGCCATCCAGCACTGATTCTAATCACACCTAAACCTGCCCCTAGTAACCTCAAATATTAGGCAAAAGTATTCCCAGAAGCCATCCAGCACTGATTCTAATCACACCTAAACCTGCCCCTAGTAACCTCAAATATTAGGCAAAGTATTCCAGAAGCCATCCAGCACTGATTCTAATCACACCTAAACCTGCCCCTAGTAACCTCAAATATTAGGCTAAGTATTCCTAGAACCCATCCAGCTCTGTTTGTAACCACCAGTTAACCTGCGAAGAGTAACCTGAAATATTAGGCAAAGTATTCCTAGAAGCCATCCAGCACTGATTCTAATCACACCTAAACCTGCCCCTAGTAACCTGAAATATTAGGCAAAGTATTCCCAGAAGCCATCCAGCACTGATTCTAATCACACCTAACCTGCCCCTAGTAACCTCAAATATTAGGCAAAGTATTCCCAGAAGCCATCCAGCACTGATTCTAATCACACCTAAACCTGAACATAGTAAACTCCAAAATTAGTCAATGTATTCCCAGAAGCAATCCAGCACTGATTCTAATCACACATAAACCTGCCCCTAGTAACCTCAAATATTAGGCAAAGTATTTCCCCAGAAGCCATCCAGCACTGATTCTAATCACACCTAAACCTGCCCCTAGTAACCTCAAATATTAGGCAAAGTATTCCTAGAAGCCATCCAGCACTGATTCTAACCACACCTAAACCTGCCACTAGTAACCTGAAATATTAGGCAAAGTATTCCTAGAAGCCATCCAGCACTGATTCTAATCACACCTAAACCTGCACCTGGTAACCTGAAATATTAGGCAAAGTATGCCCAGAAGCCATCCAGCACTGATTCTAATCACACCTAAACCTGCCCCTAGTAACCTCCAATAGTAGGCAAACTATTCCCAGAATCTATCCAGCACTGATTCTAATCACACCTAAACCTGCCCCTAGTAACCTCAAATATTAGGCAAAGTATTCCCAGAAGCCATCCAGCACTGATTCTAATCACACCTAAACCTGCCCCTAGTAACCTCAAATATTAGGCAAAGTATTCCCAGAAGCCATCCAGCACTGATTCTAATCACACCTAAACCTGCCCCTAGTAACCTCAAAGATTAGGCAAAGTATTCCCAGAAGCTATCCAGCACTGATTCTAATCACACCTAAACCTGCCCCTAGTAACCTGAAATATTAGGCAAAGTATTCCCAGAAGCCATCCAGCACTGATTCTAATCACACCTAAACCTGCCCCTAGTAACCTGAAATATTAGGCAAAGTATTCCTAGAAGCCATCCAGCACTGATTCTAATCACACCTAAACCTGCCCCTAGTAACCTCAAATATTAGGCAAAGTATTCCCAGAAGCCATCCAGCACTGATTCTAATCACACCTAAACCTGCCCCTAGTAACCTCAAATATTAGGCAAAGTATTCCCAGAAGCCATCCAGCACTGATTCTAATCACACCTAAACCTGCCCCTAGTAACCTCAAATATTAGGCAAAGTATTCCCAGAAGCCATCCAGCACTGATTCTAATCACACCTAAACCTGCCCCTAGTAACCTCAAATATTAGGCAAAGTATTCCCAGAAGCCATCCAGCACTGATTCTAATCACACCTAAACCTGCCCCTAGTAACCTCAAATATTAGGCAAAGTATTCCCAGAAGCCATCCAGCACTGATTCTAATCACACCTAAACCTGCCCCTAGTAACCTCAAATATTAGGCAAAGTATTCCTAGAAGCCATCCAGCACTGATTCTAATCACACCTAAACCTGCCACTAGTAACCTGAAATATTAGGCAAAGTATTCCTAGAAGCCATCCAGCACTGATTCTAATCACACCTAAACCTGCCCCTAGTAACCTCAAATATTAGGCAAAGTATTCCCAGAAGCCATCCAGCACTGATTCTAATCACACCTAAACCTGCCCCTAGTAACCTCAAATATTAGGCAAAGTATTCCCAGAAGCCATCCAGCACTGATTCTAATCACACCTAAACCTGCCCCTAGTAACCTCAAATATTAGGCAAAGTATTCCCAGAAGCCATCCAGCACTGATTCTAATCACACCTAAACCTGCCCCTAGTAACCTCAAATATTAGGCAAAGTATTCCCAGAAGCCATCCAGCACTGATTCTAATCACACCTAAACCTGCCCCTAGTAACCTGAAATATTAGGCAAAGTATTCCCAGACGCCATCCAGCACTGATTCTAATCACACCTAAACCTGCCCCTAGTAACCTCAAATATTAGGCAAAGTATTCCCAGAAGCCATCCAGCACTGATTCTAATCACACCTAAACCTGCCCCTAGTAACCTCAAATATTAGGCAAAGTATTCCCAGAAGCCATCCAGCACTGATTCTAATCACACCTAAACCTGCCCCTAGTAACCTGCAATATTAGGCAAAGTATTCCCAGACGCCATCCAGCACTGATTCTAATCACACCTAAACCTGCCCCTAGTAACCTGCAATATTAGGCAATGTATTCCCAGAAGCCATCCAGCACTGATTCTAATCACACCTAAACCTGCCCCTAGTAACCTGCAATATTAGGCAAAGTATTCCCAGAAGCCATCCAGCACTGATTCTAATCACACCTAAACCTGCCCCTAGTAACCTGAAATATTAGGCAAAGTATTCCTAGAAGCCATCCAGCACTGATTCTAATCACACCTAAACCTGCCCCTAGTAGCCTGAAATATTAGGCAAAGTATTCCCAGAAGCCATCCAGCACTGATTCTAATCACACCTAAACCTGCCCCTAGTAACCTCAAATATTAGGCAAAGTATTCCCAGAAGCCATCCAGCACTGATTCTAATCACACCTAAACCTGCCCCTAGTAACCTGCAATATTAGGCAAAGTATTCCCAGACGCCATCCAGCACTGATTCTAATCACACCTAAACCTGCCCCTAGTAACCTGAAATATTAGGCAAAGTATTCCCAGAAGCCATCCAGCACTGATTCTAATCACACGTAAACCTGCCCCTAGTAACCTGAAATATTAGGCAAAGTATTCCCAGAAGCCATCCAGCACTGATTCTAATCACACCTAAACCTGCCCCTAGTAACCTGAAATATTAGGCAAAGTATTCCTAGAAGCCATCCAGCACTGATTCTAATCACACCTAAACCTGCCCCTAGTAACCTGAAATATTAGGCAAAGTATTCCCAGAAGCCATCCAGCACTGATTCTAATCACACCTAAACCTGCCCCTAGTAACCTGAAATATTAGGCAAAGTATTCCCAGAAGCCATCCAGCACTGATTCTAATCACACCTAAACCTGCCACTAGTAACCTGAAATATTAGGCAAAGTATTCCCAGAAGCCATCCAGCACTGATTCTAATCACACCTAAACCTGCCCCTAGTAACCTGAAATATTAGGCAAAGTATTCCCAGAAGCCATCCAGCACTGATTCTAATCACACCTAAACCTGCCCCTAGTAACCTGAAATATTAGGCAAAGTATTCCCAGAAGCCATCCAGAACTGATTCTAATCACACCTAAACCTGCCCCTAGTAACCTGAAATATTAGGCAAAGTATTCCCAGAAGCCATCCAGCACTGATTCTAATCACACCTATACCTGCTCCTAGCAACCTGCAATTTTCCGGTTATCTACTAATGTCAGTGTTATCTACAGATGAAAAGGTTAAATATTAAATTAATTCCGTTTGAATTATGTCGATTTATTAAAAGTTATGCTCCTGAAACTGATGTAAAATTTCAAAGGAACGGAAAAGCATTAAATTTTCAATCGAAGCAAGATTTGAAAATGTTACTCAGGTTAAACAGTACGGATAATACTTTTTAAAATTTATCCCTCACCACCACAATACCTCAAAAGGTGTAATATCTTATTACGAACTTCTCTACTGATGCGAAAATGAGATACTCAGTGAATTAATGAATCAGGGAGTCGTTGACGTTAAAAGAATTATTTAAAAAAGAGGGCAACAGCTGTTTCCAACCCAAACTCTGATATTAACGTTTAATACGCAAGCTCTGCCAGAACGCATCACATTTATTTCCTATCAGTGAAAATTCGCCCATACATACCACTGCCAATACATAAAACTGCCAACCCAATGTTTTTCATGTTTTCAATTTAGTCATATAGGAAGTCGTTGTGTAAATGGCAAGGTCTGTACAAATTGTGGGGGTAATCCACACGAAGGTCCGTGTCAACCAAATTGCAATCAGAACCATCCGTCTAATTCACGCGACTGTCCAATTTACAAAAAAGATACAGAAATCCTAAAAAAAAGTACATTAAATAGGGTTTCTCTGAGAGAAGCTGCAAGAAGGGTAGTAAAGATGGTAGCTAAATCTGATGCACCGCGCTATTCAGCTGTAGCCCCCTCCAGTCAGTTTTAAAATTAACTTCATTCTCCAGTCTTTGGATATGCACATGATCTTCCTCTTACCAACTTAAGTTCCTTGTGTAATACTTTCAAATTGTCAAATCTAAAATTGTGTCCTGCAACATTTAAGCGCTGCACCAAGGCAGTTTTATTATTATTTTTGGCCTTGTTTTTTTTTTTTTTTTTTAAATCATTCTGGTATAGATAAATTCTTTTTCCTAGTATATAGGTACTGTCTTGTCTCCCCAATGTCCTTCTTGGTGCACACAACTAATTTCATAAACTACATTTGACTTATTTGCTGCAATTTTCTCTTTTAAATTTGTAAAAGTAACCTTTATTTTGTATCTCGTTTGAAAAGGTTAAATTATTGGCATTTTCGTGGACTGAGGGGAAAATAAATAAACCTGCTGTGGCACCTGTACTGGGCCTAACCTGTGTGAAGTTTCCCCTCAACATGTCAATAATATCTGAATTGAGCGCGATTTTCGAAAAAGTTCTTCAAATGTCCATCGATCCTACCCAGGAGATGACGAAAATGCGGTCCGTTCAAAATTATATATATATATATATATATATATATATATATATATATATATATATATATACCTACCAATCTTATTGCAAATTAATTTTTTTTTAAATATTGTTATATACATTTATTCTCTATCTTGAATATTAACCGAGATATTTGCATTTTTAAGAAGTCTGTGGTCGGGTATAGTTCGGATTAGGTCGGCCATTTTCGTCATTGCTCGGCTCAGGTGGGAGGCTACTTCTATCCTTACCTGTCGTTTCTAACCTTACCTTCGTTACTTTGTGAGATTTATGCAAATACGTTCTGTTCATACGCCCCCCCCCCGGCGTTGGGTCTTGGACCCCGAAGATCTGAGTTATTTAAGTTGAAATTATTCTTACAATTCAGAAGCCGTTTAAGTTGAGAATTTATTTTAATTAACTGAAAGATTTCTCATTACCGTTCGTATTTAATCACGGTGGTATTGTGTTACCATTATGCAGATTTCTCTATTGTAAAACTTCACATGGGAAATCTGCTTAGTTTACGCAGCCCCTGCTTGACAGACTTTTTGTCATATGACAACCATTTCACATAAGTTCATTTTAGATATTTTTTATTTTCTCTCAGTTCTTTCTTGTTATGTTCCAAGTTCCTTGAATAACCCACGGAGGTTTTTAAACCAACTCTTCTGTATCATTTGTGTTGGATTAAAAGTTTCTTATAGGATATTGTAAATCTTTTTTTTTTATCTTTTTTTTTTTTTTTAGATTAGATGCAATTACTCGTAAACGTTTATAGCGATCCGATGAGATTATCATTTTATTCAGACATCAGCTTATGCCTGAACGTTAAAAATATAATCTCCCGATGGCGAGAGGATTTGAGTTGTTTGAAATGAGTTAACTGAAGCATAATTTCCCCTGGGAACAACAGTCATCGAACTAAATATCAGATTATAAAACACTCCGGCAGAAAGCTAAAAAAGAGTTGGCCGCCGTTTGGCCCGAATATCGATTGAGGGTGCAATTTACGATGTTGGTAGAACTGAAGAGGCGATTTGACGAGGACAGTCTTTGAAATAGCCACTGCCAAAATACAACCAAGGCCCTGGTCAGTAACTGCCAACAGAGCCACAACAACTTTCCCATTTTCCAAGCACCAAAGTTTTATCATTCATATGAGGTCCTTTCAAAATTATATATATATATATATATATACTTGTCTGTTACCTCTCTAGTGGTTGCAATTTTTGTTTGATCGTTACCAAACTTGATATATAAGCTTTTCATATAAAACTAAAGGTCAAGTTCGATGGCTGAAATCGGACAAGTGGGGGAACGGGTTTAGATGAGGAGAATCATTGTGAAAAATTCACAATATCTCCAATTTTATTCGAAATTATATGTACTATAAACATTGTTAAATACATTCATTTTCTATCATCAATACTAAACGCGATATTTGCACTTTTTAATTTTTAGCCTTGAGTAAACTCTCCTTCCTATTGAAGTGAGTACACCACAACGTGGTTAAGTCATGAACCACTTTGAAGCTTAAATAACAAATATTCATTATAAGATACCTTTATTTTGCGAGATACGTGCAAATTCCCTGTGTGACGACGTCATCCATCAGGATTTTAGGTTCTCAATTCGAAAATATTAAAAGTCCGTTTCGTAGGGGCTGCGTAAACTAAGCAGATTTCCCACGTGAAGTTTTACAACAGAGAAATCCGCCTAATAACAGCTGTAGTAGGAAGGGATCTCTAAACCTATTCACGAGGGACAAATAGTTCTGGAAACGGCCACCAGAGCTCTCGGCGGAGAGTCCGGAACATGGCGGGGTTCCGTCGACCACACACACAATACAAATGCAAATATCTCGGTTAATATTCAAGATACAGAATAAATGTATAGAACAATATTTATAGTAAATTTAATTTACAATAAGATTGATTCTATACAATTTTTCGATCCGACGCATAATAACGGAGATATTTTGAATTTTCAAAAATCCCCCCTCTAAACCCCCCCTCCCACTGGTCCGATTTCAGCCATTAACGAACTTAATCTCTCTTTTTACGTAAAACGCTTAAATATGAAGTTTGGTAACGATCAAACAAAAATTGCGACCGCTAGAGCGTTAACAGACAAATATATATATATATATATATATATATATATATATATATATATATATAGATATATATATATAATTTTGAACGGACCTCATTTTCGTCATCTCCTGGGTAGGATCGATGGACATTTGAGGAAATTTTTCAAAACTCGCGTCATGAGTACGACCTCAATAGCTGATTTCCCTTAAGGGAAATCTGCTAATATTTACTTGTTGTACACCATACTCGATAATTTACTCTTTCATTCATCACTAAAGATGGTAATAGTCAATGTCTGAATTTGGACACGGAATACGGAGGTTAGAAGGGGAGGGAAATATATCTCCGTTATTCTACGAATAAATAAAAATGTCCGTCACGCAGGGGCTGCGTAAACTAAGCAGATTTCCCACGTGAAGTTTTATAATAGGAAATGTCACTAGAGCAAGACAGTTACGGAAACTCCCGAACTAGCTTTTGCCGGAAACCCACGACCCAAAGTTAGCCGATCTCATCCCCGTTCGTTACGTGCACACACATAATATAAATGCAAATATCTCGGTTGACATTCAAGATAGAGAATAAATGTATATAACAATATGAATAGTAAATTTAATATGCAATAAGATTGGTTCTATGCAATTTTTCAATCCGACTTGTATTAACGGAGATATTGATATTTCGAATTTTGAAAAATCACCTCTCTTACCCCCCCCCCCAGTGGTCCGATTTCAGCCATTAACGAACTTGATCTGTCTTTTTACATAAAACGCTTAAATATCGAGTTTGGTAACGATCAAACAAAAATTGCGACCGCTAGAGTGTTAACAGAATTATATATATATATATATATATATATATATATATATATATATATATATAATATATATATATATATATTATATATATATTATATATATATAATATAATATATATATATATATATATATATATATATATATATATATATATAATTTTGAACGGACATCATTTTCGTCATTTCCTGGGTAGGATCGATGGAAATTTGAAGACATTTTATGAAAAGGCGTCATGAGTACGACCTGAATAGCTGATTTCCCTTAAGGAAATCTGCTAAAATATGCTTTACGGTGAGATGACAGCTTTTGTGACAAGTGTGTTACAGCAGCCTGTAATATACTGCTTAGTTATAACTGCTTAGTTCACGCTGCCCCTCCTTTGCTCACGGCCTTTTTGGTAAATCATTGTCCATGGGGCTGACTATAAAGAACCAGTCCCAATTTATCCGTTATATGAACCTAGAATCATCATTGGAGACTGAGAGAAATAGTGTTATAATTTTCAATGAAATAAATAATTAATTTATGGTTATAAACCATACATTATTTTTCTTCGGATATGCCTTTAGTTTATCCTTTTAAATAGGAGAAATAACTCACCAGCAATTTTTCTTCAGCGTTCTAATAGTTAAATTATTTATTTAGTCAAATGAAAGGGTATTGCAACATTACTAAAAGCATATCCATTAACCCTTTCCACTCTAAGGCATTAATTGAATTATAGTTTCAGTCATTCGTGACTCAAACATTTCAGTAACAAAAATCCCTCCTGTTTTAAAATGTTCCGCAAAAAGAGGTATTACACCATGTCGAGTATCACTCGACAATGGAGCTAGTGGAACATAATTAGTGTCGAGTGACACTCGACATTGGACTGGAAAGGGTTAAATCTATTCCAACTGAAACGTCACTATACTCATTATCAAATTATTCATTCATTACAATGAACCATTTTAAATAATGTTTAATTCTTGTTAGCTATAACGTATCACGCCGTTTAATTGCTGTTTTTAGAAATATTTTAATGGAAATTACTTCATTTTTCTGTATTATACGATAGAAGTGTATATGAGAAAAGTTAATAGAAATTGCATAGCATTCCATGAAATATGGCATCTCATATATCATACTTTTCGCGGGTCTTTAAAAATAAACGTGGATAATAAAAAAATAAAAATAATTCTTAAACATGTATCAATCTCTTAAATGAGGGGGGTCTTGTTTACTTTACCAGTAATTTATTTCTAAAAGGGTATTTTATCTTATTATTAAATTATTGCTAGTGAAGAACAGACAATTAAAGTAATGTATTTAACAAACTTGAGATGCAAACAAAAATTATATTTCAATATAAAATTCATCGAATTATTCATTTTGGGAGTCAATATGCTATTAATGATTTTAAAATAAAATAAAATATATCCTAGTTGTATCATATTCTTCTGTAAACAGACGCACATTGGTAGTGGGGAATGATCTAGAAGGGATGATGTGGTTCTACAATATATACCATCGGTATCATTAAAATGTCACCAGCACACACTTCTGTCTGAGCATATCCTTTCACTCAGTTAGGGTTCTCGAAGAAATTTTCAGCTCTTTCTTCCAAACTTCAGTGGTTGCATAGCTATTCGCCCAGGCATAAATAAACACAATACACTTCCTCAATGATAACTTACAAAGGTTGAACGAGGTACCTTTACAACCACTTATTTTCTCTCTGCAACTTCTCAAACTGCATCTAGGTGCTGGAGATCTTGTTTCGTGAAAAGCGAGCTTCATAATGTGTCCTCTTCCACATTTACATGTTTTATGCAACATTCCGAACCTTTGAAATATCTTAAATGCAACTTCTTTTGATTTAAGAACACGACTCAGTTGTATCAAATTCATTATTGACAATACGACCGTCACGCAGGGGCTGTGTAAACTAAGCGGATTTCCCACGTGAAGTTATAGAATAGAGAAATCTCCATACGAGAGCCAAACAGTTACGGAAACGGGTGAACTAGCTTATTTCCCGAACTAAATTATTTCGAATTTTCTAAACCCCCCTCCCACTCGTCCGATTTCAGCCATTAACGAACTTGATCTGTCTTTTTTTTTTGCATAAAAAGTTTAAATACCTAGTTTGGTAAGGATCATTGTGACCGCTAGAACGGCAACAGGCATATATATATATTTATATATACAGTTTTGTACATACCTCATTTTCGTCAACTCCTCCGGTAGGATCGATGGACATTTGAAGAAAAATTTCGAAAATAGCGTCATGAGTACAACCTCAATAGCTGATTTCTCTTAAGGGAAATCTGCTAAAACAACTTCAAAGTTTCTTAAAATCTAGGAGATAATACGTAAAAAACCTCCTTCATGTATAATTCTTCTTCTTTTAAAATAGGCATTAAATAACGGTATGATGTATCACTAATAATATCAAAAAGTAATTGGTGTGGCTGAAGTAAAAAAAGCCCTAAGTAATAATCATTGATACTATTTATTATTAACAAGTAGAAATAAAAATTTATATCTGGTAACTATGTTTGTCTAAATTAATAAAACCAAATAAACAAGTTACATTACCTTTGCCACTCCAGTACTTCCGCTCTGGCATTCTTTGAAAATTGGTTTCGTCTACTTTCGAGATGTATATTTCTTTGCTGAAAAATAAACAGGAACCAAAATATAAAAATTGGATGATTTTTAGATATGAGACGGGAAATATAAAAATACTGCGGATAGTGAAGATTTACATAGCAAAAAACTTTATTATTATTAATATATCCTGATAAACGCCGGGTACCTTAGCTAGTTCTTAGATATATCTTGCCTAGGTTATCATTAATTGGTTTATCACTATATATATATATATATATATATATATATATATATTATTCTTATATATCAACAATATTCTTATATTCCAACAATATTTAGAAAAGTATAATTCATTTTAAATCATTAATTTATAAAAGAGAAGTCTCGATTACATAGGATAATGGAATGTATAATCTCATAATTTAGGTGACTGGATGTGACATTGACAAGATGATTGGTTTACAAATTAATTGAACCTCATCCTAAAGTATCAATAACTGGTATTTCATAAAAACAATCTCCAAAATTAGTCTCTTATCTCATTAAAATCCTCCAAAATTAGTCTTTTATCTCATTAGAACATTTCAAAATTAGTCTCTTATCTCATTAAAAGCCTCCAAAACTAGTGTCTTATCTCATAAAAACCTTCCCGAATTACCCTCATATTTCATAAAAAAAAAATCTTTCAAAATTAGTCTCTTATCTCATTAAAAGCCTCCAAAACTAGTGTCTTATCTCATAAAAACCTTCCCGAATTACCCTCATATTTCATAAAAAAAAAAATCTTTCAAAATCAGTCTCTCATCTCATTAAAACATTCCAAAATTAGTCTCTTATGAAATTAAAATTTTCCAAAATTAGTCTCTTATCTCATTAAAACATTTCAAAATTAGTCTCTTATCTCATTAAAAGCTTCCAAAACTAGTGTCTTATCTCATAAAAACCCGCCCGAATTACCCTCATATTTGATAAAAAAAAGATCTTTCAAAATCAGTCTCTTATCTCATTAAAACATTCTAAAGTTAGTCTCTTATAAAATTAAAATTTTCCAAAATTAGTCTCTTATAAAATTAAAACATTTCAAAATTAGTCTCTTATCTCATTAAAAGCCTCCAAAACTAGTATCTTATCTCATAAAAACCTTCCTGAATTACCCTCATATTTCATAAAAAAAAAATCTTTCAAAATTAGTCTCTTATCTCATTAAAAGCCTCCAAAACTAGTGTCTTATCTCATAAAAACATTCCAAAATTAGTCTCTTATGAAATTAAACTTTTCCAAAATTAGTCACTTATCTCATTAAAAGCCTCCAAAACTAGTGTCTTATCTCATAAAAACATTCCAAAATTAGTCTCTTATGAAATTAAACTTTTCCAAAATTAGTCACTTATCTCATTAAAAGCCTCCAAAACTAGTGTCTTATCTCATAAAAACATTCCAAAATTAGTCTCTTATGAAATTAAACTTTTCCAAAATTAGTCACTTATCTTAAAAAAGCCTCTTTCAAAATTAGTCTTATCTCATTAAAAGCCTCCAAAACTCTTCCAAAATTAGTCTCTTATAAATTAAACTTTTCCAAATTAGTCCACTTATCTCATTAAAAGCCTCCAAAACTAGTGTCTTATCTCATAAAAACATTCCAAAATTAGTCTCTTATTAAATTAAAATTTTCCAAAATTAGTCACTTATCTCATTAAAAGCCTCCAAAACTAGTGTCTTATCTCATAAAAACCTTCCCAAATTACCCTCATATTTCATAAAAAAAAAATCTTTCAAAATCAGTCTCTTATCTCATTAAAACATTCCAAAATTAGTCTCTTATGAAATTAAAATTTTCCAAAATTAGTCTCTTATCTCATTAAATCATTTCAAAATTAGTCTCTTATCTCATTAAAACATTTCAAAATTAGTCTCTTATCTCATTAAAAGCTTCCAAAACTAGTGTCTTATCTCATAAAAACCCTCCCGAATTACCCTCATATTTCATTAAAAAAAAATCTTTCAAAAATTAGTCTCTTATCTCATTAAAAGCCTCCAAAACTAGTGTCTTATCTAATAAAAACCTTCCTGAATTACCCTCATACTTCATAAAAAAAAAAATCTTTCAAAATCAGTCTCTTATCTCATTAAAACATTCCAAATTTAGTCTCATATGAAATTATAATTTTCCAAAATTAGTCTCTTATCTCATTAAAACATTTCAAAATTAGTCACTTATTTGATTAAAAAAATATCTTTCAAAATCAGTCTCTTATCTCATTAAAACATTCTAAAGTTAGTCTCTTATGAAACTAAAATTTTCCAAAATTAGTCTCTTATCTCATTAAAACATTCCAAAATTAGTCTCTTATGAAATTATAATTTTCCAAAATTAGTCTCTTATCTCATTAAAACATTTCAAAATTAGTCTCTTATCTCATTAAAAGCCTCCAAAACTAGTGTCTTATCTCATAAAAACCTTCCCGAATTACCCTCATATTTCATAAAAAAAAAAATCTTTCAAAATCAGTCTCTTATCTCATTAAAACATTCCAAAATTAGTCTCTTATGAAATTAAAATTTTCCAAAATTAGTCTCTTATCTCATTAAAACATTTCAAAATTAGTCTCTTATCTCATTAAAACATTTCAAAATTAGTCTCTTATCTCATTAAAACATTTCAAATTTAGTCTCTTATCTCATTAATAGCCTCCAAAATTAGTGTCTTATCTCATAAAAACCTTCCCAAATTACCCTCGTATCTCATAAAAAAAATAATCTTCCAAAATTAGTCTCTTATCACATTAAAACTTTCCAATATTAGTCTCGTATTTCATTAAAAAAATATAAATATATATATATATATATATAATTCCAACAGTATTTAGGAAAGTATAATTCATTTTTAATCAATAGTTTATTAAAGAGAAGTCTCGATTACATAGGTTAATGGAATGTATAATCTCATTATTTAGACATTCCAAACAAACATTCCAAAATTAGTCTCTTATCTCATTAAAAGCCTCCAAAATTAGTCTCTTATCTCATTAAATCGCCCTAAATTAGCATCTTATTTAATTCAAATCTACCAAAATTGCCCTTTATTTCATTAAAATCTTCCAAAATTAGTCACTTTCTTATTAAAATCTTCCAAAATTACCCTTTTGTCTAATTATAAACTTCTAGAATTAAGATTGTAACTCATTTCACTCATTTAAAATGAGCCTCTTATTGGAATCTACCAAAATTCATTCTCAGTTCGCATGACTGTGTCTCATACCATTTATCAACTTGCAACACTACAATAATTAATTTTAAAAATTAGCCTAATTACCCTCAAAGCCTATTGTATGGGTGACTTTTCATTTATTCTCTCAATGAAAATACTATCTTCTAAGGTAATAAGAGAAAACTTCAAAATGAAGGGATTTCGCCGGGAACCTAGTTTTATTGTTCTTGCTTAAATGAAATACGCTACCTCCAGATTAATAGATGAGATAAAACATCATCTCATATATTAATTGTGTTCGGTTATGGTGTCGAAGCACTGTTGGGTTCTCTCAGAGAGAGAATGGAAGAGAGAGAGAGAGAGAGAGAGAGAGAGAGAGAGAGAGAGAGAGAGAGAGAGAGAGAGAGAGAGAGAGAGAGAGAGAGAGAGAGAGAGAGAGAGAGTGAGAGAGAGAGCGAGAGAGAGAGAGAGAGAGAGAGAGAGAGAGAGAGAGAGAGAGAGAGAGAGAGAGAGAGTGGGAGGGAGAGAGAGATAGAGTGTGTGTGTGAGAGAGAGAGAGAGAGATAGTTAAGAAGGTGGAAGGAAGAAGACGGTCGAGCCCTGACTTAGTGGTTTTATATTTATCTTTAGAAGGCGGCACTGCATCAAAGGGATTTATCCCCAGGCCCCGGAGGGGATACCCCACTAATCCGGTTAATCGGGGCTGCCAAGACCCTCGACCCCGGATTTAATTTAATTACTCCACAAGTCAATTATGTTAATCGCATCCCCTCCAAGGAAGCTAGCGGCAAAACCAATAAACTACTTGCCTCAAAATAACATTTCCATCCCCGTGAGACTTTCTTAATGCTATCGATAAATATTCTTGATGCTATTAATTCAATCGACTTAACACCGCGATTTATTAATTTTTAGAAAAGGTTTGTAAAAATTGCTTTTTAATACTCCATAAATCTATCAGTTCCAAATATTCCAGAAGTGGTTTGTACAAAATTGCATTGTATGCCCCATAAACCTATATGTTCCAAATTTAAGATATATTAATAATACTCATCATATCTCCACAAAACCCTTTTCTTTAAAATAGAGCTTTATAAAAATTATCAAAATAAATGTCTACAACCAACCAATTAAAAACTTGATAAATCCCAATCTTAGCCCAGATAGTTTTTGCATCACTAATTAGAGCAAGACTATAACACTGGTCGACAACGTTTTTTTCACAAGAAATCTGAATAGTGAATCTAGTGCATTTTTTCATCCTGAATTCAGATATGTAGTCAGAATTTTCCCATCAGGCATAGTTTTTCTGTGAAAGCTACTTTTCAAAATATGATTTTAGCGTTTTCTTTGACCTGTCATAGGAACCTTTACCTCATGTGTAGCTATTTTACTCAAGCCGTATTTATTGAAATTATTTGTAATATCACGCTGAAGCACCACAAAACAAGACTGTGCAGGTTCATTCATGTTTAGACCTGTCTGGCATTGTGATGTGTCAGTATTGAGCTGACTGTGACACTGCTCACTAGTGAAATATTTCCTTCCTTTCTGTTTAGAAGTGTATTGTGTATGTTGTGCATGTTGTATTTCAGTGCTTAATTTTTTCATCATGCCAAGAAAGTGTGTAAATCATGCAGATAATTTCTGCTATATTTGTGGTGAGCTGACCTTCAAGTCTCAGAGGCGAAATATGACCCCACTTGTAAAGAAGTGTTATCAACTTTACTTTGGCTGTCAAGTTGGTGATTTTGATAAGAGCTGGGCCCCAAATACATGCTGTGTTTCGTGTGTTAGACTGCTGACTGGGTGGAAAAATGGTACACATCATATGCCATTTGCAATTCCCATGATTTGGAGGGAACCGAAGGATCATTCAACTGACTTTTATTTTTGTTTGACAAATATTAAAGGAATCACATCTAAAACAAAATATACAGTTAAGTATCCGAATTTGCAATCTGCATTGAGACCTGTCTTACACAGTGAAGAGTTCCCCGTACCAGTATATGTAGATACAACCTTAAGTGATAACTCTGATTGTGACCTAAGTGAAACACAAAATGATTCAGATGAAAATAAAAATGATCTTACATATGAAGCCAGTAGCTGTTCATCAGAACCATACTTTCCCAATCAGCAAGACCTTAATGACCTGATTCGGGATTTAAATCTGTCTAAACTACAAGCTGAAGTTTTAACTTCCAGACTCAAAGGGTGGAATTTACTCCAAAAAGATGTAAGAATAAGTAGTTATCGTAGCCGCCATAGTGTTTTTAAAGAATACTTCTCTGAAGAATGTGGTGTTGTGTTTTGTAATAATATTTGTTCAGTTATGGAAACTCTTGGGCATCAACACCGACCAGGTGAGTGGCGATTGTTCATAGACTCCTCTAAAGTACGTTTGAAGGCTGTGCTGCTACATATTGGCAATGAACATCCATCAATACCGGTAGCGCATGCCGCTATGAAAGAGACATATCAAAATATGAAACTAATTTTAGAGAAAATACAATATGGAAAATATGAATGGAATATCTGTGGTGATTTAAAGGTCATTGCTTTATTGCTTGGTTTGCAACTTGGGTTCACCAAATTTTGCTGTTTTTTGTGCGAGTGGGACAGCAGAGATAAGAAGTCTCACTACGTTAGAAAGTCATGGCCAAAACGTGAATCTCTTATCCCTGGCCAGAAAAATGTGGCATGTGTCCCTTTAGTGAATCCTGAAAAAATATTTTTACCTCCATTGCATATTAAGTTAGGAGTTATGAAAAATTTCGTCAAAGCTATGGATAAACTTTCTGATGGATTCTTGTACTTAAAATCGAAATTCCCCAAAGTCAGTGATGCTAAATTGAAAGAAGGAGTTTTTATAGGACCACAAATCCGATCATTAATTGCTGATGAACATTTCGAGGGACTGTTAAATCCACTGGAAAGAGCAGCCAGTCTTTCAAAAGTTTATGTTGCGCTTTCTTGGAAACCATAAAGCAGAAAACTATCGTGACATAGTGGCTGATCTTCTGCATTCTTATAAAGCTATGGGATGCAACATGTCTTTAAAAATTCACTTCTTGGACTCTCACTTGGACTTCTTCCCCGAAAACCTTGGAGCTGTCAGCGATGAACACGGTGAGCGTTTTCATCAGCAAATTTCTACGATAGAGAAGAGGTACCAAGGCAAGTGGAGTTCCAATATGCTGGCTGACTACTGTTGGACTAAAAAGAGAGACGTTCCAGATGCAAAATATACCCGAAAATCACTATCTACCACTTTCTAGTTAAGTCAGAATCAGTAGTTATAATTTTGAGTTAGACAGCTAGTTACGGATTTTTTAGAATATTATAAAAATTCAAATGAATATCACACAAAACTCCTGCCCGATGCGGACAAACTGTAATTATATTTGAATTCAGCACGAAAAATACTTTTAGAATCTATTATTTTAATTCTTGTGAAAGAAAAAAGTTAATTTTTGTAGACCAGTGTAATTAGACTGCATTAAGATAAATAAACAACAATGGTCTTAAATTATATTTTTTTAAATAAGATTTACTTAATGAACTATGAACTACCACAGGCTGACTGCACAAGACATGGAACGGGTAATTAAAACAGATGTTCTGAATGACTGGACAACCGACTGGCTACAAACTGACAAAAAACTCCGAGTAATACTAGAAAACCCAAACAAAAGAAAATCATTCCAGACGAGATCAAGTGGTGTTGACTAGACTTAGAGTCGGACGTTCACTACTTACACATTCATACCTTATAAACCGAAAAGATGGACTCACCCACCCCACTAATTTCTCTAAGTTTTATATCTCAGTTTAATACATTTTTAATATAGTGTCTTAGACTTCCATCACTCTCTTGCCGGGATTTATCTCAAAATTTATAGTTTCACATAGCTTTATATTAATATTTCCATATATTTTATACTATGTTTTAATAATTTTGAAAACTTTTTTTTATTTTAAAATTTTAATTTACCCCTTAATTGGCCAGGAACTCAAAAAATGACTTGAAATGAAAATTTTTCTTAAAAACACATTATTTGCGTTCCTAATAAATAGAATATATAAGGTTTTACTTAATTTTTTTTTCTGAACAAAAATATTACATGGTGTCTTTAAGTACACCTTGGCCAGTTACCCTAAAACCTTAGTGGTGTCTTTAAGTACACTCTGGCCAATCACCGTAAATCAATGGTGGTGTCTGTAAGTTATGTTAATAAACTGAAATAGTTTCTAAAAATGTAATTAAATAATTTATTATGTCATAAAAGAAACGTGTTGTAAATAAAAAATAAGTACATTGTAAACAAAATATAAATCTGTCAAAAATATCATTAAACCTTCCATTCATTCAAGAAAACAGGGCCTTTCACGGGTGTTACAAAGTTTCACATTACATTTTCAGCATAAAACAACCGTTTGATTTTGGTGACAGAGTCTGCACTTTCCTTTTGTAGTGAATACTTGTCAATGGTGCATCCCATCAAGTCTTGCTGCATTGGCTATGAGAGCTGCAGCAGTTCTTGGCTGCAATTGGTGGTGTCTAGCCCTTTTAGCTCGCCGGTCCAGCAGAATATCCTCTGCAATGTGTATTCGAAATTGTTTTAAATACATTTTTTTTTAGGGTGTTCCTTTTGTGCAATAGCAATAAGTTATTAACCACCAAATCCAATTATTAGCTGAAAATGTTCATGTAATATTTGTGGGAGCGGTAACCTGTTCTATAAAGTGCAACGAACATGTCACTAAGGTCAACACTTTGTTGTCATACCATTTAATAATGCTGATACACTTTTTGTTATCAACGTATTCTTCATAACATCCTCTTCCCTCTTTCACCCTCAATATTGAAATGTTCCAATATTTCATTCATTTCAATTTGAAAATTTCCTTCATCCATTTTGGGGCATCCGTGTGCATTTTCTCCTTCATTGTTGCTTTCTTCTTCATCAGAGGTGATACTAAATTTTGGTAGCAAAGAGAAAAATGGTTTCACCTAGACTTTTATACGTATCTGTTAATTAAAATGGTAAAAGTAGGAAATAATATAAAATCATGCCCCTTGGGCAAATTTGTTGGTATTTGGCCAGGGTGAACTTAAGTACACCATCCTTAAAATCCATGCTAAAACTCTATTTCTCTCCTGAATGGAAAATGAAACACATAGGAACTTAAATACAATCCTTTACAACTAATTCACCCATTTTGGTTCATTTTTATATCGAATAGCGTATATTTTAATGAATTAGAAACTTTGCTGGCAACTAGTGTGAAGTAGGGTGGTAAACAATGATGATTTTCTTCAGTATATTGCTAGTAATTAGCTCCAATAACAATAAATGGACTTGTGTCGCATATGCTCATGCTTGGGAGGTTACAGGGGTGTGGACTGTGGCCCAAAAGGGGTAAGAATAGAAGCAGTTGCTCTCTGAAAGGGTTAAATATGAACGGTGTCTTTAAAGACACCTTGGACAGTTAAGTGTTAGAGAATTCAAATAAATGATACTGAGTGACATCGCCTAGTTGCGGAGCTCTTCAAATAAATAAATAAATAAGATTTACTAATGATTTAACATTTCACAGCCAAAAATTATAATTTACAAAACAAAATATTATTATTATTTATTAACGTTCACTTTTTGCAACTAAGGCTAATTGGGACGGGTTATCTACAGGTTACCATCCTTTTCTAGCCAGGGAGGGGCTAAGGATTTTATTTTATGAATTCCGTCACTAAATAAATTCCCTTGCCCAGGCGGGAATCGGACTCGCCACTCTAGGACTACTATGTGAGATTAAAGGCAACGCTTTAACTCGCATGGCTAACCTGAGCCCCCCCCCCTCCAAAAAAAATATAAAAAAAAATAATAATAATAATATATATCTATCAACTTAAAAATTTCTTATAAATTCATAAGCTTCAAATAAATACTTTTATTTCACAGATTAGCTTTAATTTACTTCCTTTATTTCCCTAAAATATTTCTGTAACCCCAGTGAATAAGTGGTTAAGTCGAATTTTTGCCATAATGAGTTAAGTGGCTAAAGAGAAGCAGGGTGTTGTTTTCTTTCTAGTGTATAAGTGGCTAAGCCATATTGTAGCTATTAATGAAGTTATGGCGATGTGCGTTTTTATCCATCTTCACTTTCGCAAACCATAAATAGTCAAGTCGAATAAATCAAATAGGTGCAATTAATTCAATCGGGGAACAAATGTTTAAACTATTCACGCTCACTGAAATGTAGTTAACTCTTGTTAACCATTTATACACCTGTTCTTATATGGGTGCTCTACCATCCAATTCAAGTTGCCCAATCATGTACACTAAATGGGAGCAAGTTAAATGCAGTTAATTACTTATGCTCCATACAAATCATTGATTGTACATGGCTAACTCATTTAATTTCTTGTAAAATATTTCAAATTCTGCTGAGCACTCCTTCCCTCCAATCATTTCCATGAATTTAATTCCAATCCTATGCCCTTGTTTATTTTCTCAGAGTTTATTCAGCGACTTTCGATAAAATATTTCAGTTATTTTTCGACTTCCGACCAGCCAAAAAGTTTATAATGCACGCTCGGTTACGATTTATGAACAGTTTAAAAAAGGAAGCTTCTGCTAAAAGTGAATCTGATAATCGTGACCCAGAGGGTAGTAATAATGAAAAAGGCTCACAGGGCGCTTCAAATCAAGATATGTATTTTAAAATTAAATTTTATGAGAGAAGTTATTCGCTTCTGTACATAATATTAAAGTTCAAAATTTAAATTAATTAAATGGAGGTGTGCGTTTTTATCCATCTTCTCGTATTGACAAAACTGATTCCCGTGGATTGGCTCCGTCAAAAAAGAAAAAAACAGATGAAGAATTGCAAGATGTGAAATCACATATTTTATCATTTCCAACATATGAAAGCCATTACTACCGGAGCAGGACTAACAAAAAGTTTCTGCCATCAAATTTAACAATTTCCCGCATGTATGATTTGTACAAAGAGACTCGGCAAAATCCTGTTTGCCTTTCACTGTATAACCAATGTTTTCATGAGCTGGGTCTCGCATTTAAACAACCCAAACAGGATACCTGCCATAAGTGTGATCTATTCGAAGCCAATATCAAAGTTTCTACAAAGGTAGAAAAAAAAAGAAAGAAAAAAAACTAACTTGTTGGCTGAAAGGGATGCGCACCAAGAAATGACAAAATTTGCGTATGAGGAAAAAAGAAAAAAAAAATACGCGTCAGAGAAAATGCTACCAAAGGTGCATTTGCTTTTGACCTGCAGCAATGCCTTCCCAAACCATATCTTTGATAGATGGTCAGTGTCATTTTACAAGCGACAGCTTTGGAGTTTTAATTTGACGGTTCATGATTTAGCCACTGATAAAGCCACCTGTTTTATGTGGTATGAAACCATAGCTGCTCGAGGGGTGAATGAAATTCTTGCCTCTTGCCTTTACCAGTTTATTATGAATCTACCGAATGAAATAGAAGAAGTAACTTTATATTCAGACATGTGATGTCACCATGACAAGAACTGATTTTTATTATTTTTCCTTGTTAGGAAAAAATAACGGTTCATACATAATAAAAAAAATCAATAATCATGGGGACAGGTTTTTGTGGAAACCAGTAAAATGGTTAAAGTATGGAATGGGAGGAGGGATAATTGCTTTCATCTTTAGATGAAGATGAAAATACTTTTAAATCTATTAATTTTTCAGGTAGAGGGAGGCCAAGTAACGTGTGTTTACAAAATTTCTCGGACAGTCCCCTGCCAATATCAATAGAAAAGAAAAGAGACATATTAACATTACTTCCACTAATTTTTCAAATATTTCATAGCTTTTATACCAATCTAAGAACCAATAACACCCCTGTCATAAACCCTCACCTCACTGAGTTTGATCCTGATGAAGTAGATGCTATTTCATAATCAATAAATAATAAAAAAGTTATTATTTTCGTATTGTTTTTTTCTTTTACTGTAAAAAATTTGTATTAACTTTTTTTTACATTCTTTTCTAGTAAATTGTATCACATTTAATACTTTCTATTAAATTTGAAAATCGCTGAATTTAAAAAAAAAAATATTTTGTTTATTATACTGATTGTTTTATTGTTTCTATTCTGGTTTATATTATTCTTTTTATTTTTATTACTTTCTTTGTAACGTATTTTTATTTTTGTACCTATTTCTTTTCTTAAAAAAAAATTATGATTACTAAATTATTCATGTGTTTTTTGTTTTTTTTTATTGAAAATAGATAAATTTTAGTTATTTTCTTAGCCTTTTACTATCTCTGCCTTCTAATGTAAAATTATTAATAACAGAAAGCAAATGAAAATTTGTTTTGGATGAATTTTGTATTGTGCATAATCAACTCTATTATCTCAGTACTGATAAGGGTAATTGCATTGACCTAATAGTGGCAAAAAGTAAACAATATTTAAGTATTTTTGACAAATTTTTAATGATCAATTTCAAATACATGAATTTACATGACAATTCAAATTTTGAAATCCATGCCCTGAAAAGTAGTGCAAATAGACTTAACCACTTAATACACTGGTACAACAGATTTATATGCTACTTAGAATTTGCCTCAACTATCTGGCATAATACATAATAAAATTGTGGTTATACGAAGAAGATTACGTATTGATTACACTGTTCTAAAAAATCTGTGTGCTCACCTAAAATGTTTTTCAGATTTTTTTTTTTTTTTTTTTATAAGGCACAGTTATTGAGTAATTGTGTAATGAGTGAGTTCTAGAGTAATTTTTATTGTATTTAAAAACAATAAACTGTAATCATCAAATAACTATTAATTACTCTAACTTGAAAACAATTATTATTTCTGAAATATAAAATATTTATTTATTCATATAACAAAAAGAAATTTTCTGATGGGGAATTTTTATTTTTTAATTCGCTTTCCAAAAGCGCTTTATAAACAAATATTTCCTTTGCAGTACAGAGTTATTTATTTTATTCAGTAAAATAATTTGTTAATTGGAAGGCACAAAGGAATGGAAAAATGATTTGTCGTTTAATAAATAACATTTTTCAAGAAGACTTACGAATATCTGTTATATTAAATTAGCAGGACTCATGAGCAACACTCGTGAAAAACTCATAACAATAAATGATATTTTAATCGAAGAAATAAAGATAACAAATCTTTTTAATTAATGCATTCTAAAAAAGAAATCGGAAAACAGATCTTAAAATAAGACAGCTTAAATCACTTAAAAACACAATAGGTAAATCCCTTTGAAATTAAAACGAATTAACTTTGGAATTAGTTTAGACCCTGATTGAATGGTCCCATTGCCTCTATTCGGGTGAACGCTCCTTCGATTCCTCTGCCTGCCAAACTTCAGCATTTAAAAAGTAAGGGAAAACTTTGAGGGTGAAAGGGAAGATAAGAAGGCTTTTGAAGAAAGGGGTTGCAAGGTAGGAAGGTTAGGGTGGGGAAAACCCTTCACTCTCACAGCCAGCCCCCAAGGGGCAATAACATTGCCAAAACTATATTCAAAAATCTAAAATAGTAAATACAACAAATTAAATACCCCCACATACATAATAACAAAAACGACATCGAGAAGGTCCGCATGAATTAAAAAGATTCCTTAAGATCTGAATACAGCTTTCCTCTCTTCCTTCACTCCTCCTCAATTCACCCACACCAACTCTATTCCCTCACTATTCCTCAACTCCCTCACTATTCCTCTATTCCTTCACTCCTCCTCTATTCGTCCACTCCTACTCTATTCCTCAACTCCCTCACTATTCCTCTATTCCTTCACTCCTCCTCAATTCGCCCACTCCGACTCTATTTCCTCACTATTCCTCTATTCCGTCACACCTCCTCAACTCACCCACTCCTACTCTATTCCCTCACTCTTCCTCTATTCCTTCACACCTCCTAAACTCACCCACTCCTACTCTATTCCCTCACTATTCCTTTATTCCTTCACTCCTCCTCAATTCACCCACTCCTACTCTATTGACTTACTCCTCCTCTATTCCCTCACTATTCCTCTGTTCCTTCACTCCTCCACAATTCACCCACTCCTACTCTCTTCCCCTATCCCTTCACTCCTCCTCAATTCACCCACTCCTACTCTATTTCCTCACTCTTCCTCTATTCCTTCACTCCTCCTCAATTCACCCACTCCTACTCTATTGACTTACTCCTCCTCTATTAACTCACTCCTCTATTCCCTCACTCTTCCTCTATTCCTTCACTCCTCCTCAACTCACCCACTCCTACTCTATTCCCTCACTCTTCCTCTATTCCTTCACTCCTCCTCAACTCACCCACTCCTACTCTATTCCCTCACTATTCCTCTATTCCTTCACTCCTCCTCAATTCACCCACTCCTACTCTATTGACTTACTCCTCCTCTATTCCCTCACTATTCCTCTATTCCTTCACTCCTCCTCAATTCACCAACTCCTACTCTATTGACTTACTCCTCCTCTAGTCCCTCACTATTCCTCTATTCCTTCACTCCTCCACAATTCACCCACTCCTACTCTATTCCCTCACTATTCCTCTATTCCATCACTCCTCCTCAATTCACCCACTCCTACTCTATTGACTTACTCCTCCTCTATTCCCTCACTATTCCTCTATTCCTTCACTCCTTCTCCATTCACCCACTCCTACTCTATTGACTTACTCCTCCTCTATTCCCTCACTATTCCTCTATTCCTTCACTCCTCCACAATTCACCCACTCCTACTCTATTGACTTACTCCTCCTCTATTCCCTCACTATTCCTCTATTCCTTCACTCCTCCACAATTCACCCACTCCTACTCTATTCCCTCACTATTCCTCTATTCCTTCACTCCTCCTCAATTCACCCACTCCTACTCTATTGACTTACTCCTCCTCTATTCCCTCACTATTCCTCTATTCCTTCACTCCTCCACAATTCACCCACTCCTACTCTATTGACTGACTCATCCTCTATTCCCTCACTAGTCCTCTATTCCTTAACTCCTACAAAACTCACCCACTCCTACTCTATTCCCTCACTCTTCCTCTATTCCTTCACTCCTCCTCAACTCACCCACTCCTACTCTATTCCCTCACTCTTCCTCTATTCCTTCACTCCTCCTCAACTCACCCACTCCTACTCTATTCCCTCACTCTTCCTCTATTCCTTCACTCCTCCTCAACTCACCCACTCCTACTCTATTCCGGCACTATTCCTCTATTCCTTCACTCCTCCACAATTCACCCACTCCTCCTCTATTCCCTCACTATTCCTCTATTCCTTCACTCCTCCACAATTCACCCACTCCTACTCTATTCCGGCACTATTCCTCTATTCCTTCACTCCTCCACAATTCACCCACTCCTCCTCTATTCCCTCACTATTCCTCTAGTCCTTCACTCCTCCACAATTCACCCACTCCTACTCTATTCCGGCACTATTCCTCTATTCCTTCACTCATCCACAATTCACCCACTCCTACTCTATTGACTTACTCCTCCTCTATTCCCTCACTATTCCTCTATAACTTCACTCCTACACAATTCAACCACTCCTACTCTATTGACTTACTCCTCCTCTATTCCCTCACTATTCCTCTATTCCTTCACTCCTCCACAATTCACCCACTCCTACTCTATTCCCTCACTATTCCTCTATTCCTTCACTCCTCCACAATTCACCCACTCCTACTCTATTGACTTACTCCTCCTCTATCCTCACTCTTCATCTATTCCTTCACTGCTCATCAATTCTCTCACTCCTACTCTATTCCGGCACTATTCCTCTATTCCTTCACTCCTCCACAATTCACCCACTCCTACTCTATTGACTTACTCCTCCTCTATTCCCTCACTATTCCTCTATTCCTTCACTCCTCCACAATTCACCCACTCCTACTCTATTCCCTCACTATTCCTCTATTCCTTCACTCCTCCACAATTCACCCACTCCTCCTCTATTCCCTCACTATTCCTCTATTCCTTCACTCCTCCACAATTCACCCACTCCTCCTCTATTCCCTCACTATTCCTCTATTCCTTCACTCCTCCACAATTCACCCACTCCTACTCTATTCCGGCACTATTCCTCTATTCCTTCACTCCTCCACAATTCACCCACTCCTCCTCTATTCCCTCACTATTCCTCTATTCCTTCACTCCTCCACAATTCACCCACTCCTACTCTATTCCGGCACTATTCCTCTATTCCTTCACTCCTCCACAATTCACCCACTCCTCCTCTATTCCCTCACTATTCCTCTAGTCCTTCACTCCTCCACAATTCACCCACTCCTACTCTATTCCGGCACTATTCCTCTATTCCTTCACTCATCCACAATTCACCCACTCCTACTCTATTGACTTACTCCTCCTCTATTCCCTCACTATTCCTCTATTCCTTCACTCCTCCACAATTCACCCACTCCTACTCTATTGACTTACTCCTCCTCTATTCCCGCACTAGTCCTCTATTCCTTCACTCCTCCACAATTCACCCACTCCTACTCTATTGACTTACTCCTCCTCTATTCCCTCACTATTCCTCTATTCCTTCACTCCTCCACAATTCACCCACACTACTCTATTCCGGCACTATTCCTCTATTCCTTCACTCCTCCACAATTCACCCACTCCTACTCTATTGACTTACTCCTCCTCTATTCCCTCACTCTTCCTCTATTCCTTCACTCCTCCACAATTCACCCACTCCTACTCTATTCCCTCACTATTCCTCTATTCCTTCACTCCTCCACAATTCACCCACTCCTCCTCTATTCCCTCACTATTCCTCTATTCCTTCACTCCTCCACAATTCACCCACTCCTACTCTATTCCGGCACTATTCCTCTATTCCTTCACTCCTCCACAATTCACCCACTCCTACTCTATTCCCTCACTATTCCTCTATTCCTTCACTCCTCCTCCATTCACCCACTCCTCCGCTATTCCCTCTCTCTTCCTCGATTCAGTCACTCCTCCACAATTCACCCACTCCTCCTCTATTCCCTCACTATTCCTCTATTCCTTCACTCCTCCACAATTCACCCACTCCTACTCTATTGACTTACTCCTCCTCTATTCCCTCACTATTCCTCTATTCCTTCACTCCTCCACAATTCACCCACTCCTACTCTATTCCCTCACTATTCCTCTATTCCTTCACTCCTCCACAATTCACCCACTCCTACTCTATTCCCTCACTATTCCTCTATTCCTTCACTCCTCCTCCATTCACCCACTCCTCCTCAATTCCCTCACTATTCCTCTATTCCTTCACTCCTCCACAATTCACCCACACCTACTCTATTCACAAACTATTCCACAAAGCCTTAACTCCTCCACAATTCAACCACTCCGACTCTATTCCGGCACTATTCCTCTATTCCTTCACTCCTCCACAATTCACCCACTCCTACTCTATTCCCTCACTATTCCTCTACTCTATATTCACTCCTCCTCATTTCACCCACTCCTCCTCTATTCCCTCACTATTCCTCTATTCCTTCACTCCTCCTCAATTCACCCACTCCTCCTCTATTCCCTCACTATTCCTCTATTCCTTCACTCCTCCACAATTCACCCACTCCTACTCTATAGACTAACTCCTCCTCTATTCCCTCAGTATTCCTCTATTCCTTCACTCCTCCACAATTCACCCACTCCTACTCTATTCCCTCACTATTCCTCTATTCCTTCACTCCTCCTCCATTCACCCACTCCTCCTCTATTCCCTCACTATTCCTCTATTCCTTCACTCCTCCACAATTCACCCACTCCTCCTCTATTCACTCACTATTACTCTATTACTTAACTCATCCACAATTCACCCACTCAAACTCTATTCCGGCACTATTCCTCTATTCCTTCACTCATCCACAATTCACCCACTCCTACTCTATTCCCTCACTATTCCTCTATTACTTCAGTCCTCCTCCATTCACCCAATCCTCCTCTATTCCCTCACTATTCCTCTATTCCTTCACTCCTCCACAATTCACCCACTCCTCCTCTATTCCCTCACTATTCCTCTATTCCTTCACTCCTCCACAATTCACCCACTCCTACTCTATTGACTTACTCCTCCTCTATTCCCTCACTATTCCTCTATTCCTTCACTCCTCCACAATTCACCCACTCCTACTCTATTCCGGCACTATTCCTCTATTCCTTCACTCCTCCACAATTCACCCACTCCTACTCTATTGAATTACTCCTCCTCTATTCCCTCACTATTCCTCTATTCCTTCACTCCTCCACAATTCACCCACTCCTACTCTATTCCCTCACTATTCCTCTATTCCTTCACTCCCCCACAATTCACCCACTCCTACTCTATTCCCTCACTATTCCTCTATTCCATCACTCCTCCACAATTCACCCACACCTATTCTATTCCCTCACTATTCCTCTATTCCTTCACTCCTCCTCCATTCACCCACTCCTCCTCTAGTCCCTCACTATTCCTCTATTCCTTCACTCCTCCACAATTCACCCACTCCTCCTCTATTCCCTCACTATTCCTCTATTCCTTCACTCCTCCACAATTCACCCACTCCTACTCTATTCACGCACTATTTCTCTACTCCTTCATTCCTCCTAAATTCACCCACTCCTACTCTATTCCCTCACTATTCCTCTATTCCATCACTCCTCCTCAATTCACCCACTCCTACTCTATTGACTTACTCCTCCTCTATTCCCTCACTATTCCTCTATTCCTTCACTCCTTCTCCATTCACCCACTCCTACTCTATTGACTTACTCCTCCTCTATTCCCTCACTATTCCTCTATTCCTTCACTCCTTCTCCATTCACCCACTCCTACTCTATTCACTAACTCCTCCTCTATTCCCTCACTATTCCTCTATTCCTTCACTCCTCCACAATTCACCCACTCCTACTCTATTCCCTCACTATTCCTCTATTCCTTCACTCCTCCACAAATCACACACTCCTACTCTATTCCCTCACTATACCTCTATGCCTTCACACCTCCTAACCTCACCCCCTCCTACTCTATTCCCTCACTATTCCTCTAGTCCTTCACTCCTCCTCCATTCACCCACTCCTGCTCTATTCCCTCACTCTTCCTCTATTCCTTCACTCCTCCACAATTCACCCACTCCTACTCTATTCCCTCACTATTCCTCTATTCCTTCACTCCTCCTCCATTCACCCACTCCTACTCTATTCCCTCACTCTTCCTCTATTCCTTCACTCCTCCACAATTCACCCACTCCTACTCTATTCCCTCACTATTCCTCTATTCCTTCACACCTCCTAAACTCACTTACTCCTACTCTATTCCCTCACTAATCCTCTATTCCTTCACTCCTCCACAAGTCACCCACTCCTACTCTATTCACTAACTCTTCCTCTATTCCTTCACTCCTCCTCAACTCACCCACTCCTACTCTATTCCCTCACTATTCCTCTATTCCTTCACTCCTTCTCCATTCACCCACTCCTACTCTATTCCCTCACTATTCCTCTATTCCTTCACTCCTCCTCAACTCACCCACTCCTACTCTATTGACTTACTCCTCCTCTATTCCCTCACTATTCCTCTATTCCTTCACTCCTTCTCCATTCACCCACTCCTACTCTATTGACTTACTCCTACTCTATTCCCTCACTCTTCCTCTATTCCTTCACTCCTCCTCAATTCACCCACTCCTACTCTATTGACTTACTCCTCCTCTATTCCCTCACTATTCCTCTATTCCTTCACTCCTTCTCCATTCACCCACTCCTACTCTATTGACTTACTCCTCCTCTATTCCCTCACTATTCCTCTATTCCTTCACTCCTCCACAATTCACCCACTCCTCCTCTATTCCCTCACTATTCCTCTATTCCTTCACACCTCCTCTATTCACCCACTCCTCCTCTATTCCCTCACTATTCCTCTATGCCTTCACTCCTCCACAATTCACCCACTCCTCCTCTATTCCCTCACTATTCCTCTATTCCTCCACTCCTCCTCAACTTACCCACTCCTACTCTATTCCCTCACTATTCCTCTATTCCTTCACTCCTTCTCCATTCACCCACTCCTACTCTATTCCCTCACTATTCCTCTATTCCTTCACTCCTCCTCAACTCACCCACTCCTACTCTATTCCCTCACTATTCCTCTATTCCTTCACTCCTCCTCAACTCACCCACTCCTACTCTATTGACTTACTCCTCCTCTATTCCCTCACTATTCCTCTATTCCTTCACTCCTTCTCCATTCACCCACTCCTACTCTATTGACTTACTCCTCCTCTATTCCCTCACTATTCCTCTATTCCTTCACTCCTCCTCAATTTACCCACTCCTACTCTATTGACTTACTCCTACTCTATTCCCTCACTATTCCTCTATTCCTTCACTCCTCCTCAATTTACCCACTCCTACTCTATTGAATTACTCCTCCTCTATTCCCTCACTATTCCTCTATTCCTTCACACCTCCTCAACTCACCCACTCCTACTCTATTCCCTCACTCTTCCTCTATTCCTTCACTCCTCCTCAATTCACCCACTCCTACTCTATTGACTTACTCCTCCTCTATTCCCTCACGAGTCCTCTATTCCTTCACACCTCCTCAACTCACCCACTCCTACTCTATTCCCTCACTCTTCCTCTATTCCTTCACTCCTCCTCAATTTACCCACTCCTACTCTATTGACTTACTCCTCCTCTATTCCCTCACTATTCCTCTATTCCTTCACACCTCCTCAACTCACCCACTCCTACTCTATTCCCTCACTATTCCTCTATTCCTTCACTCCTCCTCCATTCACCCACTCCTACTCTATTCCCTCACTATTCCTCTATTCCTCCACTCCTCCTCAACTCACCCACTCCTACTCTATTCCCTCACTATTCCTCTATTCCTTCACTCCTCCTCAATTTACCCACTCCTACTCTATTGACTTACTCCTACTCTATTCCCTCACTATTCCTCTATTCCTTCACTCCTCCACAATTCACCCACTCCTACTCTATTCCCTCACTCTTCCTCTATTCCTTCACTCCTCCTCAATTCACCCACTCCTACTCTATTTCCTCACTCTTCCTCTATTCCTTCACTCCTCCTCAATTCACCCACTCCTACTCTATTGACTTACTCCTCCTCTATTCCTCTATTCCTTCACTCCTACTCATGAACTTCATTTTCTCTTAAGTGAATATATTAATACGTTTAAAATGTGACCTTTGAATACTTATTTTGATTATGATAGATATTTATGATTACACACGTCCCAAGGACTATTCCTCTTTACTCGAAAATATAGATAGATCAAAATTGTTAGATCTGTCTTTATTTTGACATTAAATGATCTTTTACACAGTTTCTGTTTAGCAGATTTCCCTTAAGGGAAATCAGCTATTGAGGTTGTACTCAAGTCGGAATTTTCGAAATTTTTCTTTAAATGTCCATCGATCTTACCTAGTAGATGACGAAAATGAGTGCAGTTGAAAACTGTATATTGTGTATATATATATATATATATATATATATATATATATATATATATATATATATATATTTGTCTGTTACCGCTCTAGCGGTCGCAATTTTTGTTTGATCTTTACCAAACTCGATATTTAGTCGTTTTATGTAAAAATAAAGATCGAGTTCGTTAACGGCTGAAATCGGACCAGTGGGAGGGGGGTTTAGAGGTGAGGATTATCGAAACATTGAAATATCTCCGTTACTATTCGTCGGATCGAAAACTTGTACTGATACAATCTTATTGAAAATTAAATTTACTATAAATATTGTTATATACATTTATTCTCTAGCTTGAAAATTAACCGAGATATTTGTAATTTTATTAAATCTAGGTGGCTAACGGACAGCTGACTTTCCTGCCAAAAGCCGTTCCCTTAACTTCTCGACTCTCGTGAAATTTCTCTATTGTAAAACTTCACGTGAGAAATCTGCTTAGTTTACGCAGCCCCTGCGTGACGGGCTTTTTTATTTCCAGTCATCTCTAACCTCCCCCCTTTTTTTTCGGGGACTTTTAGGGATTTGGCTAATTAAAAAATTGGTTGTTCCCATTTTTTAAAAGCTTTTATTGATAGTTTAGAGGATAATTGGACTTGCCTTTCGAAATTTATTGCGATAACACGCACACTCACAAACACACACGGAGATTTCAAAGAATAGTGTACTTGTGCAGTGGGATCTAGAGTCATTACAATAGCTCACCTTCTAAAAGGAAATACTCTAAAAATTCATGCATTAAATGTATTAATCCATTCATACATTTAAAAAAAAATCATTTATTTCTATTCCTCGTTAATGTAAGCGTTAATATTTAAATAACCTAAAAGAAAATAAATATATTTCTCGCTTTTCCCTCCCCTAAAAAACAATGAATTGGAAGCTACATTAGTATTCAAGTTAAGCAAGGATTAAGATCACAGACAGCTCATTTACTTGACAGAACCAAAGGAAAATACTTTTCTCGTTTTCTAAGTTTCATCTTATCAGAGCTACGCCCACAGATCCTAATATCCATCAACTAATACATTTCATTCCAATTTTAACTGCTGAATTTATTCTTCCAAGAAAGCAATTCCTGCAAATAATATCTTCATGGAACAGTATGAATTGAAGCTGAGATAGAAAGAAAATCACTTTTGTAATTGAATAGGGTCCAATTTCTTTTATACCTCGATGGCGAAACGTATAAGTATTAATTGGTTAATATTCGAGGTTCAGAAAGCATTTGAAGAATAACATTTATTGACGATTAAGTTGACATCAGGAAAGGTTCTATAACATTTTTAGCAGATTTCCCTTAAGGGAAATCAGCTATTGTGTTCGTACTCATGACGCGAGTTTCGAAAAATTTCTTCAAATGTCCATCGATCCTACCCAGGAGATGACGGAAATGAGGTCCGTTCAAAATCGGACCAGTGTGGGGGGGGGGGGGATTTTCAAAAATTCGTAATATCTCCGTTACTAAATGTCAGATCAAAAAATAGTGTATAACCAATCCTTTTTCAAATACAATGTACTATAAATATTGTTATGTACATTTATTCTCTATCTTGAACATTAACCGAGATATTTGCATTTTTCAGATTTCAGCAAAGCCCCACTTCCACTCATGTTACATAAACAATACTCTGTATTTAATAAACCACATTATTCGAAGCTTAAATGCCAAAAATTGTTTTTAAGAGAAATATGTTATGGTGACCCCCGCCCTCTTTTTATGTTCTTGGACTACTAAAATTTGATTGATTGAGGCAAAAGTTATTCTGATCCATCACAACATACAGTAGTAGATATAGTAAACAGTTTTCAATAAAATTAATATGTTATACTCTGATATATTTCAGTAATTGTTTTTCTTTCCTGAGGTAAGTTCTTTACGTTAGCTGTTTCTTTACGTTTTAGGTGCTTCCCGTCTGGAGGTTTCTTATTATCGTTTGTATTTATTCATTTAATATTCACGGTGGTGTTGTGTTACCGGTATGTAGATTTATCTATTGTTAAACATCACAAGGGAAATCTGCTTAGTTTACGTAGTCCCTGCGTGACGGACAATTTTGATCCGACCAATAGTAAGAGAGATATTTGGAATTTTCGATTTTTCCCAATCTAACACCCCCCCCCACCCACTGATTCGATTTCAGGGGTTAAAGAAATTGACCATTAGTTTAACATAGAACGTTTAAATATCTAATTTCGTCACGATTAAACAATAATTTCTAGAACAGTAACAGACAAGTCTTCAGGCAAGGCTCCTCAAGACTAGTATATTCCCCTGAACTTATTTACGTCATTTTTTTTAAAATATGCATGAAAAACGGAATTTTTGTTCGTGGCCCAAGAATAAATCAAATCAAATGTCTACAATCGAATTAGAGATACAAAAATAACTCCGCCACGCAAGGCCTGCGTCAACTAAGCAGATTTCCAACGTGCGCCACGTATTTGAATTTATCTCAAAAATTAAAAATCATGAGAACAATATTTGGTATTTAGGCTTCAAATAAACATGATATAACAGCTTACTGGTAAGATGGCAGGAGTAGGGGTGGCGGTTTACTCAAGGCCGAAAACAAAAAATGCAAATATCTCTCGTTTATAATCAAGATAGTGAAAAAACGAATATAACAACAATTATAGAACATATAATTTTCAATAGGATTCCCCCCTGTAACCCCCTCCCTTTCACTCCTTCGATTTCAGCCATTAAAGAACTTGACCTTTAGTTTTACATGAAACATTTATATGTCGAGTTTGGGAAAGATCAAACCAAAATTGCGACTTCTAGAGCGGTAACAGTCTAGTATATATATTAGCTCAGATACCCACCCGGATTCGCTCGGGAAATCATTTGAGGCATAATGTTGAAAGTATTTTTTGGAAAGGCTTTACTTTGCACACTATTTTGACATTTACCCGTCCCAGTGTTTAGGGTTATTACCCGTTGTTACTATGGATTTGTTAATAATAGAATTAATTTTTTATGTAAGACTTCACTGTCCTCCATATTGTCATATTTCCCGTTTCCTGTGCATTATGCGTAGATTTGAATTATTAAGGACAAAATATTAACATAAATTTGAATTAATTTTTCCAGGTGAGGTACCTGGGAGTTCATATTGAAAAGAATTGTTCAGCAACTTTCTCTAAATAACAAAATAAACGACTATTGTTATGTGCATATTTGCCGAAACCCCAATAGGAAACGAATTATCACTATTTTTAATTTCAGGCCTCCCTTACAACCCCCACTCCTGCCCGTCCCTAGAAATGTTAGTATGGCTTATTATAAGGAAGACGTTAGTGCTAATTCACATACCTAGTTTGGTTTAGTTCGGTTGAGTTTTTTGTGCCAAATAAAATTGTGTACTTGCGCAGTAGTTTTTAACGTATAACTCATTTATACTTAGGTATACGACAAAAGTGTATATAACAAACGTTACTCCAAATAACAAAATAAACAATTTTTGTTATTTGTTTATCGAAAAACAAATAGACAATGAAATATCGCGAATTTTTATTTAGGCCTCCCATATAACCCCCACTCCCGTTTGAACCTAAAAATTTTAATATAGCTTATAATCACGGAAGAATTAATGCTAATTGACATACCGAGTTATGTTAAGTTCGGTTCAATCGTTAGCGCCCAATAAAATTGTTGACTCCCGCTATAATTTTTAGCGTATGACGCCTTTATACTTGGGTATACGACGATAGTGTATACAACAAAATATTCTCTAAATAGCAAAATAAACAACTTATTTACATGTTTGCCGGAAAACCAATAGGAAACGAAATATCGCTATTTTTAATTTCAGGCCTCCCTTATAACTCCCACTTCTGCCCGTCCCTAGAAATGTTGGTATGGCTTATTATAATGAAGGCGTTAGTGCTAATACACATTCCCAGTTTTATTTAGTTCGGTTTAGTCTTTTGTGCCAAATAAAATTGTTCACTTCCGCTATAGGTTTCAGCGTATATCTCGTTTATAATTCGGTATACGAAAAAAGTGTATATAACAAAAGTTACTCTAAATAACAAAATAAACAATTTTTGTTATGTTTACATTTGACGAAAAACCAATAGGAAACGAAATATCACTATTTTTAATTTCAGACCTCCCTTATAACCCCCACTCCTGTTCGTCTCAGAGAATATTAATATAGCCTAAAGTCTAAGTTGCGTTAGTAATAATATACATACCAAGTTTCATAAAATTTGGTTCACCCGTTTATGCGTGACAAGGTAACAAACAAGCAAACAAACAGACACGAAAGAAACAAAATGCAGTTATGGTGTCTATGACATGTGAAACGAAAAGTTATCCTTAAATTTCCAGGAAAAAATCAATGTACAGACAGAGGTTACAATTTTATATATATATATATATATATATATATAAGGGAAATTTGCTAAAATGTCTAAAATTAAAATAAATTTATTTATATATGTAAATATGCTTTGAGGTATAATTTAAATATGAGAAAATTTCATGAGGAATAGTGAGAGAGTCAGTTCAAAGAGGAAAACAAAATAATTATGTCGGCACCACATGACTTTCCTATAAAAAATATATTTAATTAAGTAAACGAAATGTGTTTATACATTGGATTAAAAAATATCATAGGTTGTAAACATAATGTAATGATCATTCATAATAAACAAAAATGGTTCTATAGGAAATGTTTTGAATCACGATAGTCACGAAGAAATGTGTGTTCTTTAAAATGTCCCTCTTCTCTAAAATTTCCCTTTCCCAAGTAGATTTTGATCGCAAGAGGATGTACATAACTATAATAGACCAAAATATTAAATTTCAACCATCGAAAGCAAGCCTCTTTTAGCAGATTTCCATAAGGGAAAATCAGCTATTGAGGTTGTACTTGTGACGCTGTTTTCATATATGTGTGATTTTATATATATAAAATTGTAACCTCTGTCTGTGCATTGATTTTTTTCGCGAAATTTCACGATAACTTTTCGTTTCACATGTCATAGACACCATATCTGCATTTTGTTTCTTTCGTGTTTGTTTGTTTGTTTGTTTGTTACCTTTTCACGCATAAACGGCTGAACCGAATTTTATGAAACTTGGTATGCATATTACTACTAACCCAACTTAGACTTTAGGCTATATTAATTTTCTCTGAGACGAACAGGAGTGGGGGTTATAAGAGAAGCCTGAAATTAAAAATAGCGATATTTCGTTTTCTATTGGTTTTTCGGTAAATATGTTCATAACAAAAGTTATTTATTTTGTTATTTAGAGTAACTTTTGTTATATACGCTTTTGTCGTATACCGAAGTTTAAATGCGTTATACGCTAAAAATAATAGCGGGAGTCAACAATATTATTTGCCAAAAAATACTCAACCGAACTAAATAAAACTCGATATGTGTATTAGCAGTGAGGCCTTCATTATAATAAGCCATACCACCATTTCTATGGACGGGCAGAAGTGGGGGTTATAAGGCAAGCCTGAAATTAAAAATAGCGATATTTCGTTTCCTATTGGTTTTTACGCAAATATAAACATAAGAAAAGTTGTTTTATTTGTTATTTAGAGTAACTTTTGTCATATACACTTTAGTCGTATACCTAATTATAAAGGCCTTATACGCCAAAAAGTGATAGCAGAAGTCAACAATTTTATTTGGCACAAAAGACTCAACCGAACTAAACCAAACTCGGTATGTGAATTAGCACTAACGTCTTCCTTATAATAAGCCATTCTAACATTTCTAGGGACGAGCAGGAGTGGAGGTTATAAGGGAAGCCTGAAATTAAAAATAGTGATATTTCGTTTCCTATTGGGGTTTTGGCAAATATGAACATTACAAAGTTGTTTATTTTGTTCTTTAGAGAAACTTTTGTCATATACACTTTTGTCGTATACCTAATTATAAAGGCGTTATACGCCAAAAAGTGATAGTAGAAGTCAACAATTTTATTTGGCACAAAAGACTCAACCGAACTAAACCAAACTCGGTACGTGAATTAGCACTAATGTCTTCCTTATAATAAGCCATACTAACATTTCTAGGGACGGGCAGGAGTGGGGGTTATAAGGGAGGCCTGAAATTAAAAATTGTGATATTTCGTCTCTTATTGGGGTTTCGGCAAATATGCACATAACAAAGTTGTTTATTTTATTATTTAGTGAAATTTGCTCAACAATTCTTTGGAACTACAAGGTACCTCACCGGGAGAATCTAATTCAAATGGATGTTAATATTTTGTGCTTAATAATTCAAATCTATGCATAATGCACAGTAAACGGGAAATATGACAATATGGAGAACTGTGAAGTCTTACATAAAAAAATAATTTTATTATTAACAAATCCACAGAAACTACGGGTATTTAAACTAAAACACTGGGACGGGTAAATGTCAAAATATTGTGCAAAGTAAAGTCTTGCCAAAATAATACCATCACCATTCAGTCTCAAATGAATTCCCGAGCGAAGCCGGGTATCTGAGCTAGTATATATATATATATATATATATATATATATATATATATATATATATATATATATATATATATATATATATATATATATTCGTCTGTTACCCCTCTAGCGGTCGCAATTTTTGTTTGATCGTTACCAAACTCGATATTTAAACGTTGTATGCAAAAAGACAGATCAAGTTCGTTAATGGCTAAAATCGGACCAATGGGAGGGGGGGGGGTTTAAAGGGGGGATTTTTGAAAATTTAAAATATCTCCGTTATTATTCGTCGGATCGAAAAATCGTATAGAATCAATCTTATTGCAAATTAAAATGACTATAAATATTGTTCTATACAATTATTCTCTATCTTGAATATTAACCGAAATATTTGCATTTGTATTGTGTGTGTGGTCGGCAGAAGTCAATATTCGGGACTTTCCGCCGAAAGCTAGTTCGGCCTTTTCCCTAACTGTTAGGCCCGGTTCGTGAATTGGTTTAGAGATTCTTACTACTACAGTTATTAGTAGGCAGATTTCTATATTGTATAACTTCACGTGGGAAATCTGCTTAGTTTACGCAGCCCCTGCGTGACGGACTTTTTAATATGGAGAATATGAAGTGAGAGGAAATCCCCAGCAGGTTGGAAATCCACTTCGTTCATGCAGCTCCCCTCATTCATGATAGTGTGTATATTTGAATTAACGACATTGTGACTGTGTGTGTGTAAGTGTGATGGTGTAGGATCGATGGAAATATGAAAAAATGTTTCCAATTGGGCGTTGTGACACAAGCCCAATATCTGATTTGGCTAGAATGAAATGCGCTAAAATGAAAGGGCAAACCTAGAGGCCACGAAGGACCAAGGGCTGCCAGACAGAAATTGGCGCAAGTAGTCAGCATGGCACATTTCTTCACTATTCCAGACACGTCCCAAATAGCACTCTTCATTCATTTTACCAATTAGCAGATTTCCCTTAAGGGAAATCAGCTATTGAGGTCGTACTCATGACGCGAGTTTCGAAAAATTTCTTCAATTGTCCATCGATCCTACCCAGGAGATGACGAAAATGAGGTCCGTTCAAAATTATATATATATATATATATATATATATATATATATATATATATATATATATATATATATAGATATAGATATATATATTTGTCTGTTAACGCTCTAGCGGTCGCAATTTTTGTTTGATCGTTACCAAACTCGGAATTTAATCGTTTTATGTAAAAAGGAAGATCAAGTTCGTTAATGGCTGAAATCGGACCAGTGGGAGGGGGGGTTTAGAGGGGGATTTTCGAAAATTCGAAATATCTCCGTTACCATACGTCGGATAAAAAAATTGTATAGAACCAATCTTATTGCAAATTAAATTTACTATAAATATTGTTCTATAAATTTATTCTGTATCTTTAATATTAACCGAGATATTTGCATTTGTATTGTGAGTGTGGTCGGCTATGTTCGGGAGTTTCCGCCGAGCGCTAGTGTGGCCGTTTCACTAACTATTCGTCCTCGTGAGAATAGGTTACTACTACTGTTATTATTAGGCAGATTTCTGTATTGTAAAACTTCACGTGGGAAATCTGCTTAGTTTACGCAGCCCCTGCGTGACGGACTTTTATTAACAATAATTAGCTGGTACAAAAAAAGAATCCAGTAGCTATATGAATTTATCATACCCTGAAAAACTAGAGAGTTCAAATATGCTGGATTATTTAGAAGATTTATTTTGTTTATATCCGTTATTATTACTGATTTATAATTTATTTATTTTCAGGATGTCTTTTGTTCATTGTAATGACTCATTTTAATGTTTTTCAGCGTGTATAGTAACATGTTTTTGGTTTATTACTGTTTTCAGTGCATCTTGTTGTGCTTGGTTAATCCAAAGGAGTCTTTTCCAATATGGTCCAATAGACAAATAGTAGTCAGCCAGCCAACTGGCGACGAACAGGTAGACTATTTTACATTTAGGTCCTTTTCATGTTTAGTTGAATGTCGCCTGAGTTTGTATTAGTTGACTATGTATTGTTGAGATAGTTGCAGCTTTTGGTCCAGATAATTAACCTAATAAATTTAGAGAGATTGACACTTTTTGTTAATAATCGTGGAAAAAACTTAAAGTGTTTGTATCAACCCATGACAGGAGTCACCTTTGTAGATCGATTTTTTTTCCAGGAAGTAATACACTTGGCACTTTTTTAACCCATCTCACCTAATTAATCAAATGGACCTACGAGAGATTGTGAAACTTCTTCTAGATTCCAAGATTTATTAAGTAAATATCTAAATAAAATGCATGTTACTTATTTTTTTAATGGAACTCTTAGAATGCCATTGTGTATAAAAATCACTTGTTTTCTTAATGTTTTGAGTTTCATGTCTACACATGGAATTCCCATCTATCTTATTTACATTTCAAATAAAAAACTTTCAACCACAAACGCAGTTATAATGCAAAGTTCCTATAAGTGACATTAACGATTGAAACACTGACAGCCTTGTTTCTTGCTTTCGGTTAACAGAATTGTTAATAAAATGTCATCCTAAAAATTATTCCACAATATCGTAAAATTCCCCCAAAATTATAAAATAATGTATTCACCAATATTACACTACGTTTATAATACAGTTTATTATGAATCCTGGCCAAGTTAATGATAGTTTTTCATACATTTCCAGATGATTTAATAACCACAAAATAATCCTAGGACATTCTACATTTTTCTTATGTAAATGCACAAATGCACCACTATAGATTAAATAGTTGTTTCTACATGCACATACATTGTGTGTAAGGTCTTGGCACTTTTTCATTTAGAAAATATCTGATTGAACTATGTTAATTTATTTTTCAATGATTTAACATATATATATATAATTTTGAACGGACCTCATTTTCGTCATCTCCTGGGTAGGATCGATGGACATTTGAAGAAATTTTTCGAAAATCGCGTAATGAGTACGACCTCAATAGCTGATTTCCCTTAAGGGAAATCTGCTAAAAAGTCTATATGAAAATATTGCTGTAGGTTAAAGAAAAAACGCAGACAGGCTCAGCCGCCACTATCTAAAACAAAACTTACAAAGTTAAACTACACGACGAATCAAGTACTTATACAGCAGAACTACAGGCCATTATGCTAGCACTTTCGAAATTAGAAAACCGATCACACCAAATAATTTTATGCACAGACTCTTTAAGTTTTTTACTTTCCATGGGAAAAATCTACTCTAATCACCCACTAATTACAAAAATACTAGAACTAATACATGCACTAAACACTTGCAATTTTAAAATGTTGTGGTTATCCGGACACAAGGACATTAAACAAATGACTGATATTGACAAACATGCAAAACTAGCAACAAAAATTACTACTACCGACATAACTACACTAACACCAACAGACCTCAACAAGATTGTACAAACAAAAATACTCCAAGACTGGCAAATACACTGCTTACGGACTGACAACAAACTATTAGAAATAAAACGCAATGTTACTGGATGGACAAAGAAACAGTACGTAGATTCAAGAAGAGACCAAGTCGTCCTCACAAGACTACGTATTGGACATACATACCTGACACATTCTTACATAATGAACAAAAAAGACAAGCCTACTTGTACTCATTGCAACACTGGACTAACTATAAAACACCTACTAACAGAATGCAGATTACGAGCTTACTTAAACATTCTACATGACTTGAACAAACTACTGACTGAGGCTAGCCCTCATAATAACACAATTCTGACATATTTAAAAACAATTGGGCAGTTTGAGAATATTTAATTCCATATTTTACATTTTTTTAATGTGTGTGTGTGTGTGTGTGTGTGTGTGTGTGTGTGTGTGTGTGTGTGTGTGTGTGTGTGTGTGTGTGTGTGTGTGTGTGTGTGTGTGTGTGTGTGTGTGTGTGTGTGTTTAACATATTTAAATTTGAATGATGCCTGTTTTTATGAATAGTTTCTGTTTCAAAGTCACCAAGTTTACTTTTCACCTATTTATTTACCACCTGTTTTTAGTTCTATGTTATGTTCGTGTTTCTTGTTTCTTTTGTGTTCTGTTCCTTTAGTTTTGTTCTTTATATTATTTTGTGTTCCATGTTTTGTTATTATTTGTTATTTCGTGTTCCATGTTTTGTTATTTTGTTTACTTGTTTTGTTTTTCCTCCAAGTTTAAGAAGAGCAAGTCACCATAGTTGCGGAGCTCCGAAAAAGAAAAAAAGAAAAAATATAATACATATAACAGTTTTCTTTATAGAGTGTAGATATTACAGTAGCTTACTTGACAAAATTATTCAAACATTTCAACAAACCTCTCTGAATGAAAGTAAATGGGTCCAATAACAAGGTAAACTGGAATTTTAAAATTATATATTAATATATAAAAAATAAAAAAAAAATAAGCTGATGTTGTGGGGGCACCTATCATGGTAAGCCTCCTTATCTGCCTTATTTAAGGTTATTATTTCCATTTTGAGTCTATTATATATATATATATATATATATATATATATATATATATATATATATGTGTGTGTGTGTGTGTGTGTGAGTGTGTGTGTGTGTGTGTGTGTGTGTGTGTGTGTGTGTTTAACATATTTAAATTTGAATGATGCCTGTTTTTATGAATAGTTTCGGTTTCAAAGTTACCAAGTTTACTTTTCACCTATTTATTTACCACCTGTTTTTAGTTCTATGTTATGTTCGTGTTTCTTGTTTCTTTTGTGTTCTGTTCCTTTAGTTTTGTTCTTTATATTATTTTGTGTTCCATGGTTTGTTATTATTTGTTATTTCGTGTTCCATGTTTTGTTATTTTGTTTACTTGTTTTGTTTTTCCTCCAAGTTTAAGAAGAGCAAGTCACCATAGTTGCGGAGCTCCGAAAAAGAAAAAAAGAAAAAATATAATACATATAACAGTTTTCTTTATAGAGTGTAGATATTACAGTAGCTTACTTGACAAAATTATTCAAACATTTCAACAAACCTCTCTGAATGAAAGTAAATGGGTCCAATAACAAGGTAAACTGGAATTTTAAAATTATATATTCATATATAAAAAATAAAAAAAAAATAAGCTGATTTTGTGGGGGCACCTATCAAGGTAAGCCTCCTTATCTGCCTTATTTAAGGTTATTATTTCCATTTTGAGTCTATTATATATATATATATATATATATATATATATATGTGTGTGTGTGTGTGTGTGTGTGTGTGTGTATAGAGACACTCCCACATACATTGTTTTACGACATATTCAAATCAAACTTCACATTTAAAATTTAGCCGCAAAAAAAAGATCTATTTCGATATTGACAAGAGTTTGCTGATGGTTCTATAGTTTTCAATCACAACTAACGGTTTAACAGATTCTAGTGATAGTGTTGCAATTTTTCAGATAGCTTTTGATGTAACAATGACAAAATCACACAAAAATTCATTCAAATCTTTATCGAAGTGCATAGTCTGTTTTGAAAGTAAATATGTTTTATATATCTGCAAAAATGTTGAATCAATTAAAATTTTCATAAGGATCAATAAGAAGGCCAAGTCCTCTACTGGTTTTTAATATTATGCAGAGTGCACTTTCGGAGTCAACGCTCCATCCTCATTAAAGCTGCATTGCCTGGAAAGTGCACTCTGCATAATATTAAAAAACAGTAGAGGACTTGGCCTTCTTATTGATCCTTATACATTTGTTCCTCTACCATCCAGCATATTCCAGAGATAAAATTTTCATGGTACGAGATCGAATTCGTATTTTACTTAATTAAATAATTTATCAATAAAGTTTCATTTAAAATATATCCTATTCTTTAATGGTTATTTATTATACAAGTGACGAAAGTAGATCATTTTACAACTCGAGTGAAACGTTTACCCACACGAGCGAAGCGAGTCTGGTAATTTCACGAGAGTTGTAAATTCTACTTTCGTCACGAGTGTAATATTAAATTTTTTCTGTAATCGTGTAATACATGATCAGATCTAACCAGAATATGTACAAAATTAGGATGTTGTGAAGATTATGGTATGTTGTTGGTAGGTTATAAGCATGGTTGTGAAAGGTTATAAGCATAGTTATAAAACAACTAGTGATGATTGTGAAGTAGTGCAGTTATAAACAAGTGCAGGTTATAAACAAGGAAGGTAATTATTATTATATTTAAATTTTAAAATATATTCATTATTTCCACCAATAATTCATTCACATTTCAATTTATTTTGTTAAAATAAATTCTTACAATGTTACGAAACATTTAAAAGCATTTAATTTCCAACTTATTATTTTTTAAATTGTACTTATTACTAATTAAGAAGGCAATTCACTTTCTTCACTCTATTGCAAAATGTTTCACTTTCTTCACTCATTTCAGTTTAGTAATGTTACCATTATTCAACGATTACAGAAAAAAGTATTTTTTTCTCGTCATTATTAGTCCATTATTTGGTTATAATTTTGCTTTAGTTTTTATTTATTTTTCAAGAATACTTAATACGGTGTTTTTCGTTTTAGTTATTTTACTAGATTCTAGAGTGCGTTATTGAACCTCCTTCGCTGTTATTCTCTGATAACATAATTGCAGGGCAAAGTGATTTTAATTTACATTCTGTTAGTTGCTTTTACGGAGACCAAATTTTCAAAATAGTTATGTTTTCTTTCGGCAAGCTAGCTGATTAGAATGATTTTGAAACTTACATATATTATCTAAATTCAAGGCTCCTAGGAAAACCACTAACTTCGAGATTTTATTTATTGATGTAGAATAAACCGGTAGTAAATATTAATGTTATAATGAAGATACTTCCCTCTAAAGTTACAAATCAAGATCAGAACGATACACTAGAAGTAAATATGTCACTCCATTTACTATTGAGGCCTCAGTGGACTAAAGTTTAAAAAGTCCGTCACGCAGGGGCTGCGTAATTGAAGCAGATTTCCCTCGTGAATTTTAGTAATAGATAAATCTAAGCATTGGTAACACAACACCACTGTGAATATTAAGTGAATAAATACAAACGAAAAAAAGAAATGTTTTGGCCAATATCAATAACCTGCCAACAGGAAGCGTTAGAAATGTGAACAAACAGCTCTGCCCGCCTTACACCGGAAAGAAAAACAATAACTGAAATATATCAGAATATAACATATTAATTTTATTGAGAACTATTTACTTTATCTAGTACTGTAATTAATAATGAGTCAGAATAATTGTTATCACTATCAAGGGGTCACCAGGACATATTTGCATGTATCTCGTATAATAAAGATCTCTTGAATATAATTTTTGGTATTTAAGCTTCAAATAATATGATTTACTATGTAGTAGAGTATTTTTTATGTAACCCGAGTAGAACGGGGGGTTCACTGAAGGCAAAGAACTGAAAAATTCAAATGTCTCGGTTAATATTCATGATATTGAATAAATGAACATAACAATAATTATAGTACATTTAATTTTCAATAAGATTCATTCTATACAATTTTTCGATCCGACGAATGGTAACGGAGATATATCGGATCTTCGAAACCCCCTCCTCTAACCCCCCCCCTCCCACTGGTCCGATTTCCGCGGTTAACGAACTTGATCTTCCTTTTTACCTAAAACGATTAAATACTGAATTTGATGACGATTAAAAAAAAATTCCGACCGCTAGAGTGTTAACAGATATATATATATATATATATATATATATATATATATAATTTTGAACGGACCTCATTTTCGTCATTTCCTGGGTAGGATCGATGGACATTTGAAGAAATTTTTCGAAAATCGCGTCATGAGTACGACCTCAATAGCTGATCTCCCTTAAGAGAAATCTGCTTAAAGAAAGATCAAGTCGTTAATGGCAGAAATCGGACCATGGGGAGGGGAGTTAAAAAAAAATGAAATATATTCATTAGTAGTGTTAATAGTAGGATCGAAAATGTTTGTACAAAACATGAAAATCCTTACGAAAATTAAATTACCTGTAAATGTTGTTACATACATATTTTCTCTATCTCAAGTATTTACAGAGATATTTGATTTTTAGCAGATTTCACTTAAGGGAAATCAGCTGTTGAGGTCGTACACATGACGCGATTTATGAAATTTTTCTTCAAATGTCCATCGATCCTACCTAGAAATGACGAAAATGAGGTCCGTATAATGTACAAAACTGTATATATATATATATATATATATATATATATATATATATATATATATATATATATTTATAATGTCTGTTAACACTCTAGCGGTCTCAGTTATTTTTTAATAGTGACCAAACTCAATATTTAGTCGTTTTATGTAAAAGGAAAGATCAAGTTCGTTACCGGCTGAAATCGGACCAGGGGGAGGGGGGTTTAAAGGGGGAGAATTTTGAAAATTCACAATATCTTCGTTACTATAAGTCGGATCAAAAAAATGAATAAAGCCAATCTTATTGAAACTTAAATATACTATAAATAATGTTATATACATTTATTACCTATCTTGAATATTAACCGAGATATTTGCATTTTTCAGTTTTCAGCCTTCATCGAACCCCCACTTCTACTCATCTTACATAAACAATACTCGGTTATGTTATAAACCACATCATTCGAAGATTGAATACCAAATATTGTTTTCAAGAGACCTTTATTATACGAGATACATGCAAATATGCCGTGGTGACACCCCCCTCCCCCCCGTCTTAAAGTTTTGGACTACTAAAATTTTATTGATTGAGATAACAATTATTCTGACTCATTATTAATTACAGTACTAGATAAAGTAAATAGTTCTCAATAAAATTAATGTGTTATATTCTGATATATTTCAGTAATTGTTTTTCTTCCGGTAAGAAGTTGGCAGAACTGTTTGTTTACATTTCAGATGCTTTCCGTCGGGAGGTTTCTTATTATCGTTTGTATTTATTCACTTAATATTCACGGTGGTGTTTTGTTACCGGATTGTAGATTTATCTATTGTTAAACTTCCCGAGGGAAATCTGCTTAGTTTACGCAGCCCCTGCGTGACTGATGTTTATAGATTCCGTTCTTAGTCCACCCCTACTCATTATATATTATCAATAAGCTGTTTTATCATGAACCACTTTTTTCTAAGCTTATATACCAAATATGGTTTTCAAGAGACTATTATTACTCGAGATACATGAAAATTCGATTTGTGATAAGATTTTATGTTCTAACTCGATAATGTTTATTTCATCTATATCATACTCGATATTTAACCTTTTTTGTCAACACTAAAGATCGTATTTGCTATCGTCTGAAATGGGACCTGGAATAGTGAGGATTTAGAAGGGGGGGGGGGAGTTCGAAAATTCTAAATATATCCCTTGTTATGATTCGGATCGTAGTAAGTACCAGAACCAATTTTATTAAACTACTAGCTCAGATACCCGGCTTCGCTCGGGAATTCATTTGATGTTGAATGGTGATGGTATTTTTTTGGTAGGCCTTTACTTTGCATAATATTTTGACATTTACCCGTCCCAGTGTTTAGTTTAAATACCCGTCGTTTTTGTGGATTTGTTAATAATACAATTATTTTTTTATGTAAGACTTCACTGTTCTCCATTTTGTCATATTTCCTGTTTCCTGTGCATTATGCATATATTTGACTTATTAAGCACAAAATATTAACATACATTAGAATTAGTTTTTCCCGGTGAGGTACCTTGTAGTTCCAAAAGATTGTTGAGCAAATTTCACTAAATAATAAAATAAACTACTTTTGTTATGTGCATATTTGCCAAAACCCCAATAGGAGACGAAATATCACTATCTTTAATTTCAGGCCTCCCTTATAACCCCCACTCCTGCCCGTCCCTAGAAATGTTAGTATGGCTTATTATAAGACGTTAGTGCTAATTCACGTACCGAGGTATACCACAAAAGTGTATATGACAAAGGTTTCGTTAAATACCAAAATAAACAACTTTGGTAATGTGCATATTTGCCAAAACCCCAATAGGAAACGAAATATCACTATTTTTAATTTCAGGCCTCCCTTATAACCCCCACTCCTGCCCGTCCCTAGAAATGTTAGTATGGCTTATTATAAGGAAAACGTTAGTGCTAATTCACGTACCGGGTTTGGTTTAGTTCGGTTGAAGCTTTTGTGCCAAATAAAATTGTTGAATTCTGCTATCACTTTTTGGCGTATAACGCCTTTATAATTAGGTATACCACAAAAGTGTATATGACAAAAGTTTCTCTAAATAACAAAATAAACAACTTTTGTTATGTGCATATTTGCCAAAACCACAATAGGAAACGAAATATCCCTATTTTTAATTTCAGGCCTCCCTTATAACCCCCACTCCTGCCCTTCCCTAGAAATGTTAGAATGGCTTATTATAAGGAAGACGTTAGTGCTAATTCACATACCGAGTTTGGTTTAGTTCGGTTGAGTCATTTGTGCCAAATAAAATTGTCGACTTCTGCTATCACTTTTTGGCGTATAACGCCTTTATACTTAGGTATACGACAAAAGTGTATATAACAAAAGTTACTCTAAATAACAAATGAAACAACTTTTGTTATGTGCATAATTGCCGAAAATGCAATAGGAAACGAAATATCAGTATTTTTAATTTCAGGCCTCCCTTATAACTCCCACTCCTGTTCGTCTCAGAGAATATTAACATAGTCTAAAGTCTAAGTTGGGTTAGTAGTAATATACATACCAAGTTTCATAAAATTCGGTTCAGCCGTTTATGCGTGAAAAGGTAACAAACAAACAAACAAACAAACAAACAAACAAACAAACATACACGAAAGAAACAAAATGCAGTTATGGTGTCTATGACATGTGAAACGAAAAGTTATCGTGAAATTTCGTGAAAAAAATCAATGTACAGACAGAGGTTACAATTTTATATATATATAGATTGACCCCCTGCTATTGGTTCCTGTACATGTTTTCGTAACTCAAATACTAATCGAGTTATTCGTAGTTCCTTGTTTGCAGACCTCAGCAACCCCCCCCCCTTTGGACCCCTTCTACTCGTTGGTTTTAGCAGATTTACCGTAAGGGATATATATATATATATATATATATATATATATATATATATATATTTCTATTACCGCTCTAGCGGTCGCAATTTTTGTCATTACCAAACTTGATATATAATCGTTTTATACAAAAAGAAAGATCAAGTTCGTTAACGGCTGAAATCGATTCAGGGGGAGGGGGGGGGATTAGAGGGGGAGAATTTCAAAAATGCTTAATACCTCCGTTATTATGCGTCGGATTGAAAAATTGTATAGAACCAATACTATTTCAAATGTGATTGTCTATAAATGTTGTTATGTACATTGTTTCACTATCTTGATTATTAACTGAGATATTTGCATTTTTTTAGTTTTCGGTCTTCAGTAAACCCCCACTCCTACTCATCTCATATTAACAATATTCTATTATGTTATGAAGCACTTTATTTGAAGCTTAAATACCAAATATTGTTCTCATTGAACATTTAAGTTTTGAGATAAATGCCAAAACGTGGCGCACGTGGGATCTGCTTAGTTAACGCAGCCCCTGCGTGGCGGACTTTTATACATAGAATTGGAGTCTATTGTATACGCAGCCCGTGCCTCATGAACTTTTTGGATGTCTAACTCCTTCGCGGATATTCTGCGAACAGTGGACATAGCCCCTAATGACGAAAACCTCTGCAGAGAATCATATAAGCTATCATGAGGACAACAGGAAGCTATAAGCTCAACAATAGAAGGACCGTGTAGGCTAGCTGGAAGAGGTTCTGATGCCAGTCAACAGGCAGACAGTGGCCAACTTCCCAATCTGACAGTTCCAAAAAAGTGTGAGTAGTACAATTATGCCATTCTATAGAGGCACTAATAGTGATGCTGTCACTACATCAGCAGAAAGGAGAATAGACACCGCGAGGAAATATGAAAGTTGGGATCGGCAGGAATATAACATCTGGCCTTCTTTACAACATTAAGAGGGATGTCAAACCAGGGGTTGTCGTGTTTGATATTGCTGAAAATATATGTATGGCTGGGTGTCACAACCTTGTCCCTGAGGTCACAAACCAAAACTGTGCATTGATCTCTAGTGCTAGTGAAGGTAGAACCTAATCAGAGTTGGGGAAATTGTAATTACAAGCTACAAGTTATAACTACATTACTTGAAATATAGTTACAATTACAACTACTAATATAATTAGTAATGGATAATGGACAACTTCATTTTTCAACTAAAGTAATTGTAATTGAAATTCCACAACTACAGTTAGTAGTTGAGAAAATCAGTAGTTCCAAAAACAACTACAGCTAGTAACTGTAACTGTAGTTGTAGTTGCAATTAGAGTAACTTTAAAAAACTGTGTGAAACACAGACTGAAGTAGTTGAGGCTGTTAAGAAATAACTACATCCAATGTCTCCATTTTCAAAAATTTATTATAATACATATACTACATTATTATAATAATTGAAAATAATTTTAATGCAAATAAATGAAAACTAACGAAAATAATATGTAAAATTCCTTTTTATATTTTACCAAGTCGAATTAAATTAAACAAAACTTTTAAATTTAAACAAATTAGCTATTAAAATTAATCTTAACTCAGAAGTTTTGTCAGAAAAAAAAAGATTTTGGGGCGTTTGCCATCGAGACAAAAGGAAATAATCGCTCAACTGCTCTGCACCAAAAAAATAAGGAGTTCTCGTGCTCACTTACCCTGTCACTCATTGTAATTTGTTTCAAAAATCTTTTGGTCGCCGAGGACTTGTGACGGATATAGAAGACAGACTGGAGTCTTTAACCCCACTAGTAGGGTAAAACCAGGTACATATGTTTTTATTATGGGAAAATAAAAATGAAAAGATTTTTAAGAGAGCCTAAGAGGAGCTACCCGCTTTCCTCCCGACTACCCGCTATTACCCTATTCTCCCCTACACTGTAGTTCCTCCGTTATCACTTCGACTGCAGTACACACAACGGCTAAGAGGAGCTACCCGCTTTGCTCCCGACTACCCGCGCTATTACCCTACTCTCCCCTACACTGTAGTTGCTCCGTTATCAGCCCGACTGCAGTACACACAACGGCTAAGAGGAGCTACCCGCTTTGCTCCCGACTACCCGCTATTACCCTACTCTCCCCTACACTGTAGTTCCTCCGTTATCAGCCCGACTGCAGTACACACAACGGCTAAGAGGAGCTACCCGCTTTGCTCCCGACTACCCCCGCTATTACCCTACTCTCCCCTACACTGTAGTTGCTCCGTTATCAGCCCGACTGCAGTACACACAACGGCTAAGAGGAGCTACCCGCTTTGCTCCCGACTACCCGCTATTACCCTACTCTCCCCTACACTGTAGTTGCTCCGTTATCAGCCCGACTGCAGTACACACAACGGCTAAGAGGAGCTACCCGCTTTGCTCCCGACTACCCCCGCTATTACCCTACTCTCCCCTACACTGTAGTTCCTCCGTTATCAGCCCGACTGCAGTACACACAACGGCTAAGAGGAGCTACCCGCTTTGCTCCCGACTACCCCCGCTATTACCCTACTCTCCCCTACACTGTAGTTCCTCCGTTATCAGCCCGACTGCAGTACACACAACGGCTAAGAGGAGCTACCCGCTTTGCTCCCGACTACCCGCGCTATTACCCTACTCTCCCCATCAATGGATGTTTTATACTAAGAATCTCTGAATAATAATTCTTTAAATAAAGCTTTTATTCAGAAAACCTCTCTTGGGAAATTTCTTCTGCGAGCCCTTCACATTATGAGTCAGATGACAGATAAAGGGAAAAATGTTTCAAAATCTTTAAGTAGTACTCTATGAAAGTTTTCAAGGTATTCAGCTTGAGATTTGGGACACCGAACCACTTATATTCCCGGCCTTGTTTTTAGAAGAAGCCAGAACAACTTCAGTTAGGGGAATTGTTATATTAAATTACTCAGGACTAACCATTTGTTTACAAAAAAATATATAAAAGATACAAAAAATACAAAAAGGGAATACAAATATTCAAATTAATGTTCTAGATATGTAAAGATTAATTATTCAATCAATAAATACATATTAATGTTAACATAGAAATACAAGATATAATATAAACATCATTATTTTTCAAGATAGGTCAATTATTACCTAACTATGAATAAAACATCACCAAAAGCTCCAAGAAACGTTTACTTACATAGTATAAATACGCGTCAGTATTTTATCAGAAGTAACATAAAATAACCTCGCGTAGGAAAACAAACCATAGCCGGTGATAAATGTAACCTTCCTGAGTGACTACCAAATGTACAGAAAAGGCTGTGGAACTGATTTGATAACAGAGTATCAGGAGGGTTAGAGTTAACGATAGCTCACCAGGATTGATGGATAGGCCTTGAATATGACTGAATAATCGTAAAAAATCATTTATAAGCAAATCAATACTCACTCCAGAACAATGAGGTATTGAGTAACAAGTATAAAAAGTTCATGTCATGCTAATTACGGTTCCGAAAAACCTAAATTTATTACAAAAGGGTTCCTCTTTTATATTAAAAGTTGACTAAAGTAAAAAAAAACAAGCCTAATTGATAAACCAAGAACAGTAGTATCAGGTAACGGACAAGGTACAAATAAATACATATAATAAAAAATATGCTTATAAATCAGACTTCCCGCTACAGCGTATACCCAGCGAGAAACGCCCCTCAAGAGTAAAAGACAAGAAACGAGAAGAACGACAAGACCTATAGGATATAAGGGAGATCTCACCAATCGCCTATATAGTCAAGCTGAAATTGTTGAAATTCGGGGATAGACCATCACCAGTGAAGAAATAATGCCAAGGGTAGCGGATTCCCTAAAAGACGAGGGAGAAGGTTCCGACATGAAAACCGAAAACAAAATCACATGGTGTACAGCTGTAAGAAGGAATCGATCTCATTTAGGACATCACATAATATAGGCCTAACATGATAGGAGCGCTCTACTGAAAGAACTATTCCTGGAATGACTTCAGAGATTTGGGGTAGAAGGGACACTCTGCTGAAAGAACTATTCCTGGAACGAGTTCAGAGATATGGGGTAGAAGGGACACTCTGCTGAAAGAACTATTCCTGGAACGACTTCAGAGATTTGGGGTAGAAGGGACACTCTGCTGAAAGAACTATTCCTGGAACGACTTCAGAGATTTGGGGTAGAAGGGACACTCTGCTGAAAGAACTATTCCTGGAACGACTTCAGAGATTTGGGGTAGAAGGGACACTCTGCTGAAAGAACTATTCCTGGAACGACTTCAGAGATTTGGGGTAGAAGGGACACTCTGCTGAAAGAACTATTCCTGGAACGACTTCAGAGATTTGGGGTAGAAGGGACACTCTGCTGAAAGAACTATTCCTGGAACGAGTTCAGAGATTTGGGGTAGAAGGGACACTCTGCTGAAAGAACTATTCCTGGAACGACTTCAGAGATTTGGGGTAGAAGGGACACTCTGCTGAAAGAACTATTCCTGGAACGACTTCAGAGATTTGGGGTAGAAGGGACACTCTGCTGAAAGAACTATTCCTGGAACGAGTTCAGAGATTTGGGGTAGAAGGGACACTCTGCTGAAAGAACTATTCCTGGAACGAGTTCAGAGATTTGGGGTAGAAGGGACACTCTGCTGAAAGAACTATTCCTGGAACGACTTCAGAGATTTGGGGTAGAAGGGACACTCTGCTGAAAGAACTATTCCTGGAACGACTTCAGAGATTTGGGGTAGAAGGGACACTCTGCTGAAAGAACTATTCCTGGAAAACGTTCAGAGATTTGGGGTAGAAGGGACACTCTGCTGAAAGAACTATTCCTGGAACGAGTTCAGAGATTTGGGGTAGAAGGGACACTCTGCTGAAAGAACTATTCCTGGAACGACTTCAGAGATTTGGGGTAGAAGGGACACTCTGCTGAAAGAACTATTCCTGGAACGACTTCAGAGATTTGGGGTAGAAGGGACACTCTGCTGAAAGAACTATTCCTGGAACGAGTTCAGAGATTTGGGGTAGAAGGGACACTCTGCTGAAAGAACTATTCCTGGAACGAGTTCAGAGATTTGGGGTAGAAGGGACACTCTGCTGAAAGAACTATTCCTGGAACGACTTCAGAGATTTGGGGTAGAAGGGACACTCTGCTGAAAGAACTATTCCTGGAACGACTTCAGAGATTTGGGGTAGAAGGGACACTCTGCTGAAAGAACTATTCCTGGAACGACTTCAGAGATTTGGGGTAGAAGGGACACTCTGCTGAAAGAACTATTCCTGGAACGAGTTCAGAGATTTGGGGTAGAAGGGACACTCTGCTGAAAGAACTATTCCTGGAACGACTTCAGAGATTTGGGGTAGAAGGGACACTCTGCTGAAAGAACTATTCCTGGAACGACTTCAGAGATTTGGGGTAGAAGGGACACTCTGCTGAAAGAACTATTCCTGGAACGACTTCAGAGATTTGGGGTAGAAGGGACACTCTGCTGAAAGAACTATTCCTGGAACGACTTCAGAGATTTGGGGTAGAAGGGACACTCTGCTGAAAGAACTATTCCTGGAACGACTTCAGAGATTTGGGGTAGAAGGGACACTCTGCTGAAAGAACTATTCCTGGAACGACTTCAGAGATTTGGGGTAGAAGGGACACTCTGCTGAAAGAACTATTCCTGGAACGAGTTCAGAGATTTGGGGTAGAAGGGACACTCTGCTGAAAGAACTATTCCTGGAACGACTTCAGAGATTTGGGGTAGAAGGGACACTCTGCTGAAAGAACTATTCCTGGAACGACTTCAGAGATTTGGGGTAGAAGGGACACTCTGCTGAAAGAACTATTCCTGGAACGAGTTCAGAGATTTGGGGTAGAAGGGACACTCTGCTGAAAGAACTATTCCTGGAACGACTTCAGAGATTTGGGGTAGAAGGGACACTCTGCTGAAAGAACTATTCCTGGAACGACTTCAGAGATTTGGGGTAGAAGGGACACTCTCCTGAAAGAAATAGTAGTAGGAGTGTGTGTGTGTGTGTGTGTGTGTCCAAAGTTTTACACAGCATATTTTAATTCCAGGTAGGGTCAAATAAAATTTTAAGACTATTTATAACATTTTTCTACGTCGACAATAGCAGAGAGGGATATCTTCTAAAAGCCATTGCACGAAAAATGAATTAACTACTGAAGTTAACAATTAAACTTTCAAAACTCTTACTTGTAGAGACCAAGTGATGTTGGGCCATATTTAGTTAGGCTGATATGCATGAAAATCCATTATAACTTTGACGATCAAAATGAGATGGGACTTAATATGATTCGAGTAGGAAGAGTTGTTTATATCATGGCAGCTTCACATTGTGCCAGGTTGATAGCCCTGACCCAATTATCTCTTGAACCTGTATTTATGGGGGAAACGAAGTTTGTCCCAGCAATAACGCAAGAAACTTCATGTTTCAAAGCTCTTAATATAATTAGCATTGTTTTTATTTTAATTTTTTAACAGCATTTGTCCCTTAATGGAAAAGTTAATTTTTCAATATCAAATGCATTAACACACACCCACGCAATTATTTGGTAGGGCAACATTACATTATCAGTAAAATGTTAGTTGTGATTTAGGTTTGATAATATACTTCTTCATGAAGGTAAATTAAGATATGAATAAAAAAGTATAATTCTCACGGTTGCATACAATTGTCCATCTTCGTGGATAATCAAAAATCCGTTACGCAGGGGCTGCGTAAACTAAGCAGATTTCCCACGTGAAGTTTTACAATAGAGAAATTTCACGAGAGCCGAGCAGTTAATGAAACGGCCGAACTAGCTTTTGGCGGGAAAGTCACTTCGTCCGTCAGCCGCCGTTAGAGAATAAATGTATATAACAATATTTATAGTATATTTAATTTGTAATAAGATTGATTCTGTACAATTTTTCGATTCGACGTATAGTAACGGAGATATTTTGAATTTTCGAAAATCCTCCCCTCTAAACCCCCCCCCACTAGTCCGATTTCAGCCGTTAACGAACTTGATCTTTCTTTTTACATAAAACGACTAAATATCGAGTTTGGTAACGATCAAACAAAAATTGCGACCGCTAGAGCGGTAACAGACACACACACACACACACATATATATATATATATATATATATATATATATATATATATATATATACAGTTTTGAACGGACCTCATTTTCGTCATCTACTAGGTAGGATCGATGGACATTTGAAGGAAAATTTCGAAAACTCCGTCATGAGTACAACCTCAATGTAAAAGCTACTAGAAAGTACAAAATCGTATGAGAGTTCTATTTCCCATAAAAAACTATCCATAATTCCAGATTCCCCAAGTCTCACATGGCAGAGTTTTCAAGTGCTATATTTAACTCATTTATCAGTAGCTTATTTTTAATATCATAACCTTCATTATGAATCAAGATGTTTTTATGCAATGCTTCTGGCTAAAGATAATTAAAAATTAGGGACCAAAGATTAGCCATGGGTGTAAAGTTGTTGGGTTTAATATCACACAGTAAAACTGGATCGGCAAGTTCGATTCCTGCCTGGTTAATAGTAATTTATTCATTGGCGAACAGATTAAATAAAATTCTTAATCCCAATCTGGCTAAAAATAATAGAAGAAATAAGACACAGAGGTCTGTTGAAAAAAAATTTGATGAGTAGAGATGAAGGTTTACTGACGGATGAAAACAAGAAAATACGAAGAATTTTCTTAATGTTTGAGCTTCTAAAAAATGTATACACAATAGAGTATCAATAGTTTAACGCGGTTGGTTCTATACAATTAAAAATCCGATTCGTATTAACTGAGATATTTTGAATTTTCGAATTCCAACTCCCTGTTAACCTCCCCCCCCCCACGTAACCCAGGTTCGATTTCAGCCATTAACAAATATGAACTATTGTGTTGACTAAAACGGTTAAATATCGGGTATGGTATAGATCAAATATACTTTTCCTAGTCAAGAAATAAAATCTTACCTGGTGTCGTCAACTTATATCCTCTAGTAAAGATCTGATAAAGGTTGGTTATTGGTATTTAATCAGGGAATAAGAACCCACCCAGCACCCCAAAAATGGACGGAATAAAACGTTTCATGATATATTAGTTTATTGTTAAAGTACTGTGTATAAATGTATGAGTTTAGTCAAGGCTGAAAAGTAAAAAATAAAAATATCTCCGTTAAATATAGACAATTGAGAAAAATGCATATTTATAGGATATTATTATATTTTATATCAAAATATCCCCCCTGTATATCCTCCCACCCTACTGTACAGTGCTTCGCTTAGTACAAGCTTAGTGGACAAAATTCATGTTTGGAATTCATTCTTCTATCGTATTGGAATAACGTAAACAATAACTCAAAACATGATAATCTAATATTTGTTTCTGCCTGGCACACACCACTACATGAGTAACAGGCTCAAGTTCAATACATACAAGTATGTATCCATAGCAATAGAATAAATCAGTTGCATTCCAGGCATCTTTTCAACAGCACAAAATTAAGGTTTTACTAATTTTATATGAAACAATTGTTGAATATGGATATTGTTTGTAGTGGCGTGTACTAATTTTTACCAATTTAATAAATCTACTGATAATAAAATATATTAAAAAAACGTTCTTAATAAGAACGCAGGGTATTCCCTCATTTTAAAACATACAAGTGAAGGTTATGACTTGTACCCATATGTACCTGGGCTACATTTTCTATATTTAATAGCTGTACCTTTCCCATTAATAATGAGACGTATCGTAGCGAGCACACTCGCGTACATTTTTTTCAGAGTACTTTCTTTGAAGAAGGGATTATTTTATGAAACCTTGCAGAGGACTCTGAAAAGATAATGAAAATGATGTTGGCTATTCTATTCTATATAACTATTCCTCCAAAACTTCTTATAAATGGATTGTTGGGGAAAACCAAAGCACCGTTTTCAGTTCAGTTACGTACAGTAGAATTACATGTATATAATATACCTTTAGTACATTACCTTTAATATATGAGACATTTAGCCGCCATTCGCAGCCTCCTCCAGCTCTGCCGATACCAGTCCGCTATATGCAACTCCTTAGCCCAGCTCATGTTGGGTCTGTCTCGTGGCCGTGTATTATATATGTATATATAATTTTGAACGGACCTCATATGCGTCATCTAGGTACGACTGATGGACATTGCTGAAATGTTTCCCATTCCATGCCAAAGAAAACAGCCTAATTATATAAAATACAATTGGACGTGGAGATGAACTGAAAGAAGGAACTTGAAATACCCTGTGTTACATATGATTATTTAATATTTACTCTTGTTAACATATGATTACTCTTCTTCTTTTGTTAACATATGGTTTTTTGGGGGTTATATTCTTATTATTAAGTTACACTTCAAATTGTTTTCTGTTGTTTACATTTTGAGATTAAAAGGAATAATCAAGGTATGTTTATGTTATTAATATGTGCACTTATATATGAAATTAATAATGGCGTCGAGTAAAATGGTACGACAAAATGATTTTGAACAGTATTTGAAGAAAAGGAAGTTATTAGAATTGCGCTTGAACAAATTGAAAGACGATCTACCTAAATGTGACAATTTTCAGGATACACTTGCCTACTACACTGAAAAAGTTTCAACGATATCGACTGAAATCAAAGATGCACAGTCAAACATTGAATTTTACACAAATTCAATAGAAAATGAACTAGAAATTAGATGGTACTTGGAAGAAATACATGAACAAATACCAATTACTCTTAAAGCAGAAAGGAAAAAGTACAATACAGACCCTGCAATGGCTATTTCTGAAATACACCAGAATGCAGCTAACATTCCTTTTCAGCCATATACAAAGGAGGAAAGTTTCCAAAACTTCACTCGGCGGTTTGAAAACTACATCCAGTTACGAGGAAACGAACAAGGTAAATCTATTCTTAAAACCAATCACACCACAAATGCATGAACAGCTTCATGATATTTGCATACCAGAGAATCCACATAATAAAACATATGAAGAATTGATTCAATTGCTAATGGCTCAAATGGAACCAAAACCTAGTATTTGGGATCCTCAACACAAATTTACAACACGTAACCAGCTAAGTAATGAATCTGTACAAGATTATGCAAATATCCTTAGAAAACTTAGCGTGGATTGGCAGTTTACTTGTGCAAAATGTAGTGAATCAGTATCTGAAATTTTACTTCGCATGCAGTTCACCAGGCGACTAAAGGACCCTGATATACGTCTTCAACTTCTTCAAAATACATTATTACAACCGTTTAAGGATGTTGTTGGGCAGGCAGCCACGTTGGAACTAGCAAAGAGTGAGAGTAGAATAATTAAGGCACATGATAATCAGGCTGACGTCCACCAAGTATCCACCAGCAACAGACAGTACAAGAATGATAAGTCTCATAATACGCCAAAGGTAAATACACAACCTTCTGAGTATCAATCTCGTTTAGAGAAACTAAGGAACAAATGCTGTAGATGTGGTGATGATTCACATAGAGCACATCAATGTAAGTTTAAAAATACTGAAAGTAACTTGCGCTTTTGGTGTGGCAAAGACTTATGGACAAAACATTACATAATTTAGAAGGTGTGCAATGCTTCTTCGATGATATAATTGTACAAGGCTCTAATAGGGAACAGCTTTTCCAACGACTAGGTAAAGTCTTTGAACGGCTTAAGATAAATGATTTGAGGCTAAATAGAGAAAAATGCAAGTTTTCCAGTCCAAAATTGAACCTGATTGATAGTAAAGGACTACACAAATATATATTAAAAATAGTATATTAAAATGTAAAAGACCAGAAAATGTTTCTGAGCTCCGAACTTTTCTGGGCCTAGCAAATTATTACAACAAATTCATAAAGAATTCGGCAACACTACTACATCCGTTAAATCAGCTACTACGGAAAGAAAACATGTTCAACTGGAGCCCATCTTGTGAAAAAGGTTTTCGGAAGATTAAGAATATTATCACAAGTGATGACGTTTTGGTGCACTTTGATCCTAACTTGCCTTTGCTCTTGGCTACTGATGCTTCACCAGTAGGTTTGGGAGCCGTTTTATCTCACCACTACAGCGATTCGACTGACAGACCAATTTCTTTCGCATCTCGCTCGTTGACAAAAACTGAACAGAAATACTCTTAAATCGGTAAGGAAGTCTTGGGAATATATTGGGGCCTGAAGAAGTTTTTTCCTTTTTGCTATGGGCGAAAATTTACATTGATTACACATCACAAACCATTAGTATCGATTTTCAATCCAGCAAAGACCTTACCAACAATCTCTGCAACAAGGATATTCAATTATGCTCACTTTCTCTCAGGTTTTAACTATGATATAGAGGACAGGCGAACTGCTCATCATTCCAATGCTGATTATCTCTCACGGTTTCCTACTGAACTGGCCCAAGAAAATGTTGATGACCTCTCTAAATACCAGATAAACCAAATGTCAGCAGTACCGTAGTGGCAAGGGAAACTCGTAAAGATTCAGTTTTGGCGCCAATCTTACAAGCTTTAAAATCAGGACAAAGTGTAGAACAATGTGGATTTCATGATAACGAGCTGTGTATTCAAGATGAGGCTGGAGAGTTATGATACCTCATTCTCTCAGATCACATGTGCTTCGAGAACTTCATGTGGCTCATCTGGGAGGAATGAAAATGAAGGCCTTAGCTCGCAGCTTTTGCTGCTGGAAAAACATGGACAAGGATATTGAAGAGATGGTTGCAGAATGTCGACAATGCATTGGAAAACGTAACAACCCAAGAAAAACTGTCCACCCATGGGAACATCGTTCTAAACCATGGAAGAGGGTGCACTAAACAACTACAAGTACCTGGACAATCCAAGAATTACGAAGAATATTTTCAACTTTAGGTTTTCCTTACATATTGGTATCCGATAATGTAAAACAGTTAATTTCCCAAGAGTTAGAAAACTTCATGAATGAATGTGGAATTATTCACAAAACATCCGAATTCAAACGGTCAGGCTGAAAGGCACGTATAGACTGTCAAGAAGACGTTAACATCTATGGAGGGAGAAAAGGGAACACTACAAAATAAAATACAAAAACTCCTAATGCAACTCAGACAATCGCCCAATGCTACTGAAACAACAGCTTATCATCTAATGTTTGGAAGGAACATCAGGACGAACCTCTCCATAATTGTTCCTACATTAGAAACAAGGATACATCGGGAAAAGGAATTCCAAGTCGGAACCAATAGGGAATTTAAGGTTGGAGATAATGTGCAGTATGCCAACGGATCAACCAAATGGCACTTAGGCCGTATATCTGCAATACAAGGAAATGTAATGTACACCGATGTTCTAGATGATGGGCGCATCATCAAAAGATACGGTACCAGCTCATCCTACGTTTTATTTAATATTTACTCTCGTTAACATATGATTACTCTTCTTCTTTTGTTAACATATGGTTTTTTGGGGGTTATATTCTTATTATTATGTTACACTAGAAATTATTTTCCGTTGTTTACATTTTGGAATTAAAAGGAATAATCAAGTTATGTTTATGTTATTAATATGTGCACTTATTTATGAAATTAATATCCTGTATATAGCGGAGAGAAACAGATTTGTACATTGCTTAATATAACTTGCAAATACGTATACATGAACGGGCGCCGTTTCCGTTATCTTGTTACGATCGAAGTTATTTTGAAGAATTCTCGCGATCAAGAGAAATAGAGCGGGTAGAAGGAGAATAGGTGATTCCATAAAGGGAAATCTGCTACTACTATCATAAAATCTGGTTGTGAAGGAGCTTATCAGCATGCTGATAAGGTTGTGGATCCCAGCTGACGGGGCTTTGACTCTGGCTAATTTTATATTAATGGAACCCATTTGAGGTTTGACCTCAATAGACCTACCTCAGCGTCAACTTCCTTTACATGCTGCTGAGGCTACTGTGGGCACGACAAAGCTTCAAGCAGTCCCGAAGCATATTAAAATATAAAATATTTATTAACGTCTACTTTTAGCAAATGAGGCTAATTGGGACGGGTTATCTACAGATTACGACCCTTTTCGAGCCAAGGTGGCACTCAGCATTTTGTTTAAAGAATTCCGTCACTAAATAAATTCCTTTGTCCAGGCGGGAATCGAATTCGCCACATCGAAGCCTGTTTACTATGAAACCATTCACATATACATAAAGCCCGAGAGCTACAGGTCTGCGTGAAGGAAGCAGACTTCCCACGTACTGGACTCACTAACTGATATGCCACAAGCTACATTCATTTTTCCGTCTTCATATATATAAATAACTAAAAGTCCGTCACGCAGGGGCTGCGCTAACTAAGTAGATTTCCCATATGCGTCACGAATTAGCATTTATCTCAAAACATAAAGGTTCAATGGAAACATTATTTGGGGCTTTAAATGAAGTTAACGCAGCTCCTGCGTGACAGACTTTTAATATGACATGAGTAGGAGTGGGGGTTTACTGATGGCCAAAAACTAAAAAAATGCAAATATCTTGGTCAATAATCGAGATTCTGAAAAAAAAAGAAAAAAAAAAAAAAGAAAAAACCTATATAATAACGCAGAACATTACATTTTCAATTAGATTGGTTCTATACAATTTGTTGATCCGTCGCATAATAATGGGGATTTGAAGAATTTTCAAATTGCCCTCCTTTAAACCCTCCCTCCCACTGAAATTATCTCGGTTAATATTCAAAATAGTGAAAAAACCGGGTCTTTTTTACATTAGCCCCGCATTTCAAAGTAGGTTATAATCAATCACATGATCTTAGAAATACTTCTGAAATATTAGTTTAATAGCTGTTAAAATTTATTACCTTCCAGCCGTCCCTAACAGAAGCAAGGAAACATTCACAGAGTGCATTACCCATTCTTTTAGGCCTGGATCAACAATAAATAGGAGGTCATGTCGCGGCCTAAAAAAAGTACCAGGAATGAAATATAAACATTTTACTGTTAACCAGCCTAAAAGTTTCATTGATATGAAAACTGGGGCACATACACAACGTGTGGAATCATTGTGGTCCTCACTAAATCGTAGAAATAAATGTGAATGTGGAACAAGGAGAACAATGGTAGACTCCTACATATGTGAGTTGGTCTGGCGAAGAAGGCATCAAAACGATGACTTATTTAATGCAATATTATCAAGTATGAGGGTTTATCCGCCACCAAAATAATGTTATTTTTTGTTAATTTTATACTTGTAATAAATGTGGTTCAGTTTCTCTTAAAACTTTCTTTTATCAATGTTTATAATAGTTTATTAGTAAGAGTTTTATCACTGGTATTTCTAAAATCATGTGATTATAACCTAATTTGAAATGCGGGGCTAATGTTAAAAAGTCCGTCACGCAGGGGCTGCGTAAACTAAGCAGATTTCCCACGTGAAGTTTTACAATAGACATTTCAGAATAGAGCGCCGCACAGTTACAGGAACGGGCCGAACTAGCTCTTGACGGAAACTCATGACTAGACCCGAAGTTAGCCGATCTCATCTCTGAAGCTGAAAACCTAAAAATACAAATATCTCGGTTAATATTCAAGATACAGACTACATGTATATAACAGTATTTATAGTAAATTTAATTTGCAATAAGATTATAAGATTGATTCTTATAATAATCTCCTTAAGGGAAATCAGCTATTGAGGTCGTACTCATGATGCGATTTTCGAAAAATTTCTTCAAATGTCCATCGATCCTACCCAGGAGATGACGAAAATGAGGTCCGTTCAAAATTATATATATATATGTATATATGTATATATATATATATATATATATATATATATATATATATATATATATATATATATATTTGTCTGTTAACACTCTAGCGGTCGCAATTTTTGTTTGATCGTTACCAAACTCGGAATTTAATCGTTTTATGTAAAAAGGAAGATCAATTTCGTTTATGGATGAAATCGGACCAGTGGGAGGGGGGTTTTAGAGGGGGGATTTTTGAAAATTCATAATATCTCCGTTATTATGCATCGAATCGAAAAATTGTATAGAATCAATCTTATTGCAAATTAAATTTACTAGAAATATTGGTAAGTACATTTATTCTGTATCTTGAATAGTAACCGAGATATTTGCGTTTGTATTCTGTGCGTGGTCGGTAGGAGTCGGCTATGTTCGGGACATTCCGCCGAGAGCTCTGGCGGCCGTTTTCGAAAACTGTTCGTCCCTCGTGAATAGGTTTTAGATCCCTTAGTACTACAGATGTTATTGGGCAGATTTCTCGACTGTAAAACTTCACGTGGGAAATCTGCTTAGTTTACGCAGCCCCTGCGTGACGGACTTTTCATATTCTGACACAGGGTACGCTAGTAACGTGATCTTACATTATAAACTGAATAAACGGACAATATTTCTTCTTCTGGAAAATACCAACCTTAAATCCAGTGAATTTTGCACTGTTCTTTTTTTATAAAATGACATTTACACGACAAAAGACCCTAAATAAATTAAATTGAACCTAGTGTGTTTTTCAGTAAGGAAAAGCTTTGAATGAATTTCACATGTAATGAGGAAATTCGTGAGAGAGTACCTTTTTTTTTTATGTATTTCCTCTACATAGTAACCCTATGTGGAGTGATTTTATTTTCTACATATTTGCATTATATGTGCATTTTGTCAAAACAATTAACAATTTTATAATAGTATATATATATACATATTAAAATGGAAATAAGATAATAAAAATTAAACTTGGCTAAATAAAACAAAAAAAAACATTAAATAGAATAATTCAGGAATACAATTAAAAAAATACATAATATTAACATTATTTTATCTTTTCCTCTCTCAGCTTAAGAATATCATAGGCTATTGCTTTTAATAAATTTATGTGTTTTGAATATAAAATATTAAGACTGATACGCCAAGCGGGAATATGAGTCTTTAGCTGTCTTTGCATGTCTAGAGTCAGTCTACATTCATAAATCGATGGGTGAATGTCTGTTCAGTTTAACTGTCGCATTTACAAGAATTTGAGTCAGTAAGTTTGAATCTGTATAAGTAAGAGTTGGTATTTCCGTGTCCAGTTAGTATTTGTGTTAGATAAAATGTATGTTGGGGTTGTGAGATATTCGTTTTTAAAACAGGGATATATAATTTTAGATGTAATCCTTTATCTGTTTGATTCTATCTCTGATGCCACAAATTAATACTTTTTTCTCTTAGTAAAGATTTTAACACAGTTGGAGTAATTGTATTGTAAATTACCTCTTCGCCACTTTTAGAGGCGTGGATATCGACTATTTCATTGCCCATAATTCCTGCGTGTGCCTTGACCCATTTGAAGTGAATGAATGTCAGTCTGTTTTTTTAATAGTGTTATGTTATGGCGTATATGTTCTATATGTTGGTCGTGGCTTTTCATGTTGTCTAGTTTGTGTAAAAGCATTTGACTGTCTGTGTGTAGTAGAATGTAAGTGTTTGCTGGCAAGACCATTTCATTTACATACTTTAGAGCCTGTAAGACGGCAGTAATTTCTGCCTGGTTATTAGAACAATGGTTGCCAAATTTAAATTTTTTACTTATAACTTCATCAGTTTTATTTCCTACAAAAATGATAAAGGCAGTGCCTGTGTCCTGTCCATCCTTGCTGCCTGTCTGTGGATAGTGGGATATTGGTTTTTAAATCAGGGATATATGATTTTAGATGTGATCCTGTATCTGTTTGATTCCATCTCTGTTATCACAAATTAATACTTTTTTCTCTCAGTAAAGATTTTAACACAGTTGGAGTTTTATTTATGCAGTTTTAGTATGTTATATCTGTCAGTATATTCTTCCACTATTATTGTAATAGGGGCGAAATTGGACAATACACATGCAGCTTCAAATGAAATAGTGCGATATCCTTTCATTATTTTAATTCCAATGAGCCTTTGAACCCTCCCGAGCTTTTTAACATAATATTTCTTATTTAAGCCCGTTTTCCATATTGGTATTGCATAGGTTTATGCTGAGATGAGATCAGTAATTTGTCATTCGAACATGTGGGAAATGCGCATAGTTTACATAACCTCTGCGTGACGACCTTTAGCAGATTTCCCCTTTTTCTTGGTTTAACGTAGTCACATAGAATTTAAAGTTATACTTGATTTTTATTTGATCAGCGCCACCCTCCATATATAACTGTTACATGGTCAACTAATGATTTTATTAGGTAATTGCTGAAATAGGTCTCAGGTGAATAATTAAACACGAGAAATATCTCTGTTACTATGAGTCCGACCGATTAATCTATCATGTTGAGGCTTCTTACTTCAGGAGAAATAGGGAATAGATGGCAAGATGAGATCATATTCAGATTTCTAGGGGTTTACCATATTATTTTCTACCATTTTATTTCTAGTATTTTACCATTTTATTTCTAGTATAGCATTAATGCAACATATAAACCTTATAATAACTTTGCATCCAAGTCGTTAAACGACGATAGTTTACTAAAGGGCTAAAACTTCAATTGGACTAAATTAACTAAAATATATATATTTTTTTTTTTCAGGCCAAAGAAAGGTCTCAAACCAGCTATCTTTATTATAGCTGACGTTTTGCTCTCCTGGGTATTAGCAATGATTTCAAATTACTCCTCCAATATAACAATAAATGTCCACAGAGAATAAAAAAACTCACTATTGAGGACTGAGAGGAGTAATTTTAAAGGATTGCTAATGCTCAGTAGGGGGAAACGTCTGCTATTGGAAATAAGGTAATAAAGATAGCCTAGGTGATCCCTTCTTTCTTTACGTTATGATCCCTTCTTTTGCCTGAAATACTTTTATTGGTCCCAATAAGGACCAGATGCAATTAAAATAAGATATAAAATACTTCTCGACCTGATTCATAATCACGGAGACATTTCGAATTTTAGTTTCCCCCTATACGCCCCCCCCCCCCCCCATGATCTTTAATTTCACTTGAAATGCCATGAAAATTACGGTCGTTTAAATCTTAAAGGAACTTGGTTTTCTTAAAAAGCGTCATGATCCCCTTGCGAGAAATGAGCTAAAACTGTGTAATATTTTATTATTTTGACATGAAGTCTGTGGAAACAGAAAGTGACATTACTGTTATGTTAAATGAGATGGCTAATCTAAGTCATGTATGGTGGTACTTCTTCCACTGACGTCAGTCCTCAACCAGGTCATGGTATTTCACTGAATAAATTATAAGCCTTGTTGAAATGTATATAACTACACCCTGTCAAGTACGATTCCCGGTCCAAGATGTAAAATACATAAGCCAAGTACCAAATAGTCCATTATGATTAAACGTCAATAACGTTTTATAAACCACACTTGAAGACACTCAGTTTCTTCTGTCATACTTCAATACCATGTTAAAGTTTATATGCTTCTCAATACAGTGTTTATTAGGGATTTCGCCAGAATTTCATTAGCGAATTTGCAATAAATTATTATTATTTATTAACGTCCACTTTATGCTACTATGGCAATTGGGACTTGCTTTCTACAGGTTACTACTCTTTTCTATCCAGGGTGGGACTAAGAATTTTATTTAATGAGTTCTTCACTAAATACATTCCTGTTGCCAAGACGGGAATCGAGCTCGACTGAAGGGTTAAAGTCGAACCCAAGAATATTGTGCCTCCGTTGAATGAGAACCCACTTGAAGATTTGAGGTTCGTCATTAATCCAGTTGTATCAGTAAGTGGATTGTAGTTCCATCTGGCTTCAATAGAGTTAGGTTCCATCTGCATTGTAACAGACCCATTTACATTTCTTAATCAACAAGTAGATCGATTCACTCCAAGAATGAACTATTGTAATTTATAGAAGGTTGTTCCTGAAAATATAAACTGCTCACTCAAGGGCTGAGTAAAATAAACGGATCACTCACGTACCAGAATGAAACAGTAATGAGTTCCAAGATTCACTGTTCACATCACTGTTCGTATAGGAAGATGTAATCTTCAATCAGTCGTCACTGGCGATTCTAGGTGTTAGAAAAGTGTAGCCAGAGTTTTCGTTATGATAAAGCTTATTATACGGTAGTTAGTACAAGGCGTAAAGGGAGGGAGAAGGCCGAGAGAGACATTGTGTGCCTCTGACTCAGAAATTTTGGAGGAATTGTTTGCCAATCGCAGTTTGATTTTCCTTTCAGAGTCCTCTGTTTTCAAAATTAAAATGTGCCTTATGATATGCTTAAGAAGTATCACCGTCCTTTAGAATACATTTTCCATTCCTTTTTATATAATTTAAGTTTATTTATTTTGATTCCCGACGCCATTTCCACGTGAGCCCGTCAACGTCGGATATTACAACTAGCTTATTACATTCACTTTCCGTCCCCACCTTATACTTCCATGGTATTATAACACAATGCGGGTACAGAAGTCTTTCAAATTTGTTTCTAAAATTCTAGATCTATACGATAGTCTTGACGGGAAACTAGATTTATTTGAGCTAATAGGTTTGACAATGTTTGTCTAAAGTAAAATGCTGACTGCAATTTGGTGAGAAAAGGTTATTCCCTGTCAGGTATAAGATTGATTTTATGTTCCTACGGGAAGGCATCACTATTGCAGTTCATTTACGGATGAAAACTATTCTTAACATTAATTATTCCATTTTGGTGCTTTTTAATTCAAAAGTGAAACTACTCCATGCCTGTGCAGATAGTGTACACTTACTGGTGTCATGTGAAATGACGGTATCTCTTTATCCACTAGTTAAACCAGTCCGAATGGGTAAAACGGCTTGTATAAAATAAAATGGCATCATGAACATGTTTTATTCTAATTAGTAGAGTCCAATATTACTAATTCATGAGACTTCAAATACTGTACATAGAAACTAGAATATTGTCCCTTTTGCCTACCGTCAGCTGTCAATGTATCCAAATACTTGGTTAATCCGTCCCCGAGTTACACTAATGGGACCGCGATAAGCAAAGCTAAATAAACAATCCTGCAGAAATTCACTAATAACTCAACTAATTAATGGGAATTTTTACTGATTAATTACTCAGAGCAATCTATTTTCACGAAATCATTTTTGATTAAACCAACTCTCGATTGGTGTAGAATCAATCGAATCACAAATGATCTGGCATCGAATTAAGCTAGAGAGAGTAATATTACAATTTATGTGATGTTAGCTTAGCGGATTTAGAGCGAGGGATGGAGAGATAATATTTATTTAGGGGTGTGTCATCCCTGTTAAGCGGGCGGCTTAACCAAATGTTTATCCCCATATGAAATGTTAATGTTAACCGTCCATCCTTCACTTCATCTGATTCATCACACGATCCTTCTAGCGACCATCTTATCAGAGCGGCCTTTTCCAAACCTACAAGACCTTCACCCCTAACCACCCCTAAGACCTTCATAAACCTCCCAACTTTATGTAAAATATACAATGTATATTTTAACTATAATTATATATACATGTATATATATTACACATAATAAATGGTTTTAATAGTACTAATAATTTCTCTTTACCTCCATGAACTAAAGATTATAAAGTGTATTTTCCTACACAAAGTTAGTAGAACGTAGATAAATAATTTGATTATATTGGCTAAAATATACATATTTTAGACGGTCTGGTCCATTAAGTGTTAGTAATGTTACTAGAGGGTCATTCCACATCAGTTCAAACACACATTGACACCCACCAATTCAGATTTTGATGAATATTATTATGGGTGTTCCATTCATTTATGTGAGTAACCATACCAAATTGTTTTCATATATTTTCAACGGTTTGGATTTTATGGTCTCTTAAAGTTTTGAGATCTTCCTGTTTTTTATCGATAGGGAACAGCAAAATTAATTTGTTTTTAATTCAAAAAAAATTTATAACTTCCTTATTTCCCAACCAATTTTTATGAAATTTTTTGTATATATTCATAAATATCTTTAAAAACAATAAACAAAATGTTCCGAGTAAGTATTTGCTACCATAAAAAAATTACAAAGTGTCAATTTGAGTTCCACAGAAATCAAATATGTAGTTTCACGTTACATTGAATATATCCGAAAGGGATAAGGATAATCATGGAAATTTTTTTTTGTTTTAGTTCAAAGACATATGATCTACCACAAACACAATAAAATGAATGGTTATTTGACTCCTTCATTGTTTATTCCAAGTTTAAAATAGTTATTTATTATACAAGTGACGAAAGTAGATCATTTTACAACTCGAGTGAAACGTTACCCACACGAGCGAAGCGAGTGTGGTAATTTCACGAGAGTTGTAAATTCTACTTTCGTCACGAGTGTAATATTAAATTTTTTCTGTAATCGTGTAATACATGATCAGATCTAACCAGAATATGAACAAAATTAGGATGTTGTGAAGATTATGGTATGTTGTTGGTAGGTTATAAGCATGGTTGTGAAAGGTTATAAGCATAGTTATAAAACAACTAGTGATGATTGTGAAGTAGTACAGTTATAAACAAGTGCAGGTTATAAACAAGGAAGGTAATTGATATTATATTTAAATTTTAAAATATATTGATTATTTCCACCAATAATTCATTCACATTTCAATTTATTTTGTTAAAATAAATTCTTACAATGTTAAGAAACATTTAAAAGCATTTAATTTCCAACTTCAAATTATTTTTTAATTTATACTTATTACTAATTAAGAAGACAATTCACTTTCTTCACTTGTGAAGAAAGTGATTACTTTCTTCACTCTATTGCAAAATGTTTCACTTTCTTCACTCATTTCAGTTTAGTAATGTTAACATTATTCAACGATTATAGAAAAAATAAATATTTAGGAAAATTTAGACTTTTGTATGAATTAAAAAAAAGAAAAGATAAATAAAGGTAACTAAGAAGATAGTTTACATCAAATAAGTTTGTTTTTAATTAAATACTGTTTATATTATAGGATTCATCAGTGTACTATATGTACTTAGATATGTACAATTCTTACCAAAAGAATTTGTGATTGTGTTTATGAAAGAAAACTGCCCACACATCAAAAAATGTCATTACTTCAGTGATGGGTGTCCTGCCCATTACAAAAATAAGTTTCGTAAATCTGTGCCTGCATGTGAAAGATTTTGAAATTCGGGAATGGTCATTTTTTGCTACTAGTCATGGTAAAATAGAATGTGATGGGATTCGGAGAATTGGGATTAGTTCGAATTAAAAGTTTGCAATGACCCTTAGAAAACCAAATAATATCAGTGACTGAACTGTTTGACTTTTGCCAAACCAGAATAGAAAAAGTCCGTCACGCAGGGGCTCCGTTAACTAAGCCGATTTCCCACGTGCGTTACATATTTTCATTTATCTCAAAACGTAAAAGTCCAGTAAGAACAATATTTGGTATATAATCTTCATAGTTATACAGTGTTTCATTGCATATTGTTAATATGACATGTGTAGGAGTGGGGGTTTACTGAAGACCAAAAACTAAAAATGCAAATATCTTGGTTAATAATCAAGATAGTGAAGAAATGTACAAAATTTATGGAACATTACATTTGCAATAAGACTGGTTCTATACCATTCTTCAATCTGACGCATAATAACGGAGATATTAGGAATTTTAGGACCCCCCTCTCCCTGGTCTGATTTCAGCCGATAACGAACTTGATCTTTCTTTTTACATAGAACATTTACATATACTTACTAGTTTCGTAATGATTATAAATTAATTGCGACAGCTAGAGCAGTAACAGACGAATATATATATATATATATATATATATATATATATATATATATTTATTTATATATAGATAGATAGATAGATATAATTTTGAACGGACCTCATTTTCGTAATCTACTAGGCAGGATCAATGAACATTTAAAGAAATATTTGAAAATCGCGTAATGAGTACAACCTCAATAGCAGATTTCACCTAAGAGAAATCTGCTAAAACAATGACAGGAAGAACATACCAGCTTTCTCAACAAAGTATGTCAAGTGTAGAAGCGAAATTAAACGATATTTTAAAATTGTAAAGAACATCGACCAAAACAACAATTTTAGGGTTAATAATTGTATATATTAAAGTACATTTACCTGTTGTATACTATAATGAAAACAGTATTTAATTAAAAACAAACATATAGAAAAATATATACATATTGATGGGAATTTGTATATTTCAAATTGTAATCATGGGTAGGCTTTATTATAATTAAATATCACATATAATAGTTAGCGCACAGTTATATATACAGTAATAGTAAATGAGAGTAGAAAGTAATTCCAATAATGCCAACATTTCACAGGAAATAAATTAAGACAACTAACTGAGTGTATAAGCCTCCCTACAACTTCCTCTCCTGCTTGATGGTAATCGACATTGCTTTACTTAAATTATTTATTCAAAGCATTAAACACTTCCAATGTTTTAATAATTTTTATACCTGGTGGAAATAAATAGCAGTGGTACCCTAAAAATAATTGTTTTTATATTCAAAAAGCGAGGTGAGGGAAAGAGATTGTAGCCCTGTCTGCAACCTGAATAAGACTTTATACAATCCCTCATGTTGAGTTTAAACGCTTAAGTGATCTACCAAATTACCCCAATAAAATAATCACGATTTTGTATTAGAAATATACACATATGGTAAAAAAGAGGACGGAAACGTAAGCTGTATCTCTGTAATATTCATGTTCTACTAAGACAATGACAGGAGGAGAACTAACTAATTAACACCTATAATATAACTATAAAATAGTAATATTTTTGCAGTATAGTAATAACATTGCATCTATTCCTGTGGGTAAAAGGCTATAAAGTGTTGTTAGGTAATGAATTAGCAGATAAAGTAGCAAAAGCTGTAGTGTACGATTCCCAATTAAGCGTTAGTTATTTAAAAATATCCAAAATCCTCCTTAAGTATATCCTATAAACATTCCGAAAATGGCAGTAGTTTTGGACTAATTTAAAAAAACAATAAATGTGCTCCTTCACATTTCATACCCCAACTAGAACCGTACTTTCAGAAGAAATACGTGAGGGCGAATTTTTAAACAGGACAACTGTTTACCGGCAATGGACAAATCATTTGTACAGATTTAAACTAGCAGACACTAACTTATATTATCACAGATTATACATACCACCACTTACTATATGACATTCTACTTATTACAGACGAACAAAATAAACTAATGAATGAAATTATAAAATGTAACTTACAATGTCTAACTGCAAGGACTGAATATTCCATAAAAATAATTAGGCATCAAGGCGATTTCCTCAAGGCTTACATAAGGTTATTGATAGATGGAAGAACTAAGGCAGGTAATTTGCGCCTGCTTATAACATATATATATATATATATATATATATATATATATATATATATATATATAGAGAGAGAGAGAGAGAGAGAGAGAGAGAGAGAGAGAGAGAGAGAGAGAGATAGATAGATAGAGAGAGAGAGAGAGAGAGAAGAGATAGAGAATAGATAATATAGAATAAATAAATATCTGCTTATAGACAATGGATTGTAAGGTGAGAACACCAGCGTGGTACTTGTTCTCATTGGAAATGTGTTTTGATTAAGCAGCCACTGTGTATGGCACTTTTTGATAGCGATATTTTCCGGACTCGCACAGACTAGTCAGTATGAGTTGATAAATATAAGTCTGTTGAAATCTGACATAAAAATTTCGGAAATACACTAGGGCACTCCCTATACCTCCATCAAGGAAGTAAAGTCACAGTCCAAAATGTCCATCTAAAAGTATTTCAACCTAAAAGTTGAACATATTTTTCCACAGAATCAAATGTTTTTATTTCTTTTTAATTTTCTGAACTACTGAATAAAAAATCATTTATCAGTGATATTCATGCAGATACTCATAGAGTAAGGCTTAGGAATGCTATCAGTCTTGTTTGTCAACCTGAGCAATGCTTCTGACTAGACTTCAATTCACAAAGCCAAGGTGATATGAAAATATCAGTGGAACTCAGAGATAAGCCAAATATGAAATAATGCAATGGGACAAGTTAGAAAAGCGAAGTAGAGAGGTTTCCCGGTAACCGGCTAACATGGGCGACCTCAAAACTTTCCAAAATACTTTCTAATATGAAGTTCGGTGTTTGACTTGAGCGAAACTGCTTTACCCTCAGAAACTTTTCAAAACAGGCAGAAACTGATTTTAATATCCTCCTTCGTTGCTTTGAGGATCAGACTTGCTATGGATGATAAAACACAATTCAAGTCTCATTTTATTAGCATGTCTTTATTCGTTTCAATGACTTAAGTAACGAAATTTCTGCCTAGACATGACTCAAGATTCATAAATTTATTCCCAGCGTCCCCCATGGAATAGTACACAAATGACGTCATGTAATTTCCTATGCTCTGATTCTCCCATATCAAAGGAACTAAACAAAACGTGACATTTAAGATGATTATAACACATTGTCGCTCAGTATTGAAAACTGTAGGATTAATTGTGGGGTTAAAAGTTCAGTCTGAAAACTATAAAATACAAATAATTCTATTATATATCTTGTTATATAAACCATTGTTGGTTAGTTCAGTTGGCCCCCTCCCTCGATGACATGAGATTAAGAAGTAGAGCGTGCTAGTGAAGTTTTATCTCCAATTCTTTTCTGGAATACTGCTTAATCATAAGATTCATTTGGTTAATTGTTAATGATTCTTGAAGGATCTGGGCTTTATTTATTTTGAAGTGATATTAGTAAATTTAAATATTTAATGTGCATATTTAAAGATTGTGCCCCTGCTCGTTTGGGTACAATTTGTAATCATAACGAAGAATCGATTATTTGATAGTCTAATGTTGATTCAAGTATCAATATGACCGGCCTCGCTCGACTCACTTGGTTGTTGCGAGTTGAAGCTATATGGATCAGCTGTAGAAAATTCTCCACCATCCAGAGAGATATTGGAGATGCGGGAGCCCATTCTCCACCATCCAGGGAGATATTGGAGATGCGGGAGCCCATTCTCCACCATCCGGAGAGATATTGGAGATGCGGGAGCCCATTCTCCACCATCCAACGAGATATTGGAGATACAGGAGCCCATTCTCCACCATCCAGGGAGATATTGGAGATGCGGGAAGCCCATTCTCCACCCTCCAGGGAGATATTGGACATGCGGGAGCCCATTCTCCACCATCCAGGGAGATATTGGAGATGCGGGAGCCCATTCTCCACCATCCAGAGAGATATTGGAGATGCGGGAGCCCATTCTCCACCATCCAGGGAGATATTGGAGATGCGGGAGCCCATTCTCCACCATCCGGAGAGATATTGGAGATGCGGGAGCCCATTCTCCACCATCCAGAGAGATATTGGAGATGCGGGAGCCCATTCTCCACCATCCAGGGAGATATTGGAGATGCGGGAGCCCATTCTCCACCATCCAGAGAGATATTGGAGATGCGGGAGCCCATTCTCCACCATCCAGGGAGATATTGGAGATGCGGGAGCCCATTCTCCACCATCCAGGGAGATATTGGAGATGCGGGAGCCCATTCTCCACCATCCAGGGAGATATTGGAGATGCGGGAGCCCATTCTCCACCATCCAGGGAGATATTGTAGATGCGGGAGCCCATTCTCCACCATCCAGAGAGATATTGGAGATGCGGGAAGCCCATTCTCCACCATCCAGGCAGATATTGGAGATGCGGGAGCCCATTCTCCACCATCCAGAGAGATATTGGAGATGCGGGAGCCCATTCTCCACCATCCAGGGAGATATTGGAGATGCGGGAAGCCCATTCTCCACCATCCAGGCAGATATTGGAGATGCGTGAGCCCATTCTCCACCATCTAGGGAGATATTGGAGATGCGGGAAGCCCATTCTCCACCATCCAGGCAGATATTGGAGATGCGGGAAGCCCATTCACCACCATCCAGGCAGATATTGGAGATGCGGGAGCCCATGCTCCACCATCCAGAGATATTGGAGATGGAGATGCGGGAGCCCATTCTCCACCATCCAGAGAGATATTGGAGATGCGGGAGCCCATTCTCCACCATCCAGGGAGATATTGGAGATGCGGGAGCCCATTCTCCACCATCCAGAGAGATATTGGAGATGCGGGAGCCCATTCTCCACCATCCAGGGAGATATTGGAGATGCGGGAGCCCATTCTCCACCATCCAGAGAGATATTGGAGATGCGGGAGCCCATTCTCCACCATCCAGGGAGATATTGGAGATGCGGGAGCCCATTCTCCACCATCCAGAGAGATATTGGAGATGCGTGAGCCCATTCTCCACCATCCAGGGAGATATTGGAGATGCGGGAGCCCATTCTCCACCATCCAGGGAGATATTGGAGATGCGGGAGCCCATTCTCCACCATCCAGGGAGATATTGGAGATGCGGGAGCCCATTCTCCACCATCCAGGGAGATATTGGAGATGCGGGAGCCCATTCTCCACCATCCAGAGAGATATCTGAGATGCGGGAGCCCATGCGGGAGCCCATTCTCCACTATCCAGAGAGATATTGTAGATGCGGGAGCCCATTCTCCACCATCCAGAGAGATATTGGAGATGCGGGAAGCCCATTCTCCACCATCCAGGGAGATATTGGAGATGCGGGAAGCCCATTCTCCACCATCCAGGCAGATATTGGAGATGCGGGAGCCCATTCTCCACCATCCAGGGAGATATTGGAGATGCGGGAGCCCATTCTCCACCATCCAGGGAGATATTGGAGATGCGGGAGCCCATTCTCCACCATCAAGTGAGATAGTGGAGATGCGGGAGGCCCATTCTCCACCATCTAGGGAGATATTGGAGATGCGGGAAGCACATTCTCCACCATCCAGGCAGATATTGGAGATGCGGGAAGCCCATTCTCCACCATCCAGGGAGATATTGGAGATGCGGGAAGCCCATTCTCCACCATCCAGGCAGATATTGGAGATGCGGGAGCCCATTCTCCACCATCCAGGCAGATATTGGAGATGCGTGAGCCCATTCTCTACCATCCAGGGAGATATTGGAGATGCGGGAGCCCATTCTCCACCATCCAGGTAGATATTGGAGATGCGGGAGCCCATTCTCCACCATCCAGGGAGATATTGTAGATGCGGCAGCCCATTCTCCACCCCCATTCTCCACCATCCAGGGAGATATTGGAGATGCGGGAGCCCATTCTCCACCATCCAGGGAGATATTGGAGATGCGGGAAACCCATTCTCCACCATCCAGGCAGATATTGGAGATGCGGGAGCCCATTCTCCACCATCCAGAGTGATATTGGAGATGCGTGAGCCCATTCTCCACCATCCAGAGAGATATTGGAGATGCGGGAGCCCATTCTCCACCATCCAGGGAGATATTGGAGATGCGGGAGTTCATTCTCCACCACCCAGAGAGATATTGGAGATGCGTGAGCCCATTCTCCACCAGACAGGGCGGTATTGGAGATGCGGGCGGCCATTCTCCACCAGAGAGATATTGGAGATGCGGGAGCCCATTCTCCACCATCCAGGTAGATATTGGAGATGCGGGAGCCCATTCTCCACCATCCAGGGAGATATTGGAGATGCGGGAGCCCATTCTCCACCATCCAGGGAGATATTGGAGATGCGGGAGCCCATTCTCCACCATCCAGAGAGATATTGGAGATGCGGGAGCCCATTCTCCACCATCCAGAGAGATATTGGAGATGCGGGAGCCCATTCTCCACCATCCAGGGAGATATTGGAGATGCGGGAGCCCATTCTCCACCATCCAGGGAGATATTGGAGATGCGGGAGCCCATTCTCCACCATCCAGAGAGATATTGGAGATGCGGGAGCCCATTCTCCACCATCCAGGGAGATATTGGAGATGCGGGAGCCCATTCTCCACCATCCAGAGAGATATTGGAGATGCGGGAGCCCATTCTCCACCATCCAGGCAGATATTGGAGATGCGGGAGCCCATTCTCCACCATCCAGGGAGATATTGGAGATGCGGGAAGCCCATTCTCCACCATCCAGGCAGATATTGGAGATGCGGGAGCCCATTCTCCACCATCCAGGGAGATATTGGAGATGCGGGAGCCCATTCTCCACCATCCAGAGAGATATTGGAGATGCGGGAGCCCATTCTCCACCATCCAGGGAGATATTGGAGATGCGGGAGCCCATTCTCCACCATCCAGAGATGCGGGAGCCCATTCTCCACCATCCAGAGAGATATTGGAGATGCGGGAGCCCATTCTCCACCATCCAGGGAGATATTGGAGATGCGGGAGCCCATTCTCCACCATCCGGAGAGATATTGGAGATGCGGGAGCCCATTCTCCACCATCCGGAGAGATATTGGAGATGCGGGAGCCCATTCTCCACCATCCAGGGAGATATTGGGAGATGCGGGAGCCCATTCTCCACCATCCAGAGAGATATTGGAGATGCGGGTGCCCATTCTCCACCATCCAGGGAGATATTGGAGATGCGGGAGCCCATTCTCCACCATCCAGAGAGATATTGGAGATGCGGGAGCCCATTCTCCACCATCCAGGGAGATATTGGAGATGCGGGAGGCAAAATCTAGGAGTCCCAAAATTATTAGCTGTGGTTACATTCGAATGCGAACCTCCGAGGCTTTTTATGCATTACATCTCAATTTGAGGTAGTCGAAACAACAGAGCCATCTTTCAATTATTTTTCCCAACGCTTAAGTTCAATCATGTTCAAATTTAATATTTTTGACACAGATTCTCGGCCTTTACAGATTAATACGTTCATTTAAAAAACAGACATTCTCTTGGCAGAATAATCGCATAAATCCCTTATTTGGGTATTTGTTCCTTTTTATTTGTTCTACGTTTTTATCCACCAGAATTATCCAGATACCTTGCTGCTGACTCTACGCACTAGATTATTGCCATACTTCCATGTAAAGTAGAATCTGTTCTTTATATCGTCGTGCCAGATATTTAGGGTTATTAACTTAATCATCTCTAACTACAACTCTGTACGCTGGCCAATTTCGACCAGTGACGAATTTGAAAATTCTATTCACAAATAGTTTACATTATGCTGACTGGAGTATATATGAATAAACTGAGATGTACTTCCAAATATAGGTGTCCAAGGCGAGTGGCCATTGATGTAGTATAAACAAAAGTTAACAAATATATAATCCTCGATCCCGAGTATATAAATAAATATATATATATATATATATATATATATATCGTATATGAACCGTACTTAAACTACTTAACACTAATTGTCATCGGAGAATGGATCGTCAAAGGCCATTTGAGCAGGAGTTGTCCGCAGTCATTTGGAATAGCCTGAATAAATTTATAACAATTGGTTGCAGCATGTAGGAAATCTACTTAGTTCACTCAGGCTGACTTTTAATAGTTTCTGGAAGTGAAACTGGGATGAATCTCATTTGGAGGTGCGATAAGCCAAGGTGTTTATCGGATTGGCCAAGTTGAGTCGATCCCAAACACTGAAAGGGCTTAACTCCATCAGATGTCCAAGCTTGTCCTCCCAATCATCCCTAACTGGATTTGAGGGTGTTTCTAATGACCTTAGATCCTGCAACTTGTCAAGGCAAAGCAAGTTAGCAAGTCCCCGGGTAACGATCCCAGTATCCGATCCCATACCATTAAGTCCCTTCTCTCCTTCTAGTCCAACCCTAATGCCCATGGTTGTTTAACTTTGTAGTCTATAGTAATTATTTCAAGACAAAAAGTTCTTCACGCAAGAGGTTCTTGAGATCAGCTAATTCCCCATATGCAGCAATATGAATAATGTGATATGAACTCAACCCACATGAGCTCAAATTCTTTCGTAGTAGGAAGCCTATGGAAAAGAAAATGGAATGTCACCTGGGCATAAGATAAAGACTTATGACTGAAGATTGTAACTGAAAATCAGACAAATATGGGGGGGGGGGTTACAAATGGCTCATACCAACAAAAGTCCGTTTTAATTCGTCGGATAGGAAAATTGTATATGTAGATCCAATCTTGCAAAGGAATGTTTTATAAATGTTATTATGTGCATTTTTTACTATCTTGATTATTAACCGCGATCCTAACATTTTATAGTTTTGGCCTTCATTAAACCCACCCCCTCCCCTCCTACTCATGTCATATTAACAATAAGCTTTTATATAATGAAGCACATTATTTGAAACATAAATATTGTTCTGATTGAATTTTTACTTCTTGAGATAAATGCGTATACAGTACAAATGCAGTTTCCTGAAAAAATATAAAACATCCAATACTTATTGTAATATAAGTATATAATAGCGATTTGTCCTTCTGGCCGATCTATTTATAGCTGACGGCAACTATCATAGCTATCAGCCGTGGAGAAATGAAGTTACTCTGCAATAACCTCGGAGAGATATTTAGATGCTGCCCCAGGCTAGGGATATGCACATCTGCCGTATAACCAAGTATGAATGAGGTATACACGAAAAACTATAGAAGGGGTCAACAATGTTATAGGACACGAAAGTCTAAATCGAAACCAACAGAACTCCGGGGTTTTTTGGGAGGCATGAAATGAAAAGTCGTCATATTTCGTTTCATATTGTTTTTTTGGCGAACCTGCACATGATAATTATTGTCATGTGCAGGTTACTCTAAATATCAAATTAAACATCTATTATAGATGTTTAATTTGATATTTAGAGTAACATTTGTGATATACATCTCTATCGTAATTTATAAAGCAAGTAATTTAAAAATATAAATATTAAAGTAACTGGAAATATAAAAATATTGTGTATTTTATACAATTAAGTAGATAAATACTTTTATTATTTACATATGCCAGCACCCCAGATTCGGGTGTAAATCCTATGTATATCTCATTTCCCATTTACAGTCAGCACAGACATAACAAATTGTAGGGGTAAGGATGTCTACCTCATTTCCCATTTACAGTCAGCACAGACATAACAAATTGTAGGGGTAAGGATGTCTACCTCATTTCCCATTTACAGTCAGCACAGACATAACAAATTGTAGGGGTAAGGATGTCTACCTCATTTCCCATTTACAGTCAGCACAGACATAACAAATTGTAGGGGTAAGGATGTCTACCTCATTTCCCATTTACAGTCAGCACAGACATAACAAATTGTAGGGGTAAGGATGTCTACCTCATTTCCCATTTACAGTCAGCACAGACATAACAAATTGTAGGGGTAAGGATGTCTACCTCATTTCCCATTTACAGTCAGCACAGACATAACAAATTGTAGGGGTAAGGATGTCTACCTCATTTCCCATTTACAGTCAGCACAGACATAACAAATTGTAGGGGTAAGGATGTCTACCTCATTTCCCATTTACAGTCAGCACAGACATAACAAATTGTAGGGGTAAGGATGTCTACCTCATTTCCCATTTACAGTCAGCACAGACATAACAAATTGTAGGGGTAAGGATGTCTACCTCATTTCCCATTTACAGTCAGCACAGACATAACAAATTGTAGGGGTAAGGATGTCTACCTCATTTCCCATTTACAGTCAGCACAGACATAACAAATTGTAGGGGTAAGGATGTCTACCTCATTTCCCATTTACAGTCAGCACAGACATAACAAATTGTAGGGGTAAGGATGTCTACCTCATTTCCCATTTACAGTCAGCACAGACATAACCAATTGTAGGGGTAAGGATGTCTACCTCGCATTACGGGGGGTAAGGATAAGTTATCGCATTACGTATTTCCATGTATCTCACACAGTAAACGGTCACGGAAAACAATATTTGATATTTAAGGTTGGAATAAAGAGGTTTATGATATAACAAATTATTGTTAATATGTCGGATTATGGCTGAAAATTAAAAATGCTAATATCTTCTATATACTAAACATATTGAATGTATATTAGCCATATTTATAATGAACTGTATTTGCAATAAGATAGATTCCATAACAATTATTGATCCGATGTCTAAGAACGGAGATATTTCTAATTTTCGAAATTCTCTAAACACCCCTCCCACTGTCAGCCATTAGCGAACTCGACCTTTAGTTTTGTATGAAACGCTTATATATCGAGTTTGGTTACGATCAAATTGCGACCGCTAGAGTGCTAATAGACAAATATATATCTATATACTTGTATATACAAATATATATGTACCCCTAATTTGTAATATTCAATGTATTCCAACTTTTCGTATACAATTTAAACAAAATTAAAAAAAAAACAAAAAAAACATTATTACCAGAAATTGGCAGATTAGGAGGCTGGCCATACAGGTACCCTAAGAAAGAGGGCAGCTTATTTTGTTTGTATGTTTTATATATATATATATATATATATATATATATATATATATAAAATTGTAACCTCTGTCTGTACATTGATTTTTTTCTCGAAATTTCACGAATTACACCAGGAGTGATAGCGGAAGTTGTGGGGAATCAAACTCTTTAATTCTGGTATATAGTAGCTTATTTCCTCCGATATGTGGACGTCATTGAAACAACTATGTACTATATATAACTATTAAACGTTTCTTGAATGTCATTATGGTAAAAGGCAATAGGCATTTATACTCGATTTGATTGATTAGAGAATTATTTAGGTTGCATGGAGGGATCCTTCCACCTCACCTTGCATTTTGAATATAAATTCAATTATTTTTATGTTACCACACCAATTCCACCGGGTAAATTAATTATATATATAATTTTGAAAGGACCTCATTTTCGTCATCTTCTAGGTAGGCTGGATGGACATTTGAGGAAAAGTTTCAAAAATCGCGTCATGAGTACGACCTCAATGGCTGATTTCCCTCAAGGGAAATTTTGATTTCATTCCCCAATGGCAGTCAAACCCTATTTATATAATGTCATCAGGTGATGGTTTTGTTAATTCACTAAGAACAAATGTCAAAATTACTGAGCTAATAGTTAACTACAGGTACCTGGCAAGAACAATAGTCTAATTGGGGGGTGGGGGGTCCAAGTCCTGTGCTAAAACATATTAAACAAATTTCAATGTTAAAGTAAGCCTATACAAAGTTTAACAAAAACAAAAAGTTTTTGAACAAAATAAGTTAATTTTAATTCCTCTCAAACTTTTTTACTTTCAGTCAGCTTGATAAACATTGTAGAAACGCCCAAAGGATCAAGTTGAGTCAAAATAACTTGAAAGGATAATCCCTATTTCAAGGGGATTATATAGGAATAAGTAGTTAGGCAAAGTTTTGGAAGTCTGTCGAAAACTTTATATTGGGTAATTGTTGGTCAGGAAACTTCACTCTAAGGATTTAGGCTTTCACCCTCTCATCCATACCTAAGCTGGCATTTAATTCAATGAATTAGATGCCAATAAAATTATCCATTCAACAAGTATATTATCTATTTTAGCAGTTTCCTCTTCATTGAATTTCCTATTGAGATTGTACAAAAAATGTCTTCAAATATCTTGCCAGTCTTACCTAACATATGACAACTATATATATGTCATTCTCATTTGTATAATTCCCTAGAATTGCCTCAATAAACTATGAATAACTATGAACTCCCATAAAGAAAATCTACTAATAGTATATTTCGTACCAAGGGCCGAAAGTGGGCGTTAGCCGCCCCGAGATATTTTTTGACCGAGACGTAGTCGAGTTCGAACGCTATTTTTCACCATACTACAATAAATATTAATACGATATAACATTAATCAAAAACAAGATTTTCTTTTGGTTAAGTGTACCTCTTTGTTAGAAGGTTATCTTGTGGTTATGGGGACATGATGAATGTTTAATGTATGGATTGCTTTACGTTATGTTATTATGCAAGTTAATAAAGAGAGATGAACATATGTGTGTTTCATTTATAGATTCTGATATATTATTAGCCATAATTACTAAATAACTAACAATAATACGAGCAAAACAAACTAATATAATGTATATAATGAAATGAATGAGTTAAAATAATAAACAGCTGATTTTGCGGCCCTAGGGCGAAATATTCATTTTCGGCCCTAGGGCGGCGAAGTGTAGCTTTCGGACCGCAAATTAGGTGTGTAAAACAGGTGATTACATCGTAGTATGGTGAAAAATTCTTTTTGGGCGTTACATGTAAAATGAAGAATTACAAAGTATCACCTAAGGTATCAAATATCGAGAATATTATATTATTTATTTGAGATGCCGCTACAATGGCGATTCATCTTTTAACATGTTAGAATATAATTTTGCAGAATTCAATAAATGTTAAAATTTTTACAAAGCTAAATTATACAAGTGTACAAAATAAATAGAATAGACAAAGCTAAATATAAATTGTTAGTATATTTAGCAATATACATTTATATTACATACTAGCTCAGATACCCGGCTTTGCCCGGGAATTCATTTGAGGCTGAATGGTGATGATATTTTTTTGGCAAGGCTTGACTTTGCACAATATTTTGCCATTTACCCGTCCCAGTGTTATACGGGTTAATACCCGTCGTTTCTAAGGATTTGTTAATAATAAAATTAATTTTTTATGTAAGACTTCACTGTCCTCCATATTGCCATATTTCCCGTTTCCTGTGCATTGTGCATAGATTTGAATTATTAAGGACAAAATATTAACATACATTAAAATTAATTTTTCGAAAATTAATTAAATTAATTAATCGAAAAGTTATAGATATAGATATAGATATTTCCTAAATACTTCAAAACATCTATCTATATATATATAAAATTGTAACCTCTGTCTGTACATTGATTTTTTTCGCGAAATTTCATGATAACTTTTCGTTTCACATGTCATAGACACCATAACTGCATTTTGTTTCTTTGGTGTCTGTTTGTTTGTTTGTTTATTTGTTTGTTTGTTTGTTTGTTACCTTTTCACGCATAAACGGCTGAACCGAATTTTATGAAAGTTGGTATGTATATTACTACTAATCCAACTTAGACTTTAGGCTATATTAATATTCTCTGAGACGAACAGGAGTGGGGGTTATAAGGGAGACCTGAAATTAAAAATAGCGATATTTCGTTTCCTATTGGTTTTTCGGCAAATATGCATAAAACAAAAGTTGTTTATTTTGTTATTTAAAGTAACTTTTGTTATATACACTTTTTTCGTATACCGAACTATAAAGACGTTATACGCTAAAAATTATAGCGGGAGTCAACAATTTTATTTGGCACAAAGACTCAACCGAACTAAATAAAACTCGGTATGTGTATTAGCACTAACACCTTCCTTATAATAAGCTATACAAACATTTCTAGGGAAGGGCAGGAGTGGGGGTTATAAGGGAGGCCTGAAACTAAAAATAGTGATATTTCGTTTCCTATTGGGGTTTCGGCAAATATGCACATAACAAAAGTTGTTTATTTTGTTATTTAGAGAAACTTTTGTTATATTCACTTTTGTTGTATAACAAATTATAAACGAGATATACACTAAAAGCTAAAGCGGGAGTCAACTATTTTATTGGACACCAACGGTTGAACTGATTCCTACAAAACTCGGAATATATAAATTAGCATTAATTCTTATATATGGTTATAAGCTATATTAAAATGTTTAGGTTATAACGGTAGTGGGGGTTATAAGGGAGTCCTGAAATAAAAATTCGTGATATTTCATTTTCTATTCCAAACCAACCACGGGTACTAACCCTAAACACTGAAACGGGGAAATTTCAAAATATTTTGCCAAGTAAAGTCTTGCCGAAAAAATACCATCATCATTCCGGCTCAAATGAATTCCCGGGCGAAGCCGGGTACCTTAGCTAGTATATATATAAAATTGTAACCTCTGTCTGTACATTGATTTTTTTCGCGAAATTTCACGATAACTTTTCGTTTCACATGTCATAGACACCATATCTGCATTTTAGCAGATTTCCCTCAAGGGAAATCAGCTATTGAGGTCGTACTCATGACGCGAGTTTCGAAAAATTTCTTCAAATGTCCATCGATCCTACCCAGGAGATGACGAAAATGAGGTCCGTTCAAAATTTTATATATATATCTATATATATATATATATATATATATATATATATATATATATATATATATATATATATATATATAAAATTGTAACCTCTGTCTGTACATTGATTTTTTTCGCGAAATTTCAAGATAACTTTTCGTTTCACGTGTCATAGACACCATATATGCATTTTGTTTCTTTCGTGTATGTTTGTTTGTTTGTTTGTTACATTTTCACACATAAACGGCTGAACCGAATTTTATGAAACTTGGTATGTATATTACTACTAACCCAACTTAGACTTTAGGCTATATTAATTTTCTCTGAGACGAACAGGAGTGGGGGTTATAAGGGAAGCCTGAAATTAAAAATAGCGATATTTCGTTTTCTGTTGGTTTTTCGGCAAATATGCACATAACAAAAGTTGTTTATTTTGTTATTTAGAGTAACTTTTGTTATATACACTATTTTGTATACCGAATTATAAACGAGATATACGCTAAAACATATAGCGGAAGTGAACAATTTTATTTGGGACAAAAGACCCAACCGATCTAAATAAAACTCGGTATGTGTATTAGCACTAATGTATTCATTATAATAAGCCATACCAACATTTCTAGGGACGGGCAGTAGTGGGGGTTGTAAGGAAGGCCTGAATTTAAAAATAGCGGTATATCGTTTTCTATTTGTTTTTCTGCCAAGATGCACATAATGAAAGTTGTTTATTTCATTATTTAAAGTAACTTTTGTTATATACACATTTTTCGTATACCGAATTATAAACGAGATATACAGTAAAACTAAAGTAATTTGCGTAGAAATATTGATATGCTCAACAATTCTATCCAATATGAACTACCAGGTACCCTCACCGGGAAAAATTAATTCAAATCTATGTTAATATTTTGTCCTTAATAGCTGAAATCTATGCATAATGCACAGGAGACGGGAAATATGACAATTTGGAGGACAGTGAAGTCTTACAAAAAAAAAAAAAAACGACGGGTATAAACCCTAAACACTGGGACGGGGAAATGTCAAAATATTATGCAAAGTAAAGCCTTGCCAAAAAAATACTATCAACATTTAGCCTCAAATATTATTTTTGGCAAATATGCACATAACAAAAGTTATACATTTTATTATTTAGAGTAACTTTTGTTATATACACTTTCGTCGTATACCTAAGTATAAACGAGTTATAAGCTAAAAATTATAACGGGAGTCAACTTTTTTATTTGGCACAAAAGAATCAACCGAACTAAATAAAATTCGGTACGTGTATGAGGACAAACGCCTTCATTACAACAAGCCATTCCAACATTTCTAGGGACGGGCAGGAGTGGGGGTTGTAAGGGAGGCCTGAAATAAAAAATAGCGGTATTTCGTTTTCTATTGGGTTTTCTTCAAATATGCACATGACAAAAGTTGTTTATTTTGTTATTTAAAGTAACATTTATTATATTCACTTTTACCGTATAACAAAGTATAAACGAGATTTACATTAAAAACTAAAGCGGAAGCCAACAATTTTGCTGGGCACTAACGATTGAACGGAACTAAACCAAACTCCCTATGTGAATTAGCACTATTTCCTTCATGATAATAAGCAATATTAAAATTGTTAGGTTCGAACGGGAGTGGGAGTTATGCGGGAGGCCTGAAGTAAAAATTTGCGATATTTCATTTTCTATTTGTTTTTCTGCAAACGTGCACGTAACAAAAGTTGTTTACTTTTGTTATTTAGAGCAACTTTTGTTTCATTTACTTTTGTCGTAGACTGAAATAAATACGGGATATACGCTAAATCTATAGCGGGAGTCGACGATTATATTAGTACTTTTGAAGTGGTTTTAATATAGGCATATTATGACAAATAATGTTATGTTTTAGTCTTATCTATTTCGATTATTTAGTTCTAAATATGATTCGGATTAGTGAGATTATAAATATCCGCCCCCCCTCATTTCCATTATTTAAATTGTATAATGTATTATTTAAGCAAAATCATGCTGAATTTCGCCAAGGAGTGATAGCGGAAGTAGTAGGGAATCAAACTCTTTGATTTTGGTAATATATTGTCTTATTTCCGATTCCTTCATGTTATTGAAACAAATATGTGGTATCATAACAATTAAATATTAATGGTAATGCCATAATGACAAAAGACAATACGCGTTTAAACTCGATTTGATTGCTATAACTATTACTTAGGTTGCAAGGAGGGCTACGATCACTTTCCCTTGACTAGCTTTTTGAATATAAATGAAGTTATTTGTAGGGTAACACTGTTATTTAATTCCATCAGGTAGATAAATTATTACAGTAATATTTTGAATCAATAATTTAAGGAGAAGAATGTTGATAACTCTAATGCGCGAGCGGAAATAGACGGGAGGCTAATAAAGTTAATGGAATTTACTTATTTCCTGTAAAATTACGAGAAGTAATTTCCACTGAGATCCACTATTACGAATATAACCATACGTGCTAAACTTTGCTTAAACTATATGAGCTCGGATTGGGTTTTGAAAGGAAATATGTTCATTGTAGAAGGTATTTAATTGTAACAAATGCTACCCATGATTATGGTTTGAATTTTGAAAAACGGCGAGTCAAAAAGTGTAGAGGGATAGCTTAGGAACACATTTTCATTTATCCTTCAAAAATAAAATTTCTATTCTATAATCCCCAAAAGTTACCCTTCAGGGTTGGCTATTTCGGAAAATCATTACCTCGTGGAGGGAAGTGTGATTGTACACATTGAACTCTTCCTATAAGAATACCATCATTAGTCAGTCAAGAATGATTTCCCGGGCATCGCCGGGTCCCTTAGCTAGTCTATATATATATATATATATATATATATATATATATATATATATATATATATATATATATATATTTGTCTGTTAACGCTCTACCGGTCGCAATTTTTGTTTGATCGTCACCAAACTCGGAATTTAATCGTTTTATGTAAAAAGGAAGATCAAGTTCGTTAATGGCTGAAATCGGTCCAGTCGGAGGGGGGGTTTAGAGGGGAGATTTTCGGAAAACTCGAAATATCTCCGTTATTATGCGTCGGATCGAAAAATTGTATAGAATCAATCTTATTACAAATTACGTTTACTATAAATATTGTTCTATACATTTATTCCCTATCTTGAATATTAACCGAGATATTTGCATTTTTATTAAATTTGGGCCGGTAACGGAGTTGTGAGTTTCCCGCCAAAACCTAGTTCGGTCCTTTGCCATAAGTGTTGGGCTCTTGTATGGAGATTTCTCTATTGTATTACTTCACGTGGGAAATCTGCTTAGTTTACGCAGCCCCTGCGTGACGGACTTTTTTAGCAGATTTCCCTTAAGGGAAATCAGCTATTGAGGTTGTACTCATGACGGAATTTTCGAAATTTTTCTTCAAATGTCCATCGATCCTACCTAGTAGATGACGAAAATGAGGTCCGTTCAAAACTGTATATATATATCTATCTATATATATATATATATATATATATATATATATATATATATATATATATATATATAGATCTATCAATATATTTGTCTGTTACCGCTCTAGCGGTCGCAATTTTTGTTTGATCGTTACCAAACTCGATATTTAATCGTTTTATGTAAAAAGAAAGATCAAGTTCGTTAACGGCTGAAATCGGACCACGGGGAGGGGGGGTTTAGAGGGGAGGATTTTTGAAAATTCGAAATATCTCTGTTACTATTCGTCGGATCGAAAAATTATACAGAATCAATCTTATTACAAATTAAATTTACTATAAATATTGTTATATACATTTATTCTCTATCTTGAATAATAACCGAGATATTTGCATTTTTCAGTTTTCAGCAAACCGCCATGTTACGTAAACAATACTCTGCTACATAATAAATCACATTATTGGAAGTTTAAATACTAAAAATTGTATTCAAGAGACTTTTATTATACAAGAAACAGGCAAATATGCGCTGGTGACTCCCCCCCCCATCTTAAAGTTTTGGACTACTAAAATTTTATTGATTGAGATAACAATTATTCTGACTCATTATAAATTACACTAATAGATATAGTAAATAGTTCTCAATAAAATTAATGTGTTATATTCTGATATATTTCAGTAATTGTTTTTCTTTCCGGTGTGACGCAGGCCGACCCGTTTGTTTACATTTCTAACCTAACGCTTCCTGTCGGCAGGTTATTGAAATTGGATGAAACATTTATTTCCGTTTGTATTTATTCACGGTGTTGTTGTGTTAGCAGTATGTATATTTATCTATTACTAAACTTCACGAGGGAAATCTGCTTAGTTTACGCAGTCCCTGCGTGACGGACTTTTTTTCTTTCGTGTATGTTTGTTTGTTTGTTTGTTTGTTACCTTTTCACGCATAAACGGCTGAACCGAATTTTATGAAGCTTGGTATGTATATTACTACTAACCCAACTTAGACTTTAGGCTATATTAATTTTCTCTGAGACGAACAGGAGTGGGGGTTATAAGGGAAGCCTGAAATTAAAAATATCGATATTTCGTTTTCTATTGGTTTTTCGGCAAATATGCACTTAACAAAAGTTGTTTATTTTGTTATTTAGAGTAACTTTTGTTATATACACTTTTGTCGTATACCGAAGTTTAAATGCGTTATACGCTAAAAATTATAGCGGGAGTCAACAATATTATTTGCCAAAAAAGACTCAACCAAACTAAATAAAACTCGGTATGTGTATTAGCAGTGAGGCCTTCATTATAATAAGCCATACCAACATTTCTATGTTCGGGCAGGAGTGGGGGTTATAAGGGAAGCCTGAAATTAAAAATAGCGATATTTCGTTTCGTATTGGTTTTTCCTCAAATATAAACATAACAAAAGTTGTTTATTTTGTTATTTGGAGTAACTTTTGTTATATACACTTTTGTCGTATACCTAAGTATAAATGAGTTATACGTTAAAACTTTAGCGGGCACTAACGGCTGAACCGAACTGAACAAAACTTGGTATGTCAATTAGCATTAATTCTTCCATGATTATAAGTTATATTAAAATTTTTAGGTTCGAACGGGAGAGGGGTTATAAGGGAGGCCTGAAATAAAAAATCACCATATTTACATGTATAAGAGACGGGAAGTATAAAAATATCGAAGACTGTGAAGAATTATCGAACAAATAATTCTATTATTAGCAAATCACTGGCAACGACGGGTATCAATCCTAAACACTAGGACGGGTAAATGTCAAAATATTGTGCAATGTAAAGCCTGCTAAAAAATACCATCACCATTCAGCCTCAAATGAATTCCCGGGCGAAGCCGGGTATCTGAGCTAGTTATCTATAAATTGGCTACTAGCGGCTAATAGTTGGCATAAATATGTGGCCCATGGCTACGTTTTTAGATGATATTCCATTCATACACATTGTTGATGGTCATATCATTTAAAATATCCTTGTACATACATTAGGGCCTTGATCAGTATAACGATAAACGTTGCAATTCCATGACAATCTTTTAAAATCAGAAACAAGTTGCTCTTAGAGCAAAGAAAATTAGCCCCCAAACATTGATTAACCAGAAATGGCAGTTACCCATTACATTTGTTGAATTCGTTATTTAATTAAAACACGGAAGTATTTAAAGATACACTTTTACACTTACAGTTTATCAGAATTGATAAGGTATTTTAATGTAAATAGAACTTAAATCGTAGCTTACCCTGAGAGAAGAGGCGTGGCACTTCTCTGCCTACTCACAACTGTAATCTTAGCTTACTATCCTATGAGTAGAGGCTTCTTCTATGGCACTTCTCTGCCTACTCACAACTGTAATCTTAGCTTACTATCCTATGAGTAGAGGCTTCTTCTATGGCACTTCTCTGCCTACTCACAACTGTAATCTTAGCTTACTATCCTATGAGTAGAGGCTTCTTCTATGGCACTTCTCTGCCTACTCACAACTGTAATCTTAGCTTACTATCCTATGAGTAGAGGCTTCTTCTGTGGCACTTCTCTGCCTACTCACAACTGTAATCTTAGCTTACTATCCTATGAGTAGAGGCTTCTTCTATGGCACTTCTCTGCCTACTCATACTACTGACTTTCAGGATCCACATCCTCCGATAGCAGGTGTTGTTGAGTGCGGTAGCCAGCTAAGGCGCTTATCACGCCTAGAAAACGGACTTGTCCGAATTGTGCTTATAAGTTGGCAGTTCATATATAGATGACAAGCGAATTCGCCTCGACGTCTGCTGAACATTATGCATTTGGTCTTGTCATGCGAAATTCGGAAGCCCGTTGCTGTGCAACAAGCAAGCAATTTGTTAATAGAGGCCTGCAGATTCCTCCTAAAAAACTCCAAAATTTCGGGGCGGCAAAGCATTAGTAAGCCATCTGGATAGAGAAAATATTTAACATTATTGTTGAAGTACTTAGTAATTGAACATATGGCAATCAGGAAGAGGGTACTACTAAGTGAACTTCGGAGCGGATTTAAAGCCGTTCACCAGCCTTCTGTCCAAGAATTGCGCCACATACCTTGGCAGATTCCCCTTGAATCCCCAGGACTTAAGGTTTTTCTGAATATTGTATCTCCATACTGAATCAAATACCTTATGAATATCAAATAAAACCACCACAGCAAACTGTTTCCTTATAAAGGGATGACTTATCTCACTCTCCAGGAGTGTCCGGTTCTCTCTTTAATTCCCGCCTCCGTCTCCGACATTTCCCTACCATGTGGAAGCACGTCGTGCTTCGTGCCGCTCCGCAAACCCAATAAGTCCGTTACCGCTCACGACCACTACCGCCCCATCAGCTTCCTTCCTCACATCTCCAAGATACTGGAGCGCATCATCCGCCAGTATTCTGTGGATTTCAGTGAGAAGGCCTCCCTCCACTGCTCGGGCACGGGATCACTGCCCACAAACATATCACGCCAGCATTCATAAAATATTGCCGATTAGTTTAGGTTAGGTTAGCCTTATATTATATTGTTAAATTAAATTAATATTGGTTTAGTTAGTTTAGGTTAGGTTAGCCTTATATTATATTGTTAAATTAAATTAATATTGGTTTAGTTAGTTTAGGTTAGGTTAGCCTTATATTATATTGTTAAATTAAATTAATATTGGTTTAGTTAGTTTAGGTTAGGTTAGCCTTATATTATATTGTTAAATTAAATTTTTAATGTTTGTGCGTGCTTATATGTTTGTGTGTGTGTGTGTTTGTGTGTGTGTGTGTGTGTGTGTGTGAGAGAGACCTATTTAGTTTTTGTTCCAAAGTTATCAAGCTTTCTTTTCACTTATTTATTTATCGAGTGTTTTTATTTCTATGTTGTGTTCGTGTTTCTTCTTTTGTTTTGTGTTGCGTTCCCTTAGTTTTGTTCTATATATTATTTCGTGTTCAATTATCTGTTATTTTGTTTATGTTGTTTGTTGTTGTTTTTTGTTTTTGTTTTGTTTTCCCCATGTCTAAGAAGAGCAAAGTCGCCATAGTTGCGGAGCTCTAAGTAACAAATAAATAAATAAAATAAAATAAATTAAATTAATATTGGTTTAGTTAGTTTAGGTTAGGTTAGCCTTATATTATATTGTTAAATTAAATTAATATTGGTTTAGTTAGTTTAGGTTAGGTTAGCCTTATATTATATTGTTAAATTAAATTAATATTGGTTTAGTTAGTTTAGGTTAGGTTAGCCTTATATTATATTGTTAAATTAAATTAATATTGGTTTAGTTAGTTTAGGTTAGGTTAGCCTTATATTATATTGTTAAATTAAATTAATATTGGTTTAGTTAGTTTAGGTTAGGTTAGCCTTATATTATATTGTTAAATTAAATTAATATTGGTTTAGTTAGTTTAGGTTAGGTTAGCCTTATATTATATTGTTAAATTAAATTAATATTGGTTTAGTTAGTTTAGGTTAGGTTAGCCTTATATTATATTGTTAAATTAAATTAATATTGGTTTAGTTAGTTTAGGTTAGGTTAGCCTTATATTATATTGTTAAATTAAATTAATATTGGTTTAGTTAGTTTTAGTTTAGCTTTTATTTTCCATTCGGCGTCTTCCTTCGATCACAGCGACCGCCTTGGGCCTATGACTAGCCTGCTGCGTACTACTCTTAGGTTAGGTTTATACTTTTAACTTTAAGTCTTCCTTCTCTTCTTTCTTACCTCCTCTCCTACTATCCCTATCCTCTCTTCTTTCGTTTTCTCCTTTCCTTACAACCCACCCGATACCTCCAGTTGCCGGGTAACCCACAACACAGTTCCATTTACCCCCATGCCAACTTACAACACCCACTTAAAATAGAACAACAGAGTGTTCAGTAGAAGAGGAACTGTCGGGACAACCACGGCAGGTCACTCTGTCTCCCAACCCTCATCTAATTTCCAATTAAAAAAAAAAAAAAAAAAAAAAAAAAAAAAACTCTCCAGGATGATGAGATTGTTAAATATAGAAATCTAATAGGTGCTCTTTTATATAAAACTGCTACGACGATACCCATTTTAAATATGCTCTGAGAATTTTAAAATATTTGTATTTTATAAGAGACCTGAAATTGAAGTATTACCCAAATATTACAGACAGAAAGTCTACTTCTGGATTTGTTGTTAGGTTCTTTGGAAATGTGGTTTATTGGAAATCCAAAAAGCAGAATAGTGTTACTAAAGCATCTACTTATGCTGAATATATTGCTTTGTCTGAAGCTGTTACCGAGTTAAATTTAATGCGTAATATTTTGAATGATGTTTTTATTAATATTTGTGTGCCTATTAAAGTCTATGAGGATAATTCTGGAGTTTTGGTTATAGCTAAATATGGAAATTTCACTAAGAATTCCAAACATATCGAGGTGCACTATCATTTTGTTCATGAAAATTTTAAAAATGGTATTATTGATATTTGTAAGGTAAATTCTGATGATAATGTTGCTGACATTTTCACCAAGTCTCTTGGGAGTAATAAGTTTATGAAATTTAGAGAAATGTTGTCTTTGGAAATGTAAGTTCTTGTATTGTATTTTATGTTTAATTAATTAATTATGTTTTGTTGTTAAATATAAATGTAAGGAGGCGTGTTAAGTATATTGTACATTTATATTCCAGTCCTCTATGTAAGAGTTGTACCTCCTTGTCGACAGGTGGCAGTATGTTGAAGTGAGTCGCTATATGTTGTGCAGTTCGACCTCATGTTAGAATGTTCAGTTAATAATTACAATTAATTAAAGTCTTTATCAGAGTGTTTTCCTTTCACCTTAACAGTCACAAATGAGCTTAAAGAGGTAAATAACAGCTATAAATAGTATTTAGAACATTACATAGTCTGAAACTCAGAAAGTGCACAGTACATAAAATAGGTTAGAGCATACATCGTAGACTGAAACTACAGATAATAAAGTATTGTATACAAATACGAATAAAACTAATAGGCAAGCTAAAATAACGGAAGAAGAGAGTATACCAAATTACAGTGGCCAACAGTGAACACATTTAGCTGCCTCATCTTGTGTTTTCTTTGCGCAATTTAAGCTAAGGAGTGGACCATTTGACAAAAACTGGTTTGAGCTAGCACAAATTCTTTGATTAATTATACCCATGACAACGATGGATTTGCAAGAATTCTTTTCGTTTATGTAGCTCTTCTATTATTATGCTTGTGTTCTGGTAATCTGGAATAATTTGTACACGTATTGGAAGAGGCTTGTTTGTTGGGTCTTTCCTTCTTCCATTTGCTGGTCAGAATAGTCATTAGTAGGAACGCTGCGGTAAAATTTATTTTTTGAAATGAAGTTTGATGTTTGATGTTCTAGGTTTTTTTTTAAATGGGTGTCTAAATGTAGAATAAAGTACTCAAGGGATTTGGTAGGATGGATTTCTTTCAAGAGTGGTTTTCTTGGTTCAAATCATTGGCTGTTGTATTAGGCAGCAAATGTTCGTTAACGTGGTCGTTTCGCAGTTCCAGTTTCCCTTCTTAGGCATTTTTTTAAAAATTGAAATGTGTAATAACAATAATTGTAAAAATAAAATACATAAGGCGTGGATGCGAAAGGTTGATAACTAGTTGAGTGCTATATTGGCTCAGCTTTGGAGACTATTGATAATAAATATCGGGCTTGTATATCTGCTAATTTAAAGGAGCACCGAATGAGTGAATGATACACGACAGCTCCTCAAGGCAGAGGCAAGGGCTTAGATAACTGAGAAAAACACGTTATAAACTCAAAGTTTTCACGATTGTGGCTTGATGGAATTTCTTTAAAATTCATACACTCACTGTTTGTTATTGTGGTCAACACTGTGACAAATTTCTAGATTTAAAACGACCTTAATCTTGATCAACAAACTTGTTTATGAAGAACTAAGCTTTAACAAATGTCTTGGGGAATGACGAAGCTTCAAATGGACTCTTAAATTAAAATTGACTATTACATATTTAAAAACTAATAATTACTCTAGCTTATAAGGGTATTTTAAATTTTCAAGAGGTTTTATATTAATTTTATCTTGTTTTGCGTATTTGCAGCATACGTTTTTCTCACGTGTATTTTCATGTTTAGAGAATTTTAAAAATTATTTATTATGTTTTATGTACAAATAGTTTAATCATTAACATTGGAAATACTATTTTCTTTTCTGTAAACTGAATTTCAAAAATATATTCACGAATACCTTGCGTCCAGTTTAATTCAAAACTGAATTAGTAATGACACATGATTATAAATCTTAAGCCAAGTGATAGATCGAATACAGGTTGAGACACATTTTGTGATGTTTTAAGATTAAACGTATTATTATTTAAACCGCTGAAGAGTATCGCCCCTTTTTACGAAGTGTAGAGCCTTTAGAAATTCGAGTGTCCTTCACGTCATCAAAATATTGTTAGTAAGCTTCTTCAAGGGGGGATCGTGCCTAAGTAGTTTTTATTGATTTTAACAGACTAAGAAGGTGTTGTTTGTTTCAGGTGAACGGCGAATTCGATAAACGTTCAGTGAGTGCCCTAGCAAGGACCGGGCAGTTACCAGGGAAGAGGTATGTAGCTGCTTTGGCTAAGAACGGTGAATTTCCTCGTGCTTCATGGAATAAGAAGTTTACATCATTTGAAGACATCGTCGACCAAACTGACGAGGATCAATATACGAAAAGGTATTTGGGAGCTCTTGCTAGAACAGGAGATCTAAGAGTCGCTAGGGAAAGGGACGAAAAACGCGATGATGTAGACAGCTTGATTAGGGACATTGCTAACGCTGACGAAATGAAACGAATCCGATTGGACGCACTCCGTGACGAACTAATTAAGGAACAGGATGGTGCTGATGACGACCAAAGCGACGAGAAGAGATCCATGGCTTCAATTGCTCGAGGAGGAGGTATCCCGGGGAAGAGGAGTGTCGAAGCACTTGCCAGAATCGGACTTCTCAAACCGATCACCACACCACATGACTTCAACGAGGATGCTGAATTCGAAAAGCAAATCTCATCTGAAGAATTCGAAGAAGATAAGAAGGACGGATCTTCCTCACTCGCAAATAACAGGTATTACAACAAATGGAGAACTGTTGACGAAGAACTAGAAGAACTCATGAATGAAGTTTATGGTATTGGAGAGAAGAGGAATGTTGCTTCACTCGCCAAGAGCTACAATTTACCTTCGAATGGGAAGCGAAGTGAAGAAGACGTAGACGAAAAAAGAAACCTTCCATCCTTAATGAGAGACCGCAACGGACCACTTGGAAAACGTGATGGATACACTAACAATGCTATTCCGTTTGTTGGAAATGACAAGAGGAACATTGGTGCATTGGCTAAAAACAAGGACTTTCCATACGCATACAGGTTTGGCAAGAGGGAGGTTTCAGAAGAGGATAAAGATGAAATGTCCAAGAGATATGTTGCAACTCTCCTCCGGGACGGTCGTCTTCCAGTAGGACCTGATGCGAATACTTCAAACCAAGACGAGAGCCAAGAAAAAGAAGATGGAAACAGCTCTGAGGAAGATCAACCCCAAGCTACCGACGATAAGGAAGAAAATCTGAGGAGGAAGAAGGAGATTTCCGCCAAGGATGAAAGCCATGTCCGAGCAAAGAGAGAAACATTCATTTCGCCTATCACTGATGAACTTGCTGCACCACCTTCTGGGGATATTGAGTTTGCAGGAATGATCGCAGCTGACAACAAATGGGCTGACGAATCATCACCCTTGAACAAGAGATTCTTTGGTAAGTACTAATTCCTTTTCTTCGTTCCTCCCCAAAAATATGACAAAAATAATGGCCATTATTGAACCTACCTCTAGATGGTGATGTGGTAGGGTGCTCCCGTAGACGATGGAATTGTGTTTAGCTGGGCATGTGTTCGATGGATGTTGTTGAAGGTAGTTTGTCTGGATTGGTGCATGGCGAGCTGGGTGTAGCTGTGTTTTGTGATGAGTGTCTGATTGTCGGAGGTTTGCAGGTGTTGAGCCGTGGAGTGTTCCTGAGAAGCGGCACATCGGAGCTCTGGCGAGGGGTGGCTGGCTTCCGAGGGCCTACGTTCGCTCTGGCCGACAGCCAAGGTCCGTCTGCATGAGGTCTGAACAATAGCCTTAACCCTCTTCCCATCCTCACAAAAACCATTCATAATCCCTTAGACAAAATAGAAACAGAATGATTCTAGTTAGTAGAAATGAATGTATTAACATTTCTTACTAGGCAAGTGACATAAAACAGTATTTCCATCACATTTTCCTGAAAAGCAAACAGGTATATTATGTTGTCTTTTTTTACCCAAATCTTTACGGGAATGTTATTCCATTTTGAGAAATCGGGCGTGTTTGAGAGTCGTGTCAGGATTTGCTATCCCTCTGATATTTTATCCAGGCTTGATAGCACCTAGTAAATAACGGTTAGTGACGAGGAAATACCAGCCTGGAAACACGTCGAATGAAACAATACTCATTTCCATGAATGGAATAATTCCACATTTCCTTCATTGGTCCAATCTAGAGGCTGCTCGATACATTTCAGCTTTCCATTTAGCTATCTTCTCCAACTGGGGTATTGCTTACCTTCCAAGTTGGAAGCTCTCTTTCAAAGCTTCTTTTTCGCCACGAATCTGTAATTGGCCTGAGGACTAACTAGTCTGTGAGAAGTATTTTATTTTCATTTCGAAACTCTAGATGGCCAAATAGAGTTAAAGTAACCAAATTTCATTTCAGGATGTAATACCCCATCTGGAGATGGGATATTGATATTTTAGAGAGAATTCTAATTTAGCCTTCATAACTTATAGGTGTAGAAAGACATCATGTAGAGATATACAAGTTTTTACTTTTTAAAATAACAATGACCAGTTCTATTCTCAAAAAAAATGTTCTTTATATTACATATAGCATAAATATTCTATATAGTGTAGATAATATTGTATAATCAAGGTTCTTTATGAAGTTATCTGATACTTCTAACCCTAGAGTACTACCATTAATTTATGATAATCTATTACTACCACTACGCCTATTAGGCGTATAATACTATTATTTCATTTTTTAACTGGGATTCCATCACTGGAATTCAAATTAAAATAATTCCAAATGTCTCATACTATTTGTTGAACTCTATAAATGGTTTAAATATATTTTAATGCAATTTAATAATTTTAAATACTCAAAATAACAGCTTTATTAACAATTGTATATAAAAAATATTTATGAAAATATACATTGTAGATAATATATATTCAATATAATACAAAATTATTCAAAAAACTTAAAACATAAGTTTTATTGGCTTTTTGCGAGTCAAAAAGTTTGAAAGATAAATAGCAATAAATACAAAAAGTAAAAAAGAACTTTAAAAAGTACATGAAACATGAATGTAGGAACCTTTAAAAATTATTTTAGGAACTTTTAGCATTATTAGGAACTATAAGACAACCTGTTTGTTAGGACCTTCGTTTGAAATCACTTATTTTCACATGAACAACACAGTTTTTTGTGGTGTTAATTGCATATTGCATTACCACAGTCTGAGCAAGACATTTTGCTCATTCTTCGTATAATTCATCGAGCTCCATGTTTTTGAGAGTGCTCAATGAAGATTGAGTATAATTATTTCTCTGCTGTTCAATCTATTCATTGGTCTGGGACAAAATCTTATTCAAAACAAAGTCATTGAAAAATAGGTGAAAACATTCAATTGGTGTCTGGGCATTTCTCCCATCATTTTTCGTCCGGGGACTGACATGCACGATATTTTTGAATGGGACTTTCTGTTGACATTTTTTAAAGGAATTGTTGACCACTCAAAGCATCCTCTCTTGCCAACTACTTTTTCCCCATAAATTTTTTCTAAGTATTCATGTTCTTCTGATGTATCAGCATCTCTTTTTCTTTTTCTTGTTTCCCTTTCTCGTGCGTTAATTTTTCCTTTTCTGGATTGAATAGATTCTTGAATAGCTTCTTCCACATAGTCTGGATCGATGTCTGTGTTGACCTGAAATACCTAATAAATCATTCTTTTTACCGGTTGGAGACCTATTTCCCCAGTAAAAAGATCTTCAGGAAACTGAGAATAAACGACCTCCCGCCATAATAATAATATCGCATAGGATGTGGCTTCCCCATCGCATATCTGGGGATTGAAACTAGCCACTGGTCCTCCAGGATGGGAAACACTTACTCTGATATACTCACAATACACTATACACTAACACTAACATGCGATAACACCCAGTACATACCACCAGTAGGTAAAAAAATGAATCCCGTTATCAAATATAGTGCGGCGAACAAATTAAACAGATCTTCAGACAATTCTGGAGAAGGGCTGCTCCAAAAGGAATTGATTGTCAACCCTCAACATAGTCCCCTGATGTTGTACCGCTCTGACTGCACTTTGAAGAGTGTGCTACCAAGCCGCAAAATGTGGCACTGGAAAAACGGGATACTCTAGATGCATTCAGCAATTCTGGAATGTACTCTATCCTCAGATTACATTAAAGTCCCAAAACCTCTCAAGTTTGGAGGATATTGCGAACAGGTAAAATTCTGAGAAGTTTAGAACAATAAATTAGAAAGTCCAGCACACAATGGCTGCGTGAGGTAAACAGATTTTCCACTTTCTGGTATAACACATTTGAGATCTAATCTTTTTTTTTTTTTTTTTTTTTTTTTTTTTACCCGAGATCCAGAGGGAATAAGTTGTTGGTTGGGAGACAGAGTGACCTGCCGTGGATGTCCCGATAGTTCCCCTTCTACTGAACACTCTGATGTTCCATTATAAGGGGGTGTTGTGGTCTAGAGTGGGGGTAAATGGAACTATGGTTGTGGGTTACCCGACGTCTGGCGGCGTCAGGTGGGTTGTGAGGATAGGAGAAAGCGAAATAAGAAAGGATAGGGATAGTAGGAGGGGAGGTAGTAAAGAATAGAAGAAAGACTTAAAGATAAAAGACTAAAACTAACCTAAGAGTAGAGTCACCGCGCAAGCCGTCACTGGCCCTGGGCGGACGCTGTGAGCGAGGGAAGGAGGACGCCGAATATGCTTATAACTAAATAACTAACCTAACTAAAACTAAAAACTAATAATAAAAATAAAAAAACTATGCTAACATCCTAAACCTAACATAAGCTATACGGCCCATTGATGGTTGTGGGTAGTGCTCCCGTTCCCGAGCAGTGCCGTGAAAACTCAACAGCCGGTAATGTCGACATCCTCGACCGCCTTCCGCCAACATACCGGCTGAGGAGGGGGTTGTAGAGAGGAGAATAAGGGATTGTCAATATATTGCAGGGAGTCGTAAAATTTTACATGTCGGCGGGAAATGGAATGGGAAATGGGTTCAAGTTCTAAGGTGGGATGGATAATTCGGTTGGGGGATTTTTGGAGGGAGGTGTGCCGGACAATTTTCCGGACAAGGCCGTTTTGGTAGGATTGGAGATCATTGAGGGAGGATTGGGTAAGGTAACGGAGGACAGGGGATCCATATAGGAGGGCGGGTTGGATTACCCCTTTAAGGATGAGGAGTTTGAGGCGGAGGCTGAGGACGGGGGAGGTGAGGAGGTAGTTCAGGGAGCGGAAACGGTATCTGCAGGATTTTATGGTTTTTTGGATATGAGTGGAGAAGGAAAGGTGTCTATCTAAGTGTACGCCTAGATAGCAGATGGAGCGGGAGATGGAGAGGGTTTGGTTGTCTAGTTGGAAGGATTCTGGGATGGTGGTGTTTTGTATATGATACGTGAAAATCAGGGCATCTGTCTTCCTGGGATTCACGCGGATGTTAATCTTCTTGAGGTCGTCGGAGACCGTTTGGCAGGCCATTTCTGCCAAACGGAGGGCAAGGGTAGGATTGAGGGAGGTGCTAACAATCGCCACGTCATCTGCGTATGCTACTACCTCAGTGTTGTGGAACCGTTGACTGACCACTTGTGCAGTGTACGCCGTGAATAAGGAAGGAGAGAGGGGAGAGCCCTGGGGCACTCCAACTCGGAGAGGGTAGGATGCGGATAGGGATTCGCCGACCCTTACTTGAAAGGTTTGGCCGTGTAGGAAGGAGCGTAGCATGGCGAGGAGTTGGCTGGGACATCCATGCTTCCTGAGGATGTTAAGGAGATGGGCGTGGTCAACGGAATCAAAAGCCTGAGTGCAGTCAATAGAAACCATGGCCGTGGCGACGTTTCTGCGGATATTGGAACAGGTGTTGGTGTGGATGCGGGCTAGGGGGTGAAGTGCACAGTGTTTGGGACGGAAACCAGACTGCTCCTTGGGTATGAGGGAGGCCTTCTCACTGAAATCTACAAAATACTGGAGAATGATACGTTCCAGTATCTTGGAGACATGAGGGAGAAGGCTTATGGGGCGGTAGTGTTCGGGGGCGGTACCGGACTTGTTGGGTTTTCGGAGGGGCACGATAATGGCGTGCTTCCACATGGAGGGGAAATGTCTGAGGCGGAGGCAGGAATTTAGGAGATGGTTGAGGTAGGATAGAGAGCGGCGTGGAAGCTGACGCAGCAACACGTACTGCACCCCGTCTACACCAGGGTGAGATCTAATCTCACCACATATTCTCTATTTATATGTAAAAAAACGACGAGTAGAAAGTGCTGGGGTTTACTGAAGGTAGAATAAAAGAAAGCAGGAATAACTCGTTTAATATTGAGTTACGAAAAATGCATAGAATTACAATTGTAGAACATCAATAGTTAAACAAGATTGGCTCTACAACATTTCACGATCCGACTCATAATAACGGAGACATTTTGAATTTATGAATTGCACCCGGTCTAAACTCCCGCCATTCCAGGTCAGAAAGATGAATTTTCGTGACAAAATAAGGAACTTGGTGGTCGTTACAGTGGTCGTCTTTATGACTCGGAATTAGATTTGGCCTATTCTGTTGGATGACTGGGAAGCTATTTCAGAAAATATAGGTTCCATTACATATATCCAAGACCAACTGATTTCCGTAAATCATACAGAAGTCATATGCTCAATGACAGTAGTGTCTCAGACAAATGTAAGTTATGCAATAAAGCTTAATAACATTCAACTGGTGTGAAATAATTGCTGGGTCTGAATACTTACAAAATCACATTAACTTGACAAAAGTATACCATCAAACTCAATCAAGGTAGAAGAAAGATCGGTTATTATTGCTATAATCCCCAAACATTATTGGAAAAAGATAATGTAAAGATGTATTGGGACGAAGCGATGATAACTGGCCATACTGTGCATCACAACAAACCGGATACTCTCATTATTGACAAGATCAATATGACTCCTGATATTATTGGCATTGCAGTACCCAATGATGAGAATATTCCAACATCCTTTGTCGAAAAATAAAGAAAATACCAAAAAATTAGGTATTGAGCTGAAAGAAGAATACAAGCTGAATTCTGCCACAGTTTCGGCTATTATCATAAGTACAAATGAACTCGTAAAAAAAAAGGCACCAAAAACTTAAATATGACAATAAATTATTAAAGATCCACAGCAAGGTGTATTTTTGATACTGCAAGATTTAGGCACGAATGTTTGAATTCCGTGTCACGATTACAAACTCCACATCGGCTTGATTTTCCCCGGATGTGGATTATTTCGATTATTTATGTGGAAAATGAACAATATATAATTTTTATTTCGGTTTTATAGTTGACTATTTCCTAAACTTTGGTTCCTGCGGTGTGGTTTGTGTTCAACCACTTGACGTTGTTCATGTCGTCAACATTTAAGGTTTTACGTTCTTAACTCGAAAATGTTTCTTTGTTCCATAACAAACTCGATATTTAATTGTTTCATTTAACACTAGAGATTACAATAGTTAATGACTAAAATGGGAGCCGCGGGGCTTAGAGATGGCGAGGCAAACCAAGACAAATCTAAATAGTTAATATCTGCGTCAGATATTATAATAGAACCAATCTAGTTTAACTACTGATTCTCAACTTTCTTTCGTAGCCCAAATATTCGGCGAGTTATTAGCCCCTTCTTAAAAGAGGACATACTCGAATTCAGTAAAGCCCGTATACTACTCAGCGAATTTAGATTTGGAAAGAGAGAATATATGAGATGACATTACTAGAGTGTAATAACAGCTCGTGTGAAATGCGCTTAGTTGACGCATCCCCTCGTTGAATAACTTGCAAAAGTCAATAATAAGAAAGGGAAATAAACCTAACTAATTCGTTCACTCTCGATTCAGACAAAATTCAATAAACCTTGATATAACTCCAAGTATAAATAACATTTGTATGTGTGACTCTTCTAATCGATTATGCTGAGGAGTGGATCAGACACATATCAGCTGTAACAGAGAGAGGATTCCAAGAGAGATGGAATGTTTTAGACAGCTGTCCTATCTCGAGCACGGCTCTTTTTCTCAGTTTCAATCATTTTATTGAATACTCCCTACATTTGAGGAGATACTCGTTCCAATACATTCAGAAACACAGCCGCCATTATAATTCCTTCCTCTGATACCACTCTGATAGGATCAACTCAAAAATGTTTTGTCCATAAAGGTAGCAGCTTTATCTCGAGTTGGAGAGAAGGTTTTCCCTTCGGCTCTATCTACTGTCTGTACTAATTTCAAAGGAGTTCCACCAGCTTTATAGCAGATTCCACTTAACAAAAGTCCGTCACGCAGGGACAGCGTAAACTAAGCAGATTTCCCACGTGAAGTTTTACAATAGAGACATTTCTCGAGAACCGAACAGTTACTGAAACGGCCGAACTAGCTAGCCGGAAACTCACGACAGCAACTGAAGTTAGCCGATCTCATCATGTCCGCTCAATAAAATGCAAATATCTCGGTTAATATTCAAGATAGAGAATAAATGTATAAAATAATATTTATAGTAAATGTAATTTGCAATAAGATTGATTCTATACAATTTTTCGATCCGACGTATAGCAATGGAGATATTTCGAAAATCCCCCCTCTATACTCCCCTTCCACTGGTCCGATTTCAGCTATTAACGAACTTGACCTTTATTTTTACATAAAAACAACATAAATATCGAGTTTGGTAACGATCAAGCAAAACTTGCGACCGCTAGAGCGGTAACAGACAAATATATACATACATACATGCATATATATATATATATATATATATATATATATATATATATATATATAATTTTGAACGAACCTCATTTTCGCAATCTCCTGGGTAGGATCGATGGACATTTGAAGAAAATTTTTGAAAATCGCGTCATGAATACGACCTCAATAGCTGATTTCCCTTTGGAGAAATCTGCTAAGACTTGACGAGAATTACGAAAAATTTCTTCAAATGTCCATCGATCCTACCAAGGAACGACCGTTACGCAGCAGAGGCTTCGTAAACTAAGCACGTTCTGGTATGACAAAATATTGATCTCCTCTTCCAATATATTTTATATTTCTAAGTAAAAACTCTATGAGTGGAAAAGGGGGTTTAATGAATGCTAACAACAAGAAAGTACGAATAATTGCGGTTTTAGCAGATTTATCTGAAGGGCTAAAATCGGACCGGGGGGGGGGGGGGGGTTAGATGGGAAGGTTTTTGAAAATTCGAAATATCTCTGTGGTTACAAGTCGGATCGAAAAAGTGTATAGAATAAATCTTATTGCAAATTAAATGTACTATAAATATTCGTATATACATTTATTCTCTATCTTGAATATTAACCCAGATATTTGCATTTTTCAGTTTTCAGCCACCAGTAAACTCCCACTCCTACCAGTGTTACATAAACAATACTCTGTTATATAATAAACCACGTTATTCAAAGCTTATATACCAAATATTGTTTTCCAGAGACCTTTATTATACGAGATAGATGCAAATATGTTCACGCCCTCCGCGCCCCCCCCCTCGCCCGTTTTAAATTCTTGAACTACTAATATTTGATTGATTGAGATAAACATTATTCTGATTCATTATAAATTACAGTGCTAGATATAGTACATAGTTTTCAATAAAATGAATAAGTTATACTCTGCAATCTTTCAGTTATTATTTTTCTTTCCAGTGAGCCATTGGCAAACCTGTTTGATTAAATTTAAGACGCTTCCCGCCGGGAGGAGAAATTCTTACTACCAATTCTTATTTCTTATTACCATTTGTATTTATTCAATTGACATTCACGGTGGTGTTGTGTTAGCAGTATGTAGGTTTATGTATTATTAATCTTCACGAGGGAAATCTGCTTAGCTTACGCAGACCCTGTGTGACGGAGTTTTCGTTTTCGTGGCTGTAGAGGCTGAGAATCCTGTTTCCCACAAGTATGTTGTTGGGAACGGGAGAAGAACATTCAGGGCTACATTGGCAAACTTCGGATCAAGGATTCTACAACAAAAAGTCTGGCTGCATAAACTAAGCAGACTTTCCTCGTGAAGTTTAACCTACATATTGGTAACACTGCAGCACCATGAATATTAAGTGAATAAATACAAACCTTTTTTTTTTTTATCTGAGGCCGTGCGTTGGTCTGTGCGGACAGGTACATCAAGCCCAGGGAGGTGACGACAGTTTTCCATCTACTCAGCGGGGTGTTCTGTTATAAAGGAAGATGGGAGAATGTTTCGGTTGTGACGGTAATAAAAAACTTTCAGTAAATTTAAACAAACTCCCGACGGGAAGCGTCTCATATGTAAACAAACAAGTCTGAACCCCTCACAAGAAAGAAAAACAATTACATACATGTCAAAATATAGCATAATAATCTGATTGAAAACTATTTACTATATCTAGTACTGTAATTTATAATGAACCAGAGTAATTTTTATCTCGATCAACCAAATTTTAGTAGTCTAGGAACTTAAGACGGGGGGGGGGCACGCACCAGAACATATTTGCATGTATTAGAAAGGTCTCTTGAGAACAATATTTGGTATTTAAGCATCGAGTAATGTGGTTTATTATATAAAAGAGCATTGCTTATGTAACATGAGCAGATCTGGGGGTTCGCTGATGGCAGAAAACTGAAAAATAGAAATATCTTGGTTAATATTAAAGATAGAGAACGAATGTGTTATAACAATATATATAGTGAACGTAATTTGCGATAAGATTTGTTCTATACAATTTTTTGATCCGACGTATAGTAACGGAGATATTAAGAATTTTCGAGAATCACCCCCTAAACCCCCTTCACTTTGATAAAAGCCGCCTCTCAGATTAGGTGCTACAGTTGTGCACAAGTGACTTTCAATATGAGTAATTTGTTTTTCTTGTTAGTTGTTGGTCGTTTTTACAGGCGTGCGTTTATCCGTATTAGGTTGTTTTATTGTGTCTGGAATTGTACCTTGTGTGGGAGTAGAGGGCCAAAATTATTTATATATTCCTCATACTTTATGCCAAGGGCATTTTTTCATAACCTCCTTCGGGATCTCTTTGTTTCATAAATTAACCAGCCAATTTTTATTTACAGAAAGATTTTGGAGGGCGAGTTTATTTTCGAGATGAGAACTTTTTTTAATAATGTTTTTCGATTTTTTATGAAAACATTATTATAGTAAACGTTCATTCTGTTAGTATGAAAAGAGATAAATTTATATATAAATGACCCTTGCTATAAAATATGAAGAATATTAAATAATTGAATTTTAATAGGTATACCATATGCTAATTCGGTGGAACGACGAAACGAACTTTTAAATGAAACAAATTGTCGAACGGAAGCCATGGAATGTGAAAGGAATCTAGACTTAGAGGGAGACAAACTGGAGACATTGTCTTTAACAAATCGACAGCTGTTGTCGTACAGCTCCCTCTGCCGGCGAGCACTTGATATATAAGACTTGTAAATAGCATTTCCTATTGGACCATTAAACCACTTTAGGCGGGGTGACTCCTCTCCTGCTAGCAACATGTTGGAAGAATGCTCCACTTACAATGGAAATTAAAATTCGAAAGGCTCTTTTCCTTTTTATACGTTGAAGTCAAGAAGATGGAACGGCGTAAAGTTTTTTATTTTAAGGCCTTATAAATGGCTTCCACTGGCTCGATCTTATTTAATGGATACAATATAAAGGACATTATGCCCTGCATTCATTCAGTGTAATGCAAATATAGCTATCTCCGGTTTAATAGTGAAATTCCTCCTAGGATTTGTAAATGGTTTGTTGCTACAGTTGCTATAGTCGTTAAAATACTACAACTATCCGGACTACACATTTTTCGGCATATTTCTCTTAAGGGAAATCAGCTATTGAAATTATGACGAGATTTTCGAATATTTTTTTTAAAATTAGATCCGTTCAAAATTATTTATATACATGCTTGTTAGGGGGAATCGAAAATTTAAAATACCTCTGTTATTAAGACTCATCAAAAAATATTAGAAAGCCAATTTTCTTGAAAATTTAATTTTGTATAAATTTTATTCTACATATTTCCTACATATAAGCCTTTGACAAGGTTTGGCATGACGGCTTACTCTATAAGCGCAAGCTACTCCTTCCCTGCACATTCTACCTTATACCTAGTCTTTTCAACTGATTTTTCCGAGTCCGTCAAGGAAATGAATACCCAGACCACTATCCTGTGGACGCAGGAGTTGCCCAGGGCAGTGGCCTAGGACCACTACTGTATCTCATATACACATCAGACATCCTTACATCACCATCAACACTCCTAGCTACCTATGCAGGAGTTGCCCAGGGCAGTGGCCTAGGACCACTACTGTATCTCATACACACATCAGACATCCTTACATCACCATCAACACTCCTAGCTACCTATGCAGGAGTTGCCCAGGGCAGTGGCCTAGGACCACTACTGTATCTCATACACACATCAGACATCCTTACATCACCAACAACACTCCTAGCTACCTATGCAGGAGTTGCCCAGGGCAGTGGCCTAGGACCACTACTGTATCTCATATACACATCAGACATCCCTACATCACCAACAACACTCCTAGCTACCTATGCAGGAGTTGCCCAGGGCAGTGGCCTAGGACCACTACTGTATCTCATATACACATCAGACATCCCTACATCACCAACAACACTCCTAGCTACCTATGCAGGAGTTGCCCAGGGCAGTGGCCTAGGACCACTACTGTATCTCATATACACATCAGACATCCTTACATCACCAACAACACTCCTAGCTACCTATGCAGGAGTTGCCCAGGGCAGTGGCCTAGGACCACGACTGTATCTCACTACACATGCAGGAGTTGCCCAGGGCAGTGGCCTAGGACATCCCTACTACCATCAACACTCCTAGCTATATGCAGGAGTTGGCCAGGGCAGTGGCCTAGGACCACTACTGTATCTCAAATACACATCAGACATCCTTACATCACCAACAACACTCCTAGCTACCTATGCAGGAGTTGCCCAGGGCAGTGGCCTAGGACCACTACTGTATCTCATACACACATCAGACATCCTTACATCACCAACAACACTCCTAGCTGCCTATGCAGATGACACAACAATCCTTTCATCCGATCCAGATCCTATTACTGCTTCGAAGAATCTCCAATCTCACTAAACCGAGATCGAAAAATGGTCCAATGCTTGGCACATCAACGAATGTAAATCTCACCATATCACCTTTTCCCTCCGGCGAAGTTCAAGTCCTCCTGTTCATTTCAAAAATATTTCTTTACCACAAACAGATTGTGTACGCTACCTTGGACTACATTTGGACAACAGATTTACTTGGAAACCCCACACAATAATTAAATAGTCCGTCGCGCAGGAGCTGCGTAAACTAAGCAGATTTCCCACGTGAAGTTTTACAATAGAGAAATCTGCCTAATAACAACTGTAGTAGTAAGAAACCTCTAAACCTATTCACCAGGGACGAATTGTTACGGAAACGGCCGCCAGAGCTCTCGGCGGAAAGTCCGAACATAGCCGACTCCTGCCGACCACACGCAGAATACAAATGCAAATATCTCGGTTAATATTCAAGATACAGAATAAATGTATAGAAAAATATTTATAGAAAATGTGATTTGCAATAAAATTCTATACAATTTTTCGATCCGATGCATAATGACGGAGATATTTTGAATTTTCAAAAATCCCCCCTCTAAACCCCCCTCCCACTGGTCCGATTTCAGCCATTAACGAACTTGATCTTCCTTTTTACACAAAACGATTAAATTCCGAGTTTAGTAACGATCAAAGAACTTTACGGACTGCTAAACAAAAGATCTCACTTGTCTACCGAAAACAAACTAACAATATACAAGCTACTAATAAAACCGATATGGACATACGGAATAGAAGTGTGGGCTACAGCAAAACCTTCCAACATCAGGCGCATCCAGACCTTCCAATCCAAAGTCCTGCCCACCATAGTAGATGCTCCATATTATGTTACAAACCACCCTTCATAAAGATCTTAATATCCAATTCGTACAGGACCTAATTCCCTTAAGATTCATAAAATTCCACAGCAGGCTATCCAATCATGCTAATCCAGAAGTTCTAGCCCTTTCCAGTACCATTCATCCATATTGCCCTCGACAAGAGACAATGGTACAGAGATCTACTATATAAGTGTAAAGTGAAGTAATAGCAGTGGCTTTTTCCTTATCAAGTGCCATTCCTCCTTAGCTCTTGACTTCCTTGCCAGGCAGGGAGAGGCTGCTCCTCTCATTGTGGTGAAGGGGTGTAGCTTCTGCCAAGAGTGATGGAGGACTATGGTATTGTACATATCGCACATTACCAAATGCACTTAAATGCAGGCTGTAATATACTCAATAAAATAATACAAATAAAAACATATTTCGTTCATGAAACCAATGCTAAGAGAGTTATTGGTATTTTTCGTTAGTTTTTAGTCTTCACTAAACTACTCCACTTCTACTCATCACTCGCTACTAATAAGCTAATATATAATGTTGCCTCATAATCAAAAGTCCGTCACCCAGGGGCTGCGTAAACTAAGCAGATTTCCCAAGCGAACAAGATATTAAGAAATCATTCAGTCAATTAGTTACTTTTGTATTATTCACTTTTGTCGTATACCTACCAAGTATAAACGAGATATACTCTGAAAACTAAAACGGTAGCCGACAATTGCATTTGCCACTAACTAAACAAAACACGGCATGTGAATTAGTATTAATTCTTAAACGATTATAAGGTATATTTAATTTTTTAGGTTCAAATGGTAGGGGGGGGGGGTTATAAGAGAAGCCTGAAATAAAAATTCGCGATATTACATTTTCTGTTCGGTTTTCAGTCACTGTTGGTCTTTGTACTGTATCAAGGGAAAGGAAGTTTAATTCAAACATAGTTTGGTGGAGAGAATACTTTATATGATTATGAATTATATCTAAACAAATACTACGTGCACAGGAGGCGGGAAATATATAAATTATTGTGGACAGTGAAGCCTTACATAACAAATAATTCCATTATTAACAAATCCACAACAACGACGGGTATACATTGAGAAATGTTAAAATATTGTGGAAAGTAAAGGCTTGCCAAAAAAAAAATACCATCATCATTAAACCTCAAATAAATGAACGAAGCCGGGATTTATCTATTACCTTAGCTAGTAATAGATAAATTTACATACGGGTAATACTACCGTGAATGTCAAGTGAATAAATACAAACGGTAATCAGAAATCCTTCAGTCAATTTACTAGTTAATAATCTCAACAACGGAAAGCGTCTGAATTGTAAACAAACAGTTCAGCCAACCTTGCAGCCATGAATAGTTAGAAAACAATTAATGAAATATGTCTGAATATAACATATTAATTTTATTGAAAACTATTTACTTAAACTAGTCCTGCAAATTTTTAAAAAAATTGGGGGGGGTCAACAGAATATATTTGTATTATCTCGTATAATAAAGCTTTATTGAAAACAATATTTGGTATTTAATTTGACCTAGTAATGAAGTGGTTCATGATATAAGAGCTTATTATTAATATGACACTAGTAGGAGTGGGGGTTTACTGAATGTGAAAAACTATAAAAACATCAAGGTCAATACTCACTATACGGAAAATATATATATAACAATATTTATAGTAAATGTAATTTCAATAATATTGGTTGTGTACAATTTTTCGAACCTACGTATGGTAACAGAGATATTTCGAATTTTCGAAATTCCTCCCCTGTAATCCCCCTTCCCTCTGATCCGATTTCAGCTGTTAACGCACTTAATCTTTCTTTTTACATCAAAATACTAAATATCCAGCTTGGTAACGATAAAACAATAATTGCGACTGCTAGAGAGGTAACAGATAAATATATATATTAATATTATTGTTATAAATAATATAGAGCGGTAACAGATAAATATATATATATATATATATATATATATATATATATATATATATATGTATGTCTGTTAGCGCTCTAGGGGGCGCAAGTTTTGTTTGGTGGTTACCAAACTCGATATTTAGTCGTCTTATTTAAAATAAAGATCAAGTTCGTTAACAGCTGAAATCGGACCAGTGGGAGGGGGGAGGGGGTTTAGAGGGGGGGATTTTGGAAAATTCGAAATATCTCCGTTACTATACGTCGGATCGAAATATTGCACAGAATCAATCTTATTGCAAATTATATTTACTATAAATATTGTTATATACATTTATTCTCTATCTTGAATATTAACCGAGATATTTTCATTTTTATTAAATCTGGGCGGCTAACGGACGGGTGACTTACCTTCCAAAAGCTAGTTCGCCCGTTTCCTTAACTGCTTGACTCTCGTGAAATGTCTCTATTGTAAAACTTCACGTGGGAAATCTGCTTAGTTTACGCAGCCCCTCCTTGACGGACTTTTCTAAGTGTTGCAATCCTTGCAAGGGATGAAATCACAGCTGGAAGAGATTGCAAAATTCAAAATATTTCAGTTAATATTAGTCGAATAAAAATGTAATAGAATCAATCTTGTTAAGTACTTGGAGTGGTTTAACACAAGAAAGTAATTTCCGTTTTTTAGTTTGAAAGAAAACTCAATATTTTTCTATACAAAAATGAACTTTAATCAGTCAGATAGCTTCTATTCTGTTCGATGTAAGTTTTGCCGTCTTTTAGCAGATTTCCCTTAGGGGAAATCAGCTATTGAGGCCGTACTCATGACGTGATTTTCGAAAAATTTCTTCAAATGTCCATCGATCCTATCCTGGAGATGACGAAAATGAGGTCCGTTCAAAATTATATATACATTTGTCTGTTAACACTCTAGCGGTCGCAATTGTTTGTTTGATCGTTACCAAACTCGATATTTAATCGTTTTATGTAAAAAGAAAGATCATGTTCGTTAATGGCTGAAATCGGACGAGTGGGAGGGGAGGGGGTTTAGAGGGGGGATTTTCGAAAATTCAAAATATCTCTGTTATTATGTATCGCATCGAAAAATTGTATAGAACCAATCTTATTGCAAATTAAATTTACTATAAATATTGTTATATACATTTATTTTCTATCTTGAATATTAACCGAGATATTTGCATTTTTATTAAGTGTAACGGACGAGTGAGTTTCCCGCCAAAAGCTAGTTCGGCCGTAACTGTTGGGCTCTCGTATGGAGATTTCTCTGTTCTATAACTTCATGTGGGAAATCTGCTTAGTTTACGCAGCCCCTGCGTGACGGACTTTTAAGATCTTGGTTATTACTGAAATTTTCACCTAAACCTTAATTTTAATCTTTATGGATATTTTATATCAGTAATATTTTTTTAGGCTATAAAATATATTCTAAAATAAAATGATAAGAATAGTTTCATTGAAAATAATAAACCAAACTAAATATATTGTCATAATTATTGAACTGTTTTGTCCATTAACTATAATGTTACCTTCTTTCATAAAATGACATAGTCACTAATGCGATGGTGGTAAGATTGTTTTATTACTACTAAGGAGTATAAACAATTATTACTTTTAACTGTTATATTTTTTTTAAATATATATTGACCTTGAGGATGGTGAAAATTGGGCGTGTTAAAGAATTTTTAATGACCATGGAGTCTTATTGCCATATCACCCCCCACCCATGTAAAGTGTTAAATGGAATTACTGGAAAAGTGACATTTCTGATTAATTAATGTTTTGGAGGGGGTGGATATCCTTTGATCTTTGCTAATGGCTTTGAAAAAGTACATGGATTTGAGAAGATCAATGAAACTGTTTCCAAGGTGGGTTTAATAAATTCATACATGAGAAAATTGTTGATTATAACAATATTCCTTTGAAAATTAGTTGCTTTATACATTGATATATATATATATATATAAATATATATATATATATATATAGCAAAAATGTTTCTAACATACGTTACTCCTAATAACAAAGTAAACAATTTTAGTTATGAATATTTTGTGCTAAAAATGAGTTAGATATAAAACATTAAGCTTATTCGTTTCTGGCCTCCTATACAGCACCCCCTCCTGTTCGTACCAAAGATGTTAGCTTAAAATTTACTAAGGGATGTTGTTATGTTTTGTTAAATTTCATGTAGACGATTTGACCTTCAAATTGTTGTCCCCTTCTAAAGTACAAGTATTTAGTGTATATCTTGTATATTCTACTCTATACCACTAAAATGGATGTAACAAAACAAACCACTATTGTTAAGCACACGTTAGCCGGAAAATGTTCTCAGTTCAGGCCCCCAACTCCTGTTCGGTTCTAAAAATTTTCATATAGCTTATAATCTAGTAGGCGTCATTACTAACACACATACGAAGTCTATTCGAGTTCGGTTTAGTCTTTTGTGCTCTTCAAAATTGTATACCCCTTCCACAGTTTTCAGTGTATATCTCATTTGTAGTTCGTTAAACAGCAAAAGTGAACATAACAAAAAATTACTTTAAATAAGAAAATAAACAACTTTTGTTAATGGACTTTGCCGAATAACCGATAGGTAACGAAATATCATGACTATTTATATATATAAATTGATTCGTCGTTAACAATATAGCTGTCGAATTCTTTTAATATCCTTACCAAAATAAAAAAAACTAAACCTTTTACATAAAAAGATCAAGTTCAAGTCAAAGGAGACAAAACGATTTTAGACAATGTCAATTAAACAATTAATTATTATGTATGTAGGATGAAAAAATTTTTGGCTACGCTTCGACTATAATAATTTATTGTAACGGCAAAGCGCTTTCGATGCTCTGGATCATCGTCAGTGCCCGAAGGTTTTCGATGTTGACCTGACGGCTCTTGGAGCTGAACGTATTTGGATAAATCTCACAAAGTAACGGAGGTAAGGTAAGGTTAGAAACGACAGGTAAGGTTAGAAGAAGCCCCTGAGCCGAGGAATGACGGAAACGGCCGACCTAATCCGAACTATACCCGACCACAGACTTCATAAAAATGCACAAATCTCGGTTAATATTCAAGATAGAGAATAAATGTATATAACAATATTTATAGTAAATTTAATTTGCAATAGGATTGGTTCTATACAATTCTTCGATCCGATGCATAATAACGGAGATATTTCGAATTTTCGAAAATCCCCCCCTTTAAACCCCCTCTCTCTCTAGTCCGATTTCAGCCATTAACGAACTTGACCTGTCTTTCGTAATCGTTTCGTAATGATCAAACAAAAATTGCGACCGCTAGAGCGTTAACAGACATATATATACATATATATATAATTTTGAACGGACCTCATTTTCGTCATCTCCTGGGTAGGATCGATGGACATTTGAAGAAATTTTTCAAAATTCGCGTTATAAGTACGACCTCAATAGCTGATTTCCCTGAAGGGAAATCTGCTAAAATGCAGTTATTGTCCCTATGCCATCTGAAACGAAAAATCATGAAATTTTGTGAAAAAAGTCAAATGTAAGACAGAGGTTTCAATTTTATATATATCTAGATAATCCTTCGCGTGGGAAATCTGCTTAGTTTACGCATCCACTGCGTGACGGACTTTTATTAATGAAATACGAATGAAGTACATTTGTCTGCCGGAAGTCAAAACATCATTGCTCCGAACTTGTTAGTGCCGCAGTCGTTATTCTGGTAATAATTTGATGTTTACATTTCCCAATAAATCCATGTTATTGAAGTTTTTGACAAAAATATATTTTGATTCCATATAGCCGAAGCCTTGGGATAGTTGATTCACATATATAAAAACCTACAGAAATGTTTTGAGAAATACTTCAATGTTTGTGTAACACACTTGCGGAAAAACAGACAAGGTTATTAATTCCAATGTTATTGTTCTTAGAGTGGTCTGACACGTGGGAAACAATGTGTGTCCCCGCCGTACTTAAATTAAAATTAGACAGACCTTAGAGCATAAATTACATAGTATGTAATTACAGCAGATATAAATACAGGAATGTGATATGATATCACTAGCTAGTCATTCATGTACTCGGGACACCTGTTTAGGTAAGACAGCATCTGGCTGGCTTACTTTTCAATGCAAATTTACACTCCACAGCAAATCGTTTAGACTTTGGGAATGGAGAAATGCATTTAAATGCGCCGATTAGGGTTCAGTCGAAGCCGATTAGTAATAATGTACAAGAGCCTACCCCATTATGTAAAAACGGTGTTTGTCGAACAATTTGCTAATCCTAATAACTAAAACGATTCGGGAATTAAAGTATTGGATTTGCATTAGCTTCAAAATTACCCAGATATTAGTTTGCAGGGTTTAATGTGCTATTAAATGGATTTTCAATAATCTAAATTATTAATTCCTGACATGCTAGTAATACTTATTTTGTTTTTAATTTTTTTTTTTATAAAATACGTTCTCCTTGCTTTGGCTAACATTAATATATGTGAATAAGCTGTAAGTAGTAGCAGAAGTACTAGAAGTAAACAATAGGTTAATAGTATATTAGCTTTCTTTTTTATATATTAAATTAAATACAAAAATGTTTTGATACATTTGCATTTGAAGGTAACATCTGATATCTCTTTTCGAATGCATAGGATCAAAAAAGTCCGTCACGCAGGGGCTGCGTTAACTAAGCCCATTTCCCACGTGCGTCATGTATTTGCATTTATATCAATACTTAAAATCTCAAAACAATATTTGGATTTTAATAGAATTCTGTTAATATGAGATGAGCAGGAGAGGGGCTTTACTCAAGACTAAAAAATGCAAATATCTTGGTTAATAATGAAAAAATATACATAAGAACGTTTATAGAACGTTAGATTTGCAATAAGATTTGTTCTATACAATTTTTCGATCCGAGGCATAATAACGGAGATAATAAGAAATTTAGAAATTCTACCCCTCTAAACTCCCCCCCTCCCCATAGTCCGATTTCAGCCGTTAACGAACTTGATCTTTCTTTTTGTATAAAACGATTATATATCAAGTTTGGAAACGTTAAGACAAAAATTTCGACCCCTAGATCGGTTACAGACAAATATGTATATATATATATATATATATATATATATATATATATATATATATATATTCTAGCTCACATTCCCGGCTTCGCTCGGGAATTCATTTGATCCTGAATGGTGATGGTATTTTTTTGGCAAGGCTTTACTTTGACATTTACCCGTCCCGGTGTTTAGGTTAATACGGTTTGTTTCTGTGGATTTGTTAATAATAAAATTATTTTTTTATGTAAGACTTCACTGTCCTCCATATTGTCATATTTCCCGTTTCCTGTGCATTATGGATAGATTTGAATTATTAAGGACAAAATATTAACATACATTTGAATTAATTTTTTCCCGGTGAGGTACTTGGTAGTTCATACCAAGTAGTTGGGCAAATTTCTCTAAACAACTTTTGTTATGTGCATATTTGCCGGAATCCCAATAGGAAACGAAATATCACTACTTTTAATTTCATGCCTCCATTACAACCCCCACTCCTGCCCATCCCTAGAAAAGTTGATATGGCTTATGATAATTAAGGCGTCAGTGCTAATACACATACCGATTTTTATTTAGTTCGGTTGAGTCTTTTGTGCCAAATAAAAATTTTAACTTCCGCTGTAGGTTTTAGCGTACATCTCGTTTATAATTCGATATACTAAAAAAGTGTATATAACAAATGTTACTCTACATAATAAAATAAACAACTTTTGTTATGTACATATTTGCCGAAAAACCAGTAGGTAACGAAATATCGCTATTTTTAATTTCTGGCTTCCCTTATTACCCCCACACCAGACACCAAAGAAACAAAATGCAGTTATGGTGTCTATGACATGTGAAACGAAAATTTATCGTGAAATTTCGCGAAAAAATCAATGGACAGACAGAGGTTACAATTTTATATTTATACACTCGCTCAGATACCCGGCTTCGCTCGGGAATTGATTTGACGGTAAATGGTGATGGTATTTTTTTGGCAAGGGTTTACTTCGTACACTATTTTGACATTTACCCGTCCCAGTGTTTAGAATTTATACCCGCCGTTGCTGTGGATTGTTTAAAAATAAAATTATTGTCGATAAAGACTTCACTGTCCTCGATATTGTCATATTTCCCGTCTCTTATACATGTAAATATTGTGAATTTTTATTTCATGCCTCCCTTATAACTCCCTCCCGTTCGAACCTAAAAATTTTAATATAACTTATAATCATGGGGAATTAATGCTAATTGACATACCGAGTTTTGTTAAGTTCGGTTCAGCCGTTAGTGCCCGCTAAAGTTTTGACGTATAACTCATTTATACTTAGGTATACGACAAAAGTGTATATAACAAAAGTTACTTCAAATAACAAAATAACCAACTTTTGTTATCAGCATATTTGAAGAAAAACCAATAGGAAACGAAATATCGCTATTTTGAATTTGAGGCCTCCTTTAAAACCCCCACTCCTGCCCGTCCCTAGAAAAGTCGGTATGGCTTATGATAATTAAGGTCTCACTGCTAATACACATACCGAGTTTTATTTAGTTCGGTTGAGTCTTTTGTGCCAAATAATATTGTTCACTCCCGCTGTAATTTTTAGCGTATAACGCATTTAAACTTCGATATACGACAAAAGTGTATATAACAAATGTTACTCTACATAATAAAATAAACAACTTTTGTTATGTGCATATTTGCCGAAAAACCAATAGAAAACGAAATATCGCTATTTTTAATTTCTGGCTTCCCTTATTACCCCCACTCCTGTTCGTCTCAGAGGAAATTAATATAGCCTAAAGTCTAAGTTGGATTAGTAGTAATATACATACCAAGTTTCATAAAATTCGGTTCTGCCGTTTATGCGTGAAAAGGTAACAAACAAACAAACAAACATACACGAAAGAAACAAAATGCAGATATGGTGTCTATGACATGTGAAACGAAAAGTTATCGTGAAATTTCGCGAAAAAAATCAATGTACAGACAGAGGTTACAATTTTATATATATATATAGATATATATATAAAACCTGTGTCATGCCATAGACACAACAACTGCATTTTGTTTCTTTGGTGTCTGTTTGTTTGTTACCTTTTCACGCATAAACAGCTCAACCGAATTTTATGAAACTTGGTATGTATATTCGTACTAACCCAACTTAGACTTTAGGCTATATTAATATGCTCTGAGACGAACAGGAGTGGGGGTTATAAGGGAAGCCAGAAATTAAAAATAGCGATATTTCGTTTCCTATTGGTTTTTCGGCAAATATGAACATAACAAAATATGTTTATTTGTTATTTAGAGTAACTTTTGTTATATACACTTTTTTCGTATACCGAATTATAAACGAGATATACTCTCGAAAATTACCGAAAACTAAACCGGGAGACAACTATTTTATTGGGGACTAACGGTTGAACCGAATTTAACAAAACTTGGTATGTGAATTAGCATTAAATCTTCCATGATTATAAGCTATATTAAAATATTAGGTTCGAACGGGAGTGGGAGTTATAAGGGAGGCCAGAATTAAAAATTTGCGATATTTTATTTTCTATTCGTTTTTCGGCAAATATGAACATAACAAAAGTCCGTCACGCAGGGGCTGCGTAAACTAAGCAGATTTCCCACACGAAGTATTACAATATAGAAATCTGCCTAATAACAACGGCAGTATTGAGGAATCTCTAAACCTATTCACGAGGAATAAATAGTTACGTCAACATCCGCCAGAGCTCTCGCATAGCCGAGTCCTGCCGACCGCACACACAATACAAATGCAAATATCTCGGTTAATATTCAAGATACAGAATAAATATATAGAACAATATGTATAGTAAATTTAATTTGCAATAAGATTGAATCTATACAATTTTCGATCCGACGTATATTAACGGAGATATTTCGAATTTTCAAAAATCCCCCCTCTAAACCCCCCCTCCCACTGGTCCGATTTCAGCCATTAACTTACTTGATCTTTCTTTTTACATAAAACGATTAAATATGAAGTTTGGCAACGATCAAACAAAAATTGCGACCGCTAGAGCTGTAACAGACAAATATATAGATAGATTCTTATACCGAATTATAAACTAGATATACACTATAAACTAAAGCGGGAGTCAACTATTTCATTGGGTGCTAACGATTAAACCGAACTTAAAAACTCGGTATGTCAATTAGCATTAATTCTTCCATGATTATAAGCTATATTAAAATTTTTAGGTTAGAACGGGAGTGGGGGTTATAAGGGAGGCCTGAATAAAAATTCGCGATAATCCACTGTCTATTTCTTTTTCGACAAACATGCACATAACAAAAGTTGTTTACTTTGTTATTTAGATTAACTTTTGTTTTATACATTTTTTCGTGAAAAATGTATGAAGCAAATAATTTGCGTATAATATTGATATGCTCATCAATTCTTTCTAATATGAACTACCAGGTACCTCACCTGGAAAAATTCAGTCAAAGTCAGTCAGTAACTTTTTTTTTTTTTTTTTTTTTTATACATTTCTCCAGGAACAATGTGTGGAGCAAGTAATTTGCGTAGAAATATTGATATGCTCAACAATGCATTCCTATTTGAACTATCAGGTACCTCAGCTGGAAAAATTAATTCAAATCAATGTTAATATTTTGTCCTTAATAGCTGAAATCTATGCATAATGCACAGGAGACGGGAAATATGACAATTTGGAGGACAGTGAAGACTTACATAAAAAATTAATATTATTATTAACAAATGGCAACAACGGGTATTAACCCTAAACACTGGGACGGGTTAATGTCAAAATATCGTGCAAAGTAAAGCCTTGCCAAAAAAAATACCATCACCATTCAGCCTCAAATGAATTCCCGAGCGTAGCCGGGTACCTGAACCAGTATATATATATATATATATATATATATATATATATATATATATATATATATATATATATATATATAAACGAGTTATATGCTAAACCCTACAGCGGAAGTGAAAATTTTTATTTTGCAAAAATGATTCAACCGAACTAAATAAAATTCGGTATGTGTATTAGCACTGACGCCTTAACTGTCATAAGCCATATCAACTTTTCTAGGGAGGTGCAGGAGCGGGGGTTGTAAGGTATGCATGGAATTAAAAATAGCGATATTTCGTTTTCTATTCGTTTTTCTGCAAATATGCACATGACAAAAGTAGTTTATTTTTTTATTTGAAGTAACTTTTGTGATATTCACTTTTGTCTTATAACAAGGTAGAAACGAGATATACGCTAAAAATTTAGCGGGAGCCAACAATTTCATTGGGCACTAACGATTAAACCGAACTTAACAAAACTCGGTATGTCAATTAGCATTAATTCTTCCATGATTATAAGCTATATTCAAATTTTTAGGTTAGAACGGGAGTGGGGGTTATAAGGGAGGCATGAAATAATAATTCACAATATTGTCTGGTTGTTTTTCGTCAAAAGTGCACATAACAAAAGTTGTTTACTTTGTTATTTAGAGTAACTTTTGTTTTATACATTTTTTCGGGAAAAATGTATGAAGCAAATAATTTGCGTAAAATATTGATATGCTCATCAATTCTTTCTAATATGAACTACCAGGTACCTCACCTGGAAAAATTCAGTCAAATCTATGTTAATATTTAGACCTTAATAATTCAAAGCTATGCATAATGCACAGGAGACGGGAAATATGACAATATGGAGGACAGTGAAGTCTTACTTAATTTTATTATTAAAAAATCCACACATCGACGGGTATAAATCCTAAACACTGGGACGGGTAAATGTCAAAATAGTGTGCATAGTAAAGCCTTGCCAAAAAAATACCATCACCATTCAGCCTCAAATGAATTCCCGGGCGAAGCCGGGTATCTGAGCTAGTATATATATATATATATAATTTTGAACGGACCTCATTTTCGTCATCTCCTGGGTAGGATCGATGGACATTTGAAGAAATTTTTCGAAAATCGCGTCATGAGTACGACCTCAATAGCTAATTTCTCTGAAGGAAAATCTGCTAAAAGATAATGTGTTGAACAACAATTGTATGAAATAGAATGTTTAACAAGGTTGGTTCTATAACATTTTAAGATCCGACTCATAAAAAGGGAGATATTTTTAATTTTCGAATTATCCTCTCTCTAACCTCCAAGTCCGGAAGTTATTAATGAATATGAACTTCAAGCGTTGAGTGAAATTTTTAAATATCGAGTATAGTATAGATCAAATAATTTTTTTTTGAGTAAATAACTCAAAATCTTAATAGATGGGGGAAATCACACAACGCTTTAACATGTGCCTCACATAGTTAAGGTCCGTTGAAAGCGATATTTGTTATTTAGGTTTGGAATATCAAGTTTCACGATATATTGGCTTATGACAAACGTGCGAAATAAACGTGGGGGGTGAGAGAGAATGTATTTTAAAAAACTTTTATTGACAATTAACATTGTAGTAGTCGCGCCCCTCGTCAATTCAACACTCAGATGACTTACGACCTTTCCTTAAGTATTAGAGTAAGAAGGTTAGTTTTAATTAAGCCTGTACTAATATTTGTATAAAAGTTATAATTGATGCATTAAATGAAGAATATACATGATTTATGATTATATAATATGAAAAAAAAAGTCCACCACGCAGGGGCTGCGTAAACCGCAGGGGCTGCGTAAACTAAGCAGATTTCCCACGTGAAGTTTTACAGTAGAGAAATCTGCCCAATAACAACTGTAGTAGTAAGGGATCTCTAAACCAATTCATGAGGGACTAATAGTTACGGAAACGGCCGCCAGAGCTCTCGAGGGAAAGTCAGACATTTGTTATGTGCACGTTTGCCTAAAAACAAATAGTAAATAAAATATCGCGAAAACTTGGTAGACAAAAAGAAAAGGAAAAATGAGAGAATGAAAAGAAGACGTTTTAGTTCCATGATTATCTGGTAGAATGCGCACTGCACGTCCTTAAAAACAAACAGTTGTAGAACAATAATTGAAATAAATCAAAACCCTCAACAATAATAATGCAAATACATAAATGTAAATATAGAAAAGAAAATAATTGCAACATTCAAATCAAATTAAAATGAATTTGGACAATAAATAACAATAATATATATATATATATATATATATATATATATATATATATATATATATACAACAACAAACCAAGCTGTCCCCTTTAGGGAGAACCTCCATCTGCCCAACTGGGTAATATTAAAAAAAATATCTCTTTTTTTCTTTTTAAACCAAGAAAGTTGTATTAAATATTGTTGAGCGATGTGGTAAGGACTGCAGCTTTGCATTGTGCCTTTAATTATATAAATGATAGTTTATGATTCTCGCCGAATGCTTTTTAATGTCTGTAAATAAATTCTATAGGTCGGTTGTGGATAATCCCAGTTCTTTTAGCAGATTTCCCTTGAAATCAGCTATTGAGGTTGTACTCATGAAGGAAATTTCGAAATTTTTCTTCAAATGTACATCGATCCTACCTAGTAGATGACCGATGAGGTCCGATCAAAACTGTATATATATATATATATATATATATATATATATATATATATATATATATATATATATATATATATATATATTTGTCTGTTACCGCTCTAGCAGTCGCAATTTTTGTTCAATCGTTACCAAACTCGATATTTAGTCGTTTTATGTAAAAAGAAAGATCAAGTTTGTTAATGGCTGAAATCGGACTAGTGGGAGGAGGAGTTTAAAGGGGAGGATTTTCTAAAATTCGAAATATTTCCGTTACTATACGTCGGATCGAAAAATTGTATAGAATCAATCTTATTGTAAATTAAATTTACTATAAATATTGTTTTATACATTTATTATCTATCTTGAATATTAACCGAAATATTTGCATTTTTTTGAAATCGGGGCGGATAACGGATGAGAGTAAAACTTCACGTGGGAAATCTGCTTAGTTTACGCAGCCCCTGCGTGACGGACTTTTTTAAATTTCGACTGTCCTTTGGGATATTGTACCTATCAGAAAACCTTTGAAACTCCATTTTTCAACTGAGTATTTTTCCTTGAAGTACCCAAGGGGTTTAGAGGGGGAGAATGTTGAAAATTGGAAATATCTCCGTTACTATACGTCGTATCGAAAGAATGTACAAATTAATCTTATAGAAAATTAAAAGTACGATAAGTATTGTTATATACATTTATTCTCTATCTTGAATATTAACTGAGATATTTCCATTTTTCAGTTTTCAACCTTCAGCAAACACACTTCTACTCATGTTACATAAACAATACTAGGTTTTATAATTAACCACATCATTCGAAGCTTAAATAACAAATATTGTTTTCAAGAGACATTTATTATACGAAATAGACACAAATATGTTCTGGTGATCCTCCCCCCCCCTTCTTAAGTTTTTGGACTACTTAAATTTAATTGATTGAGATAAAAATTATTCTGATCCATTATAAATTACAGTACTAGATGTAGTAGATAGTTTCCAATCAAATTAATACGTTATGTTCAGATATATTACAGTAATTGTTTTCTTTCCGGTAAGAAGTTGGCAGAAGTTTCAGATGCTTTCCTTCGGGAGGCTTCTTATTATCGTTTGTATTTATTCACTTAATATTCAAGATATTTATCTATTGTTAAACTTCACGCGGGAAATCTGCTTAGTTTACGCAGCCTCTGCGTGACGGACGTTTTTTATAGTTGAGCAGAGATAAAAATAAAGTACAGAAAATGGCTTTGGCAATAACTTCTTGTTAATAGGAATTTATTTTTAAATTATGCTCTTTACCATAGTAATCCACCCCTTCTCCCTTCTTTTCATTCTTTTTATTTTTAGCAAAATTTTAGAACAAAAGTACTGGCTTCCTCATTATATTACCATCATAAGCTCAACAAAATGAAAGCTTAGAGAGGACAATAGACCAAGCATGCCATCAAACTCTAGAAAAGGCAGAGATAAAAACAGCTCATTGTCTACAAACTCGTCATTAAATAAATTAAAATAAAAAAAAAGAAAACCCTTTCTAAAAAAATTATCTTCTTCAATTTTGAAGGAACGACTTCCAGATTTAATGTCATACCTTGAGATTAAATTTTAATATAATAGAATAAAAAAAGACTTTGTGTTCTCACATAAAAATCAGGTATGTTATTCAAAGTGGTCAACTTTCGTCCACTTTGTTCATTTGAAATCCTTAAAATTATTTATTTATTCGTTTGTTTATTCACCTATGCGATAGGCTCTTGTAATAGAAAATAGAAATTACAAACAGTTCTAAAAAAAAAAATTAAATTAACTTTCGGTTGGCAAAGTTTTTCAGTGTTTAAAATACGCCATAGGTCTATCATTTAAATTTCAAGGATATTTTAAAAATGAATATTTTTGTGGCATATATTGGCTGTATTTGTCAAACATTTCGCCGTCATGTGGACGTATGATACGTCGGTATGGGTTATATTTTCGATTGAACGTTACTTGTAATCCAGAGGAGTTTGTCAATACATGTTCATCCATTCATTTGATTTGGCCAATTAAATGTATAAGAGATTCTTCTTTTCAAAGATTCCTGAAGCACGATGTACACACGAAAGTCCGTCACGCAGGGGCTGCTTAAATTAAGCAGATTTCCCACGTGAAGTTATACAATATAGAAATCTCCATATGAGTGCCGAAAGTTACGGAAACGGTCGAAATAGAAGCGACCATAGATTAAAATTAAGGTTTAGGTGAAAATTTCAGTAATAACCAAGATCTCAAAAGTCCGTCACGCAGGGGCTGCGTAAACTAAGCAGACTTCCACATGAAGTTATACAACAGAGAAATCTCCATACGAGAGCCCAACAGTTACGGCCGAACTAGCTTTTGGCGGGAAACTCACTCGTACGTTACATTTAATAAAAATGCAATTATCTTGGTTAATCTTGCGTTTTAACCTTATTTTTATGATTTTTCATACCTTTTTTATATAACTTATGGAGGGGAAAAACATTGTTTTTTTAGGATTTTTAGAAATATTTGCGTTGTAAAATATTAGGCTTGTTCGTTTCCTTTTTTGTAGGATTTTAAAGTGTTCCAGAAACCCCCTTTTCCCTCTACTGAAGGTCATCCAAAAAATTCTCAAATAATCACTAAAAATTTAAAAAAATTTAAAAAAAAAGGACTAAAACCCTGAAAAATATTAAACTTCATTTTATTTTATAAAATTATGAAATTTAATTAAAATCTAAATTTCTGTTATATCATTCTTAATAAAATCATATTTCAACTTTTTCTCAGAAACAATAATCACATATGAAGGCTCCAGAGGAAAAAGGGGACAAGTCCACCTGAACACATTTTTCAGGAGACACTTTTTAAAGTTTAATTTTCTGTAATTGTCATGTTTACCGGTAATAAATCTCTTACTGTTTGAATATAACTATTTAAACTATTCTGAAACACTAATATTGCTGTCATTTTCAAAATCATCTGTTACTTCTCTGTACAAAAAACGTTTTGATAATCAGTTACCAAACCTACTGGGGAAGAAAGTGCATATTTTGGACTTGGCTCTTTTTTCCCCAGGTTTTCAGTATTTAAAATCCAATTTATGAAGATTGGGATTCAGAAATGAATACTAAAATGAGTTTCAATAATTTATGTCAATGAATAAAAATGCCAAGTATTCAAATGCAATAAAATAGCAAAAATAGAAGAAAAGGTTTTGAAAATGAAAGTTTGATGTTTAAATTTTGTGAAAATGGATCAGTTTTCTTCAATGTCTTTTTATCAATTTTTGACTTTAATCAATTCCTTCTTTTTTTCTCCATGTCACTGTGCAGCAATTCCAAAAAGTATTTTACAGCCTCCTTTTCTTGCAGAATTTTGTTAGGTCTTTGATATCGGCATATTTCTCTTTTGGGATAGCCAATTTTCCTGAAAAAATACAAAAAGTTATTTTTTTTGTCTGGATGAAGCCCACATGAGTCTTGTGCGTGGATAATGAGGCGGATGATGATGAGGGATGAGTTGGACCTACAGTTTTAGTTTACGATATTGGAATCTATATTAATCCTCAAATAGAATTCTATTTCAGTTTTCAAATTTTTCATAGTTATTCTTCTGGATGGATTCTTTTGTTGGACAAAATTCACTAGAACAAAAATCACATAATATATTTTGCATATCCAACAAGAATACAATCATTGAAACAATTATAAACCATCTTCATTCCGTTGGCGTGGATAGAGTTCTTAACTCAAGTTACAGCCGAATATATAGAAGTATATGTAATTTTCACCACTCTCTCCCAGAAAATTATTTAACGGTTCACAAACATAAATAAAATGAAACTTCAAATAAGGATTTCGTCTTGTGAATATTTAAAATTATCCTACAGAAACATGACTCAAATTATAAAAACTGGAGAGGCATGTAAATGGTGCCAAAAAATATATATATATATATATATATATATATATATATATATATCTACATTTGAATCATTTACTGTTGTATTGCTCCGCTTTTACATCACACGGGGTAAAATTCCTTGACAAATATATAGTGCCTCAAAGAGAATACCTATCATTGGTAAACATTCTGGATTACAACAATGAAAGTAAAGTTAATGATATTTTTTGTTTCTTATCAAAAGTTTGTGAAAGTTAACAATATAAAAGAAAGAATTTTATTATTTTTATGGGGGTGCTTAAACAATAATTATCGGCACATTATTTATTATATGCAATTATACTTATTAGTATTCTGTTTGTCATAAATCTTAGAGTAACTACGCAACATATTTTTAAAAACAAGCCAATAAAATATCTATCTATCTATCCTTAAAAAAGGTCTGCTCATCAAGATCCCCCATCGTTGTGGTCAAGTCTCATTTGTAACGTCCTTCTCATCAAGATCTCCAAATCTTTGATCTAGATCTAGATAGAATGGCCTATATGGCTAGCTCCTAATCTTTGATCTAGATCTAGATAGAATGGCCTATATGGCTAGCTCCTAATCTTTGATCTAGATCTAGATAGAATGGCCTATATGGCTAGCTCCTAATCTTTGATCTAGATCTAGATAGAATGGCCTATATGGCTAGCTCCTAATCTTTGATCTAGATCTAGATAGAATGGCCTATATGGCTAGCTCCTAATCTTTGATCTAGATCTAGATAGAATGGCCTATATGGCTAGCTCCTAATCTTTGATCTAGATCTAGATAGAATGGCCTATATGGCTAGCTCCTAATCTTTGATCTAGATCTAGATAGAATGGCCTATATGGCTAGCTCCTAATCTTTGATCTAGATCTAGATAGAATGGCCTATATGGCTAGCTCCTAATCTTTGATCTAGATCTAGATAGAATGGCCTATATGGCTAGCTCCTAATCTTTGATCTAGATCTAGATAGAATGGCCTATATGGCTAGCTCCAAATCTTTGATCTAGATCTAGATAGAATGGCCTTTATGGCTAGCTCCAAATCTTTTAGATCTCCTTTGTAAATTCATTCTCATCAAGATCTCCAAATCGTTGTGCTGGTCTCCTTTGAAAAGACGTGCTCATCAAGTTCTCTCAATCGCTGTGCTGAAATCTCCTTTGAAAAAACCTGATCTTTAAGTTCTCCTAATCGTTGTTCTTAAATATGCTTTGAAAAGGTCTGCTGAATTTTTTCCCATCGCTGTGCTGAAGTCTCCTATGAAAATACCATTCTCATCAAGTTCTCCAATCTTTGATCTAGATCTAGATAGAATGGCCTATATGGCTAGCTCCTAATCTTTGATCTAGATCTAGATAGAATGGCCTATATGGCTAGCTCCTAATCTTTGATCTAGATCTAGATAGAATGGCCTATATGGCTAGCTCCTAATCTTTGATCTAGATCTAGATAGAATGGCCTATATGGCTAGCTCCTAATCTTTGATCTAGATCTAGATAGAATGGCCTATATGGCTAGCTCCTAATCTTTGATCTAGATCTAGATAGAATGGCCTATATGGCTAGCTCCTAATCTTTGATCTAGATCTAGATAGAATGGCCTATATGGCTAGCTCCTAATCTTTGATCTAGATCTAGATAGAATGGCCTATATGGCTAGCTCCTAATCTTTGATCTAGATCTAGATAGAATGGCCTATATGGCTAGCTCCAAATCTTTGATCTAGATCTAGATAGAATGGCCTATATGGCTAGCTCCAAATCTTTGAGATCTCCTTTGTAAAGTCATTCTCATCAAGATCTCCAAATCGTTGTGCTGGTCTCCTTTGAAAAGACGTGCTCATCAAGTTCTCTCAATCGCTGTGCTGAAATCTCCTTTGAAAAAACCTGATCTTTAAGTTCTCCTAATCGTTGTTCTTAAATATGCTTTGAAAAGGTCTGCTGAATTTTTTCCCATCGCTGTGCTGAAGTCTCCTATGAAAATACCATTCTCATCAAGTTCTCCAATCTTTGATCTAGATCTAGATAGAATGGCCTATATGGCTAGCTCCTAATCTTTGATCTAGATCTAGATATAAGGGCCTATATGTCTATCTCCTAATCTTTGATCTAGATCTAGATAGAATGGCCTATATGGCTAGCTCCTAATCTTTGATCTAGATCTAGATAGAATGGCCTATATGGCTAGCTCCTAATCTTTGATCTAGATCTAGATAGAATGGCCTATATGGCTAGCTCCTAATCTTTGATCTAGATCTAGATAGAATGGCCTATATGGCTAGCTCCAAATCTTTGATCTAGATCTAGATAGAATGGCCTATATGGCTAGCTCCAAATCTTTGAGATCTCCTTTGTAAAGTCATTCTCATCAAGATCTCCAAATCGTTGTGCTGGTCTCCTTTGAAAAGACGTGCTCATCAAGTTCTCTCAATCGCTGTGCTGAAATCTCCTTTGAAAAAACCTGATCTTTAAGTTCTCCTAATCGTTGTTCTTAAATATGCTTTGAAAAGGTCTGCTGAATTTTTTCCCATCGCTGTGCTGAAGTCTCCTATGAAAATACCATTCTCATCAAGTTCTCCAATCTTTGATCTAGATCTAGATAGAATGGCCTATATGGCTAGCTCCTAATCTTTGATCTAGATCTAGATAGAATGGCCTATATGGCTAGCTCCAAATCTTTGATCTAGATCTAGATAGAATGGCCTATATGGCTAGCTCCAAATCTTTGAGATCTCCTTTGTAAAGTCATTCTCATCAAGATCTCCAAATCGTTGTGCTGGTCTCCTTTGAAAAGACGTGCTCATCAAGTTCTCTCAATCGCTGTGCTGAAATCTCCTTTGAAAAAACCTGATCTTTAAGTTCTGCTAATCGTTGTTCTTAAGTATGCTTTGAAAAGGTCTGCTGAATTTTTTCCCATCGCTGTGCTGAAGTCTCCTATGAAAATACCATTCTCATCAAGTTCTCCAATCTTTGGAATCTCCTTTGATAAAAACTGCTCTTTAAGTCCTTACAATCGCTGTGCTTAAGTCTACTTTGGAGAAACCTGCTCTTCAAGCATCTACTCATTGTCCACCGTGAGTGCATACATATTTTTGACGGAAGCATTAAACCATCGGCCCTTCATTTTACCACACTAATTCGTTCAATGAAGCTATTAAAAGATATTTACCATGCTCTCTAGCTAGACAAGCGGGCGTGTATGTGTGTGTGTGTTAGAGGGTGTGTGTGTGTGCGTGTGCGTATGTGCGCGCAATAAATACTCGAACAGTTAGAGGAGGATAATGAAGGGAAATCCAGATTAAGCCACATTTAAATACCTCAGAGACAATCACATTTAATGAATGATTTAACTCAACCCACACAAATTCAGAGAGATTAACATTTGCGTTTTCATAAGGTATTAGGAATGAAAGGGCTATATGTGGTAACATTTACTGGCTAAACTCTCCATTAAACACACTTCTACTGAAATGTTTCAACTATTCTGGTGGAAATCACAAACAAAGCAAATCCATCATGCACAGCTGATTTCCAATAGCAGAACACTATTGACCTCGTCTCACCTTAAATTGTCTATTCCCAAAAAAATATCCGATGAATAAGGTAGGTCAATTAGATCGTGTTCGCAACGTTTTTGGATTAGTGAAATATTTGCTTAGTGTGGGGGTATTCTGAAGCTGAAAACTACAATATTCTCAACAAATATTCAAGGCAGTGAAAAAGTTACTGAGTATATTTTGAAGTAAGTAGCTAGCGTTTGCTGAGTGATACAGACAAAAATTTCACAATATCTCGGCTAATATTAAAGTTTGAGAAAAAATCTGTGAATTGATTTTATGAAATTAAATTTTCTATTAACTTCTTATACAACGTTTTTTGATCCGGCTCCAAATAACAGAGATATTTTAAATTTTTGTTTTCACCCTTTAAACCTCTCCTCCTGGATCTTAATCTTCAGTTTTTTAACAAAACGCTTAAATATTGAGTTTCCTAGTATCTAATAGAAATTACGATTAACATAGATGTAATAGGCATATATATAAAATATATATACATATATATATATATATATATATATATATATATATATTTCTTTTCTTCTTTTTCTTTTCAAAGAACCTTATATTCTTAGTTCCCTAGTAAGATGGGTAGGTATTTTTCAACTTGTTTGCGCTACAGTTCCTGATGGTCCTAGACCTCTGCTAACAACTTGTACAATTTAGTGGCAACCAAAGCTTGGATTCTCCAATTTACTCACTCGGCAGTATCTAGTAGCACTCCGTCGATTGAAACATGAATATTGTTATTTACTAACGTCCACTATATGCTAATTGGGACGGGTAATCCTCAGGTTACTACCCATTTCAATCACGGGTGGGACTACAGATTTTATTTAATGATATGGTCACTAAATAAATGCTTATTGTCCAGGCGAGAATCAAACGCGCCACTCTAGTTTTTAGCAGATTTCCCTTCAGGGAAATCAGCTATTGAGGTCGTACTCATGAAGCGATATTCAAACATTTTCTTCAAATGTCCATCGATCCTACCCAGGAGATGACGAAAATGAGGTCCGTTCAAAATTATATATATATATATATATATATATATATATATATATATATATATATATTTGTCTGTTTACGCTCTAGCGGTCGCAATTTTTGTTTGATACGAAACTCGATATTTAACCGTTTAATGTAAAAAGACAGATCAAGTTCGTTAAAGGCTGAAATCGGACCAGAGGGAGGGGGGGTTTAGAGGGTGGATTCTCGAAAATTCGAAATATCTCCGCTAATATGCATCGGATCGAAAAATTGTATAGAACCAATCTTATTGCAAATTACATTTACTATAAATATTGTATATACATTTATTCTCTATTTTGAATATTAACCGAGATATTTGCATTTTTATGAAGTCTGTGGTCGGGAATAGTTCGGATTAGGTCGGTTATTTCCGTCGGCTCAGGTGGGAGGCTTCTTCTAACCTTACCTGTCGTTTCTAACCTTACCTTACCTTCCTTACTTTGTGAGATTTATGCAAATACGTTCTGTTAATCCGCCCCCCCCCTTCTTTAGTTCTTGGACTACTAAAATTTCAGTTATTAAAATATAAATTATTCTTACAATTCAGAAGCCGTTTCAGTTGGGAATTTATTTTAATTAACTGAAAGATTTCTCATTACCGTTTGTATTTAATCACGGTGGTATTGTGTTACCAGTATGGAGATTTCTCTATTGTAAAACTTCACATGGAAAATCTGCTTAGTTTACGCAGCCCCTGCGTGACGGACTTTTTGAACTTGAATAGCGTCATTTTGTAACGTCATTTACCTTATCTGGGAACTCCGAAATTTTAGGTTCAGTTTTAAAACTGTGATGACATTCCACTATTTTCAAGCTTAAGTTCAAATTCGGAAGAACCGAACTACTTATATACCTTTACTCGACGAGCATTGGCATTTAATCTAAATGCGCCAATTGAAATAAATAAATCCGCTCAAATAGTTTTTTAAGGACCCGAATCTAAAGTTCAGCAGTTCACTAAAGCCACTTACCAGAATCAGATATTTGGGCTATTGGCAAACCTGAGAAACATTGCGTTTCTTTTGTACTATCACTTATAATGTAAAACCCAAACATTAGACAATTTCGAAATGATGGTTATTCATAATTTTCTATTTCAACGCACGAGATTCCTGATTCCTGGATTATATTATTCTAAGTGATGTTTAGCAAAGAGGTTCATAGGAACAGGTAATTTAAATAGGGCGCTAACCAAATCCCAAATTAACTATCCTGGTAAAGGCATTCACGCATTCCGACGTGATTTTCGAAAAGTTTCCTCTAATGTCCATCGATCCTACCTAGGAGATGGCGAAAATGAGGTCCGTTCAGTATATATATATATATATATATATATATATATATATATATATATATATATACTAGCTCAGATACCCGGCTTCGCTCGGGAATTCATTTGAGGCTGAATGGTCGTGGTAGTTTTTTGGCAAGGCTTTACTTTAGCCAATATTTTGACATTTACCCGTCCCAGTGTTTAGGGTTAACACCCGTCTTTTCTGTGGATTTGTTAATAATAAAATTATTTTTTTATGTAAGACTTCACTGTCCTGCATATTGTCATATTTCCCGTTCCCTGTGCATTTGAATTATTAATGAGAAAATATTGACATACATTTGAATCAATTTTTTCATTTGAGGTACCTGGTAGTTCATATTGAAAAGAATTGTTGAGCAAATTTCTCTAAATAACAAAATAAACAACTTTAGTTATGTGCATTTTTGCCGAAACCCCAATAGGAAATCACTATTTTTAATTTCAGGCCTCCCTTATAATCCCCACTCCTGCCCGTCCCTAGAAATGTTAGTATGGCTTATTATAAGGAAGGCGTTAGTGCTAATACACATACTGAGTGTTTTACTTACCACTATAGCTTTTAGCGTATATCTCGTTTATAATACGTTATACGAAGAAAGTGTATATAACAAAAGTTACTCTAAATTGCAAAGTAAACAACTTTTGTTATGTTCATATTTTCTGAAAAAGCAATAGGAAACGAAATATCGCTATTTTTAATTTCAGGCCTTCCTTAGAACGCCCACTCCTGTTTGTTTTAGAGAATATTAATATAGCCTAAAGTCTAAGTTGGGCTAGTAGTAATATACATACAAAGTTTCATAAAATTCGGTTCAGCCGTTTATGCGTGAAAAGGTAACAAACAAACATACATACACGAAAGAAACAAAATGCAGTTATGGTGTCTATGACATGTGAAACAAAAAGTTATCGTAAAATTTCGCGAAAAAAATCACCGACAGAGGTTACAATTATATATATATATATATATATATTTATATATATATATATATATATATATATATATTTGTCTGTTAACGCTCTAGCGGTCGCAATGAGCAGATTCGCAATTAGCAATTTTTGTTTGATCGTACCCCCACTCGATATTTAATCGTTTTATGAAAGATCAAGTTCGTTAATAGCTAAAATCGTACCAGTGGGAGGGGTGGTTTAGAGGGGGATTTTCGAAAATTCACCATATCTCCATTGCTATACGTCGGATCGAAAAAGTGTATAGAACTAATCTTATTGCAAATTATATGTGCTATAAATATTGTTATAAACATTTATTCTCAATATTGAATATTAACCGAAATATTTATAATGGATGAGATGAGATCGGCTATAGTCGTTTCTCGTCTTAAGATTCCAGATTTATTCGGCCGTTTCCGTAACTGTTCGGCTCTCGTGTAAGCATCTAACCGCTCTTGTCGTGTAAGTTTGTTTTATGAGATATGTGCAAATACGTTTTCTTTATCCGCCCCCGCCCTTCTTTAGTTCTTGGACTACTAAAATTTGATTTATTAAAATATAAATTATTCTGATTCATTATAAATTGCAGTACTAGACATAGTAAATAGTTTGAAATAAAGTTAAGTGTTATATTCAGTTATATATAAGTAATTGTTTTTCTTTCCGGTTAAAAATATGTCTATCTACCTGTTCAGCTCTGAGTGGCTGGCCACGAGTTTACAATTCAAAAGCCGTTTCCGTTGGGAGCTTATTAAAATTAACTGAAGGATTTCTCATTAACGTTTGTATTTACTTACGGTGGTTTTAAATGTTAGCAGTATGCAGATTTTTCTATTGTAAAACATCACTTGCTTAGTTTACGCACCCCCTGCGTGAGGGACTTTTTACACCAAAGACGGTTGCAGAGCTAGCTAATAATTTGTTACTTCCGGTCAACAAATCAGACTTCTCAGACGTACCAGCAGAATCCCTGAGCGAGATTGCATCTCGTTTTCTATTAGCAGATTTCTCTTAGGGGATGAGCTATTGAGGTCGTACTCATGACGCGATTTTCGAAAAATTTCTTCAAATGTCCATCGATCCTACCCAGGAAATAGCGAAAATGAGGTCCGCTCAAAATTAAATATATATTTGTCTTTCAAAGCTCTAGCGGTCGCAATTTTTGTTTAAACGTTACCAAACTCGATATTTAATCGTTTTGTGTAAAAAGAAAGATCAAGTTCGTTAATGGCTGAAATAGGACCAGGGGGAGAGGTGCTTTAAAGGAGGAGAATTCGAAATATCTCGTTACTATAAGTCGGATTGCAAAATAGTATAGAATCAACCTTATAATGATATATTTATTCTCTATCTTGAATATTAACCGACATATTTACATTTGTATTGTGTGTGTGGTCTGCAGAAGTCGGCTATGTTCGGAACTTTCATCCGAGAGCTAGTGCGGCTGTTTCTCAAACTGTTCGTCCCTCGTGAATAGGTTTAGAGATTCGTTACTACTACTATTATTATTAGGCAGATTTCTCTATTGTAAAACTTCACGTGGGCAATCTGCTTAGTTCACCCATCTCCTGCGTGACGGACTTTTAATGCTGCGATAAGGCAATCGTCTACATATTTTGATGTGAAACGATATTTGCCATGAACTCATACAATAAATAGTATGCGGGTGTAGTGTGATAAGTAAAGGGGTTATTGAGTTCTTAAACTAATCATGTTTTTATATTTGTTTCAGGAACCATTCCTTTTTTCACCGGCTCATTCACGAGTAACAGGTTTTGTAAAAAGAAATTCGTCAATATTCGTTCAATTGTCATATTTTAATTCACCGTCATAACAAATGAGCCAATTAACCGAAAGAACATGTCCGTTATGTGATTATGAATAATGAAAGGGTTATCTAATACATAAATCCAAATTTCCACTAGAAACCATTTGCATTTGAACCGGATATTATCAACATGTTATGGTCCATATATATTTGAAAAGTGTTTTCTAAAATAGCCTAATGATTATAATGTCAATAGCCTCCATAAAATGTAGTATAATCCCGTTAAAGAAAAATATTACGAACTCTATTAAATCATGGAGTCAACCCCCCCCCCCAACTGTTTCATCCGTGAGTTTGATGTAAACCACATTCTGACGTATATTAAACATCTGGCCAGATATTAGACAATGCCTCACTAATCCTATTAATTACTCCGCGTCTTTATGAGTTGGTCATAATTATTGAATTTCTATGTTCATTATATATAAGCATAAATTCACATGCACATACACTTTTTTATTTTATTTATTTCCTTTCTGAATTAAGCCTACAGGAAGGGAGTTTATTTGCCACACGTCTCGTACATCCATTTGTAGATAGCTTCTGCTTGATACATAACAACAATAATTTTTTAATACAATGAATAAATTCTTTGAAAAATAAAGTGTTTTACAACAGGAAAAAAAACAAATGTAGGCTCCAATGATGATTTACATAATTAAATTAACATTAGGGGAGTTTTAAATAATTCATACAGTTACACACTTGTTCAGCATATTTTCTTAATTGTGTATTGTATTTGTGAAATAGAAGTTTTTTCTCAACAACCCAATTGTCTTTTCGGCGTTTTACTTCCGCTTTAAATTCTTTGCTTTGGTCCGTTAGTAGTCTACGTCATAGCAAGTATCTGAAAGTCTGTTCAGTAGTAAAGTCGCAATAACAATTTGGTTGATCAGTTAGGCCAAAACGATTAAGGTGTCCTGTTAATAAATGTCCCAAATAGTAGTCTGTTTTTAACCTAAATACTGTTTAATGTCGGGAAAAAATAATTTTAGGTGTTGTTTTTTCATAGTCTTATACCATTTTTGTTGCAACTTATTAATTTCTCTCTCCCTCCCCCCCCCTCTATATACATACACACATACAAACACACGCGCACACAAACACACACACACATAGTATTTCAAAATATAGGAAATTATTTCGTAGAAGAATTTGTTCGTTATAATTTGCAATATTTATATACGGGTATGCTCCTTCCTGATTTGATTGGCCTCTTCTTGTAAGTGTTGGTTTAAAGTAATTTACAGTTAATAACTATACTACTTTTTATTTAAACATACTGTTTGAAAAGTGATTCTCATTTTGTTTAAATGCCTAGCTAATGACATTAATTTCATAATAATTATGGATTTATTGTTAATTTTCAATGTTTCCTCATTTTACGTACAGGAAGCCGAACATGAAAAGCACAATTAGGGATTGTTCCTGTCCCTAGCTCTTCATCATTAAATGCATTTTAGACCTATCTAATACTAAACATTGGTTTGTCACCAAACACATTTGGAAAGCTTTAAAACAAGACGAAATAGTCATTTCTCTTAATACAGGGTGTTTCAAAAACAATATTTGTATTACAAAGTATTATTTTGTCCAAACTATCGATGGCTGTTCCTCGACTCGGCTATTGGAGAAACGAATACATAATCTAGTTTATATTATAGCCACTAGATGTCAGTTGTATTCTTCTTTGTTTGGTAAAATGTCTACTCCGCAGCAGAAATCATGCCGTTGGAGTTTGCGAAGTGCAATTCTGGATTATAGTGGAAAGGCGTTACAGGTCGAGTTACCAAATTGATCCTCCGTGCAATGCAACATTCTCAGATGGCTGTTCGTAGATACAGGATGGGTATGTAAAGCAAGGGCTGTTCGTAGATACAGGATGGGTATGTAAAGCAAGGGCTGTTCGTAGATACAGGATGGGTATGTAAAGCAAGGGCTGTTCGTAGATACAGGATGGGTATGTAAAGCAAGGGCTGTTCGTAGATACAGGATGGGTATGTAAAGCAAGGGCTGTTCGTAGATACAGGATGGATATGTAAAGCAAGGGCTGTTCGTAGATACAGGATGGGTATGTAAAGCAAGGGCTGTTCGTAGATACAGGATGGGTATGTAAAGCAAGGGCTGTTCGTAGATACAGGATGGGTATGTAAAGCAAGGGCTGTTCGTAGATACAGGATGGGTATGTAAAGCAAGGGCTGTTCGTAGATACAGGATGGGTATGTAAAGCAAGGGCTGTTCGTAGATACAGGATGGGTATGTAAAGCAAGGGCTGTTCGTAGATACAGGATGGGTATGTAAAGCAAGGGCTGTTCGTAGATACAGGATGGGTATGTAAAGCAAGGGCTGTTCGTAGATACAGGATGGGTATGTAAAGCAAGGGCTGTTCGTAGATACAGGATGGGTATGTAAAGCAAGGGCTGTTCGTAGATACAGGATGGGTATGTAAAGCAAGGGCTGTTCGTAGATACAGGATGGGTATGTAAAGCAAGGGCTGTTCGTAGATACAGGATGGGTATGTAAAGCAAGGGCTGTTCGTAGATACAGGATGGGTATGTAAAGCAAGGGCTGTTCGTAGATACAGGATGGGTATGTAAAGCAAGGGCTGTTCGTAGATACAGGATGGGTATGTAAAGCAAGGGCTGTTCGTAGATACAGGATGGGTATGTAAAGCAAGGGCTGTTCGTAGATACAGGATGGGTATGTAAAGCAAGGGCTGTTCGTAGATACAGGATGGGTATGTAAAGCAAGGGCTGTTCGTAGATACAGGATGGGTATGTAACGCAAGGGCTGTTCGTAGATACAGGATGGGTATGTAAAGCAAGGGCTGTTCGTAGATACAGGATGGGTATGTAAAGCAAGGGCTGTTCGTAGATACAGGATGGGTATGTAAAGCAAGGGCTGTTCGTAGATACAGGATGGATATGTAAAGCAAGGGCTGTTCGTAGATACAGGATGGGTATGTAAAGCAAGGGCTGTTCGTAGATACAGGATGGGTATGTAAAGCAAGGGCTGTTCGTAGATACAGGATGGGTATGTAAAGCAAGGGCTGTTCGTAGATACAGGATGGGTATGTAAAGCAAGGGCTGTTCGTAGATACAGGATGGGTATGTAAAGCAAGGGCTGTTCGTAGATACAGGATGGGTATGTAAAGCAAGGGCTGTTCGTAGATACAGGATGGGTATGTAAAGCAAGGGCTGTTCGTAGATACAGGATGGGTATGTAAAGCAAGGGCTGTTCGTAGATACAGGATGGGTATGTAAAGCAAGGGCTGTTCGTAGATACAGGATGGGTATGTAAAGCAAGGGCTGTTCGTAGATACAGGATGGGTATGTAAAGCAAGGGCTGTTCGTAGATACAGGATGGGTATGTAAAGCAAGGGCTGTTCGTAGATACAGGATGGGTATGTAAAGCAAGGGCTGTTCGTAGATACAGGATGGGTATGTAAAGCAAGGGCTGTTCGTAGATACAGGATGGGTATGTAAAGCAAGGGCTGTTCGTAGATACAGGATGGGTATGTAAAGCAAGGGCTGTTCGTAGATACAGGATGGGTATGTAAAGCAAGGGCTGTTCGTAGATACAGGATGGGTATGTAAAGCAAGGGCTGTTCGTAGATACAGGATGGGTATGTAAAGCAAGGGCTGTTCGTAGATACAGGATGGGTATGTAAAGCAAGGGCTGTTCGTAGATACAGGATGGGTATGTAAAGCAAGGGCTGTTCGTAGATACAGGATGGGTATGTAAAGCAAGGGCTGTTCGTAGATACAGGATGGGTATGTAAAGCAAGGGCTGTTCGTAGATACAGGATGGGTATGTAAAGCAAGGGCTGTTCGTAGATACAGGATGGGTATGTAAAGCAAGGGCTGTTCGTAGATACAGGATGGGTATGTAAAGCAAGGGCTGTTCGTAGATACAGGATGGGTATGTAAAGCAAGGGCTGTTCGTAGATACAGGATGGGTATGTAAAGCAAGGGCTGTTCGTAGATACAGGATGGGTATGTAAAGCAAGGGCTGTTCGTAGATACAGGATGGGTATGTAAAGCAAGGGCTGTTCGTAGATACAGGATGGGTATGTAAAGCAAGGGCTGTTCGTAGATACAGGATGGGTATGTAAAGCAAGGGCTGTTCGTAGATACAGGATGGGTATGTAAAGCAAGGGCTGTTCGTAGATACAGGATGGGTATGTAAAGCAAGGGCTGTTCGTAGATACAGAATGGGTATGTAACGCAAGGGCTGTTCGTAGATACAGGATGGGTATGTAAAGCAAGGGCTGTTCGTAGATACAGGATGGATATGTAAAGCAAAGAGTCCCGGGCGCCCTTGTGTTCCTGAAGAAAATGTAGCACCAATTCTAACTGACTTCCCACATAGTGCCTGAAACACGTATCTAGTGGCTATAATACACACTGGACTATATATAGGTTTCTCCAATAGCCGAGCCGAGGAGTAGAGATCGATAGTTTGGACAATAATAATACTTTGTAATACGTATATTCTTTTTAAAACCACCTGTATTTTAACTGGGGGAGCGAGATACTAAACTCAATTAATTGAGAAATGTTTTGGACAAATAAATAAAAACAATTTTTTAGACATTTGGCTAGTGTTTGGCGGACTTGATGTAAGTACCTCTATACTTGCAAAATAATTATTAACTTGAAATTAACCGGGTAATTTCAACATTTGGATTGAAAGTAGTAGTTAGTAATAGTTATTTGATAATAACACACACACACACACACACACAAACACACACACACTCACGCGCGCGCATGTGTGAATATACAGGTATACATTATATATTTATATTTATATCACTGCCCCAATATATTCATTGTTATATGTCTTTTCACTCTGAGCAAATCAAAACAATAGATACTTTAAAAATACGGAGGTGATGACAATGCTTTAAATTGAAAGCTCTTATGCAAAATTTTTGCTTACCAGTATGTTTGAATAATAAATATCAGAATGGCTAATATCATACTATGTTGTGCTTTTTTTTTATCTTTTACGAGTTACAATAATGATTTTTCATTATTCATTTATGTAATCACTAAATTATTCATGTTACGTAAATCACTAGCATACTTTTATAATGTATATGTATATTAGAATGCCAAGTACAGGCATCAGAGCTAAGCCTAAAATAGACAACCTGTTAGCATTGAGCAGTCATAAGCAAACAAGGCTCTGCTTTGATTTCTTAGCTTTCGAAGAGGTACCATTAAAAGCCCTGAAACATTTTGGTTGATAGTTTAAATAGATGAATTCCAAAAAATCAAGAAAACTTTTGTATTTCCACTGCCAACTCCAAAGTTATTATTATTTTATAAATAATAATATAATATATATATTTTTGATTTTCCAGCGGTGAGGGGAGGTGGGAAGATGCCTGGTGGACGCCTGCCTAAGGTTGGAACCCGCTCCAGATCAAGGCATGAGAATTCTGGAAGAAGGAGGCCACACTAATTCCATTATTATAACCAACTCTAACTTCTACATAACCACTCTATGGGAACAACCTCTTTCATAACCTGTATGTCTAGTAATGTTAAAATAAAATCAACAATGCTATCATATGAAGCTTCTCTTATTGGTTGTACAAACAATTATAGTCATCCTCTTATATTGTATTATAATAATTTTTACGTAAAATAGGTAAGAAAATATAATTTTTATTATACATTTCAGATAATTTTATTTATTTTGTTTGGTAATATAATATATATGTATATTTTACAAATGTATTTTTTGAATAGTTAAGTTATTATTATAATTGTATATTACATATATTTATAAATTTATGAAAATAATTGGTGGCTTTGTTCCTATTCGTATGTCTTAATTTGACTTCAGTAATTACAAAGAAAAATAATTTCCAGAAATCAAAATAAAATAATCGAATTCTATTAATTTTATTCTTATGTACATACACATTAAGTACATTAATATTAAGTAATGATTGCAGCTCAAAATTATCCCTTCCAGAACAGTGCCAATTTTTTCTATTTTTTAGTTTATTTCATAAAAAAAAAAAAAAATTCTATTTCTTTAAGATTTTTAGACTGTATTAATTACATTCTGTTGAGCCAAAACTAGCTAATGATTCCATGGTGGTTATGACAATAACTCTTCATGTTTCACCATATTATGAGAATATAAATGTACACCTACTAATTCTCTTTCACTGATTCTACTTCACAAGAATGAAGCATGTTTACCTTAAGACAATATATGTGTTGCTGTGAATGACATTAATATTATAAATTATTTTGCTACACCTTCATTTAGTACACTATAAATTTGAATGATAGGTTTATGCAAAATATTAGCTTACAGGGAAAATATATGCATTTGTCGTGTATTAATACTCACTAGATCTTATGCTTAATCATGAAATATATGTGTGTCATTACTATGAGCAAATAAAAAAAAAAAAAAGAGCCTGCACTTATTTATGTAACCCTTTCAATCATCATCATAAATGTCTTGCATGAAAATATACTGTCTGAACATATTCCAGTCAACGCTATTCAATCTCTACTTGAACATAGTAAATGTCAACATACTCACATAATAAAACTGTAATTTCCTTTTTCTAGTACTTCAGAGTTTGTCTTATTTATTTCATAAATGTTTCAAATAAAATCACTATCAAAAATTTGTAGTATTTGATAAAAACCTTTTCACCAAACTAGAACCTTCACCACTTGTTCAGTGTGAGGAATTAGATATACTAATTATATATACTGAACTATCGCCTTAATAGCAACGTCACACACCTAGTCTTATCTATATTCCATTTTCTGAATATTTAAAGGCAGATTTAAATCTTTTTATGGCTAACAAAATCTCAATTTTCTCTGAACTATTTAACGAGCTCAAGTTTGTCAGGTGTGTTAAGGCGACATTCTTAATAAACTTGGTAAACCGACAATGGGTTTGATTCACGTAGCCAATGGCCAATAGGAATTTATTTAGTGACGGGGTACACCACATCAAATATAATCCTTAGTCCAATTGTGGCTAGAAAAAGTTGGTAACCTGTAGATAACCCGTCCAAATTAGCCTCAGTTGACAAAGTGGGCATAATGAATAGCAACATTAACATTAAGAGTGTCTAGGAAAAGCGTTTTTAAGTACCTAATTTTTAAATGTGCTATAGAAAGAGAATGAAAATTGAATCTCAATAGATAAATTCAAATTTAGGGTCACTAGTCTTTAATTCATCACTGATAACTATAATCGTTGATAATGGCTCAATAAAATTCTATAAGTCATTCCATAAAATAAAATCAAAAATAATAATAGTAATAAAATTAGCCAGTAGTTAATCATTCTTTTAATAATTCTAAACATAGTTTGTAGCATTGTGTAACAATCTATTCCTATATCTAACAAGGTATTCCTATATTTAAATCTGCTACTGAACTTATCAATAACATACATTTTTTAAAAAAATAGTATTAATTATAGCTGGTACAATTTTAATTTCCTGAGCTGTGTGGGGAACTTATAAAAAACGAAAAGACTTTCCAATCTAAATGAAAGTATAATAAAATAGTAAACTAAACATTGCATTAAGTTAATGTAATATTCAAAATGACAATACTCACCAATAATATTCGTAACACCAGTTATATAAAATAAAATAACCTTATCTTATCTGGTTGTTGGTCACTTAAGTGGAAACAAAACTACTTCAACTTCCTCACGTTTCGCTAAAGTTTATTGAACTGAATATTGTACTAAATCTGAAGATTACAAATAATTTAAATGCTAAGATAAAAATAATAAATATAAAACGCTCTTTCGGGAAGGAGAGTCGGAGACCGTACATGAATGGAATGAGAATGAAGAATTTCTTTTAGCATTTGACATAATTGCAATCTTCAGATTTTGTATACCATTCAGTTTGCCTTGACAAAGGCAATAAATTAAACTGAAACGTCTGCAAGCAGATGTAGTTTCATTTCAACCTAAGTGATAGACAACCAGATAAAATAAGGTTAGTTCATACGGCGGTCATCATCAAGGATATAAAATAAAATAGTTCATGGAATATAGACAAAACAAAAGTATGCAAACTAAAGTAATAAAGTTTTCAACACTCGTTCAACCTACCAGGGAAAGACCAATAACAGGTAATAGGAAAAACATGAGTTAGGAAGCAGTCAACAGTTGCGGCAGCTTAGATGGTAAAGGTAAGCAGGCTTATATTTAAAATTAGCTATCTAAGGTACCCGGCGATGCTCGGGAAATCATTATTGACAGAACAATTATGGTATTTTGACAGCAAGGTTTCAATGTGCACTATTCACTTCCAATCTGGGCGTATTGTTTTCCGTTACGGTCAGGCCACTCAAGGGGACTTACAGAATACAAATTTTTAGCAGATTTCCCTTAGAGGAGAACATTTTAGAAAATTCAAAAATATCTCCGTTACTATATGTCGGATCGAAAATTTGTATAGAGCCAATCCTATTGCAAGTTGAATAATCTATAAATATTGCTATATACATTTATTCTCTATCTTGAATATTAACCGAGATATTTGCATTTTCCAGTTTTGGGCCTTCAGTCCCCGCTTCAACTCATATCATATAAAAAATAAGCTGTTATATCTTGAAAGAAACAAAATTTAAAGAAAGAAAATTTTATTTTGGCCCAATACAACTAAGGTATTATACACAAATTGTTACATTATTTTTACAAAATTAAGATATTTTGGTACAGCCTCGGGCGTAGTCATCTTTCAGTAGTTGTACCTAAATTGTAATGAGTGGTTCAACTTGACATCGGAAGGCTGCCATGATATTTCCTGACAAGTTATTGAAGATAAACTGAAATAGGAGCAACCTCCAATTCCCTGTGGATTTGGCTGTTCCTAACAAACCAGGGAGCATTTGCCGCTATCCCAAGTACTTTGCTCTTGAATGACTGTAGTTTCTTTTTGTGTGTGTTGCTGATGTCCAGCCAGACTGGGCATGCGTATGTTAATATAGGTACTATAAGTGTTTAGTAAACCAGTGTTGCGCAAGTCAGTTTCAGTGGTGTATTTTTGTTCATTAAAGGGTATATTTGTGTAAGTCGTGTTTATGCTTGTTGCAATTTAATGTGTATATGATGGCGCCATGTAAGTCGTGTGTCCAAATGTACTCCGAGATAGCGGATGCTCTGGTCCTTCGGTGTCCAAGGAATTGAGTGATGTCCTATTATCAGTTCAGGAAGATCTTCGTTCTTGAAATGATGAAGAGCAAAAATCTTGGCCTGCGTTTTATCGGGGTTTAACGAGAGCTTCCACTTCTTGAACCACCTTGAAACCTGGTTGGCTGCTGTTTGGGGGTCCAGTATGAAAGAGTTTAGTGGTCGTCTTGAGTGAGGAGGAGAGTGTCGTCTGCGAATGTAGCTAACAATGAATTTTTCACCTGCGGGATGTAACTGCAGTAAAGGATGTAGAGCAAAGGGCTAAGTATGGATCCTTGCGGTACGCCAGCTCTGATATTCCGGTTCGTGCTGAGAGTGTTGTTTACTTTTACTTGAAATGTTCTTCCTTGTATGAAGGATGTAATAATACTATAGAGTTATGCTGGAGTGTTTGCAATCCTGAGTTTGTGCAGCAATCCTTCCTGCCATACCGAGTCGAAGGCATTTGAAACATCGAGGAAGAGCCCCGTTGTATACTGCTTAAGCTTGAACCCTTTTGTAATGACTTCCGATACCCTTTGAAGTTGTTGGACTGCTGTGTGATGAGGCTTGAAGGCAAATTGATGGTGAGGGATGAAGTCCGTAAGATGCCTTCTAAGTCTACCATTAACCAGTCGTTCTAGGAGTTTCCCCACCGTGTTAAGGAGGCATATCGGGCGGTAGTTTGCAGGGTTTCCTCGCGGTTTGCCTGGTTTGTGAAAAATATGACATGAGCGTGTTTCCACTTCCCCAGAAAGTATGCTCGTATGAGAAAGATACTTGTGACGAGAGCAATACATTTGCGGGGAAGCTTCTTCAGAACTGCATTGCTTATTTGATCTTCACCAGGAGATTTCTTGAGGGGAAGCTTGTGAATAAGTGAGGCTATCTCTTTGGGGGATACAAACTCAATGTCGTGGTTCGTCAGTCTAGTGTGTATGAAGAATGAGGATACTGTTGCGTCTGTTTCTGGGTCAGTATAGTTTGATGTTTGGAATTTATTTTCTAGGTAATCTGCTAGTAATTTAGATTTGTCCTCGTCGGTTAAAGCTATAGTGTCTCCATTAGTCAGTGAAGGTATTTCAGTAGTGTAATATTAATAACTAACAGTCCATTGAGTAACGCCATTATTCAACTGGTTTATGAACAAGGTAACAGTAAGAGTAGGTTTTATTGCCTAGCAACCATATAGCATATGCTCCATTGCCTAGCAACCGTATAGCATATGCTACAAGTAGTTGGATTGAGTAGTCGTTTAGTCTCTCGCCATAGCGATGGGTCACCAGTATTCATGTTAGTCAAGTATGTTTTGTATTTGTATTGTATTGATTCTGTCGTTGTCTAGTTGAAGCCTAATTTTGCGAGATAAACGATTGACCTCGCATTTAATTTCTGGCTCCCTTGTTCGTTGCCACCGCTTGCGAAGAATATTATTATTTTTATGAATAAGCTCTAGGATATTTGGGGGGCGTTATCGTATCCACCGCCTGGCGTTTGTAGGAGGTGGCCTTAAGGGTTGAGTTTTTAATGTCTGAGTAAATATTGTTTGTTAAAGTCGAAATTCCTGTGTATGTCGTGATTGGTTCGGTAAGAATTTGGGATGATGGTTTTGTCGTGCATTTCGGTCTTTAATTTTTGCCAGTCAACTGGTGTAATAACGAGTCTTGTAGGTCGTGGTACTCGTTTTGGTCATTCCTGGGATGTTATTATTACTGGAAGGTGGTCAGAGTCCAGTTCTATCAGTGTGTCATGGAATATAGGTAAGTGGAAATTTTGTATTAATGTTATGTCTAGAATGTCGGGTTGATATCGACTTTGTGTCAGATAAAACGTGGGCTCGTCTGGTGCAGTAATAATGAGTCCTAAGTTTTCGGAAATAGTCGTGAGTTGTGACACATTATTTTGTCTTCTACATTCCCAGGAGACATGCTTAATATTGAAGTCCCCTACCAAAATAGTGGGATCACCGGTAAATATTTTTTCGAAATCTGTTTGAATAAGCCTCGTGCCAGGGCGGTTGTAAGCTGATATTATTCTTAGGAAACTGTTATTGTGGAGAACCAACCCCACCCCAACAGCCTCGAGATGATTAAGGTTGAAAGCAATAAAGGATGCTGAGAAATGGACTTTTTTACTAATATTGCAACTCCTCCACATCGTGTTTCTTGGTCCGTTCTGAAAATATTGTATCTGGGAGTTCGGTATTTGTTAGTGTTTATGAGGTGTGCCTCAGTTATGCAAGCGATGTCAATGTCATGTCTATTCAGGAAATTGGTTAATACGTTTTGCCTAATCTTTAGGCCGTTGGCATTCCAGTGTAACATAGAAAGATTTCTTATATTAATCACTGCCATGATTAACTGAGAAAAAGTTGGTTAAAAGCTGGGTTAGAAAGGATTTTATTTTAGGGATAAATGGTTTAATAAACTAAGTAGTATGTCTGTCAATTAATCGTCAGAGGGAGTGGTGGCGTCACTGGGTTTAGGTGTTGTGGTCTGTTGGTGTCGTGGCCTGTTTGTCCAGGCATTCGGTCTAGGGCGGTGTGTCGAGGAATCAGGGTCTGAAGTTGATGTTGGAGGTGGTGGAGGTGGTGGGGGTGGCAGTGCCTGGCGAGGGGAACTAGGTGTCTTTTTGAGGGATTATTTTTTGATACAAGGGATGTAAACGCTTTGAAAGCTTTGCAGCTTCTGTAGTTGGTTTTGTGGTTTTCTCCACAGTTGGCACAACGGGACTCTTTGGCATTTCGGTTGGGACAAGCGGTGTAATTGTGATCGCCAGAGCATTTACTACTCCTGGTGTCTAAGTGGCAATAGTTATTGGAGAAGGCAATTCGTGCACTGAGACACCCTTTTGGATTTCCGTCTTGGCTCAACGATCACAACAGCATTGAAAAGGGATTTTAAATTATATATTTCTTTGCTCTTAGCATTGTCCTCAAGTTCTACAGCCATGAGTGGGGTCGGGTTTCGTTCTCTATTTTGTAATCTAGTCACTTTGGCAACTGGGTACTGTACAGCGAGTTCGTCCAATACCTCTTACTCAGAGATGCTATAAGGAACACCTCTTATGATTACAGATAATTTACTGTCAGCTTTCGAAATGTGTAGTATTTAACGTTCGTCTCGTCATAGAATTTGGTCACAATACAGAAGACGTCAGTTGTTGTAAGGGTTACTTTTATTTTTTTGAAGCATTGTTGTAATTTGAAATCAGATTTTGCTATTGTTTTAATGTCAGCGAGTATATGTTGGTAGTTATCTGCTTCCAGTAAGAATATAGGTGGTATATTTAAAGTCTTTGGATTGCGTTCTGTTAAATTATGTTCGGGCAAGTCATTATTTTCGTCATTGTCAATGTCTAACGGTGAGAAGCTATTGTTTGTTGTTATGGGTTTTGGTTGATTATTAATAACAGCTGGTTTAAGGATTTACTATTTCGCTTTGGTTTGGGTTCAATGAAGAGGTTAGATTCAGTCTCCACTGACACGTGCTGTTCTTGAGTTGGTTGAGAGAGGTTAGGCAGCTCTGGGAACTCGCTGCAGTAGCTAGAGGTTGTCATGGCAACGTCTTCTGTTACTTCATCGTTGAGCTTAGCTTCATTAAAGATTTTGTTAAAGGATTTTCTCTTACCTCCTTCTGTACGGCGGTCCGGCTTCATCGTTCTTCCTAAAGAAGGAGATAAACCTCGACAAATCCACTATCTATTATATTGAACAAAACAAGATAAATACAGAGCACAAATTTTACTTGTCTATACACTCAGCACGAACAGCTGATCCCTTATATCTTGAACCACATCATTATAAGGTTAAATACCAAATATTGCTTTCATTGAACTTTTACTTTGTGAGATATATGCAAATATGTTCTGTTGACCCCCCCCCCGCCTTTTGTTGTTGGATTACTAAAATTTCAGTGATCGAAATTAAAATGATTCCAATTCATTTCAAATTACAGCACTAGTTTTAGTAAATAGTTTTCAATAAAATTAATATGTTATATTCAGATATGATTTCATTAATTGTTTGTCTTTCCGGTCTATCTAACAATTCAGCGCTGCAAGGCTGGCCGGCCTGTTTGTTTACAATTCAGCCACTTTCCGTTGTAGAGATTATTAACTTGCAATAAAGTCTTTGATTCCTCTCAACATCCGCTATCACACTATGTGCAAATTCAGCATGCCTTTGTTAAAATAATACAATATAAAAAATAAATAATTGAAATGCTCTTTTAGTTTACATTTCTATTGTATATTAATATCGAAGTTATTTTATGGGGGGAAATAAATAACAAATGAGGCGGGAGGGGTTGAGATTTACAACCTCACTAATACGAATCATACTTAAAACTATCACATGCCTATAACAGTATTATTATTATTATTTATTAACGTCCACTTTTTGCAACTTAGGCTAATTGGGACGGGTTATCTACAGGTTACCACCCTTTTCTAGCCAGGGTGGGATTTTAGGACGTTATTTAATGAATTTCGTCACTAAATAATTTCCTTTGCCCAGGCAAGAATCGAACTCGCCACTCTAGGTTTACCATGTGAGATAAAGGTCAACGCTTTAACTCGCATGGCTAACCTGAGCCCCCCCTATAACAGTAACATCATTTGTCACAATATGCCTATATTAAAAACACTAAGAAAATGTTTGACTCTCGCTGTAGTTATTAGCATATATCTCGTTATACGACATAAGTTTACATTACAAACGTTACTCTAAATTGCAAAACCACCAAAAACACCTTTTGATATGAACATCTTAGCCGAAAAAACATTAGGAAACGAAATAAGGCGATTTTTCTTATAATACCTCCCTTGCAACCCCAAATCCTGTTCGTCCCTAGGAATGTTAATACAACTTATAATACGTTATTTGTATCCAATAAAATTATAGTATATACTATAGTTATAACGTATAACTCATTTATACTTCGGTATACAATAGAATAGTATATAACAAAAATTACTCTTTCCAAGAACACCTTCGGTTATATGTATGTTTGCCAAAAACAAATAGGAAATACATTACATTAAAACCACCCCTAACCATGGTTATTTATCACGTTAGCGAGTACCGCTACAACGGTTTAGTAGCAAAATCGTTTTCCATAACGCGATATGTTTTCTACATACTCTCGATAAAACAAGCATTAATGAAGCTATTGATGAAAATTTTATTCACATTGAAGTAACCCCCCCCCCCCCAGTAGAAAATTCGAATACTTACATGCCCTATATTGTACCCTGGAATAGTTGACTCTCAAATGAAAGGATCCCCAAGCCGTTTTGGAGTGATGAGTATCAAACGGTTGGACAGACAGACAGACAAGATTTTCAAACGGAAATAAGAAATCTTTCAGTAAATTTTAATAATTTCCTGACGGGATGCGTCTGAAAGATAAACAAACAGGTCTGCCAACCTCTCACCGGAAAGAAAACAATTACAGAAATATATATGAATATAACACTTTAATTTTATTGAAACCTATTTACTATATATAGTACTTTAATTTATAATGAATCAGAATCATTTTTATCTCAATCAATCAAATTTTAATAGTCCAAGAAATTATGAGAGTGGGAGGGGTCGCCAGAACATATTTGCTTGTATCTCGTATAATAAAGGTCTCTTGTAAACAGTATTTAGTATTTAATCTTCGAATAAAGTGGTTTATTATATAACAGAGTATTGTTTATGTAACATGAATAGAAGAGGGGGTTGTTGAAGGCTGGAAATGCTAATATCTCGGTTAATATTCAAGATTGAGAATAAATGTATATTATAATACTTATAATACCTTTAATTTTCAATAAGATTGAGTATATTCATTTTCTCGATCCGACGTATAGTAACAGAGATATTCCGAATTTTCAAAGTTCTCCAAACCCCTCCCACTTGTCCGATTTTAGGCGTTGACGAACTTGATCTTCATTTTTACATAAAATGTTTAAATGTCAAGTTTGGTTACGATCAGACAAAAATTGCGACAGCTAGAGCGTTACAGACAAATACATATACTAGCTCAGATACCCGGCTTCACCCGGGAATTGATTTGAGGCTGAATGGTGATGGTATTTTTTTGGCAAGGCTTTACCTTGCACAATATTTTGACATTTCCCCGTCCCAGTGTTTAGGGTTAATAATAAAATTATTTTTTTATGTAAGACTTCACTGTCCTCCATATTGCCATATTTCCCGTCTCCTGTGCATTATTCATAGATTTCAGTTATTAAAAACAAAATATTAACATAGATTTGAATTAATTTTTCCAGGTGAGGTACCTGATAGTTCAAATTGGAATGAATTGTTGAGCATATCAATATTTCTACGCAAATTACTTGCTCCACACATTGTTCCTGGAGAAATGTATAAAACAAAAGTTAATCTAAATAACGAAGTAAACAACTTTTGCTATGTGCATGTTTGTCGAATAACAAATAGACAACGAAATATCGGGAATTTTTATTTCCGGCCTCCCTTATAACCCCCACTCCCGTACTAACCTAAATATTTTAATATAGCTTATAACCATGGAAGAATTAATGCTAATTGACATACCGAGTTTTGTTAAGTTCGGTTCAATCGTTAGCGCCCAATAAAATAGTTGACTCCCACTTTAGTTTACAGTGTATATCTCGTTTATACTTTGTTAAAAGACAAAAATGAATATTACAAATGTTACTCTAAATAACAAAATAAACAACTTTTGTTATGTTCATATTTGCCGAAAAACGAATAGAAAACGAAATACCGCTATTTTAATTTCAGGCCTCCCTTACAACCCCCACTCCTGCCCGTCCCTAGAAATGTTGGTATTGCTAATTATAATGAAAGCGTTAGTGCTAATACACATACCGAGTTATATTTATTTCGGTTGGGTCTTTTGTCCAAAATAAAATTGTTCACTCAAAAGTTACTCTAAATAACAAAATAAACAACTTTTGTTATGTCATATTTGCAGAAAAACCAATAGGAGATGAAATATCGCTATTTTTAATTTCAGGCTTTCCTTATAACCCCCACTCCTGTTCGTCTCAGAGGATATTAATATAGCCTAAAGTCTAAGTTGGGTTATTAGTAATATACATACCAAGTTTCATAAAATTCGGTTCAGCCGTTTATGCGTGAAAAGGTAACAAACAAACACACACGAAAGAAACAAAATGCAGTTATGGTGTTTATGACATGTGAAACGAAAAGTTATCGTGAAAATTCGCGAAAAAAATGGTTACAATTTTATATATATATATATATATATATATATATATATATATATATATATATATATATATATATATATATATATATATATATATATATATATATATATGTATATATACTAGAGGACCCGGGAGGCGTTATCCTGCATGATATATCAAGCGATTAGGATATTAAATTTAATAATATTATGTTTAAAAAAACTTTTCTTTTAATAACATAAAAAACAACATTTGTTATGTGCACGTTTGCCTAAAAACAAATAGTAAATAAAATATCGCCAAAAATTTGGTACGCAAAAAGATAAGGAAAAATGAGAGAAGGAAAAGAAGACGGTTTAGTTAGGGATGATTACCTGGTAGAATGCGCACTACACGTCCTTAAAAACAAACAGTTGTAGACCAATAATTGAGATAAATCAAAACCCTCAACAATAATAATGCAAATACATAAATATAAATAAATAAAGGAAAATAATAGAAACATTCAAATCAAATTAAAATAAATTTGGACAATAAATAACAATGACTGAAAGTGAAAACCTCTCGCAGCTGAAAACATCTTTATTTAGATGACATACTTAAACTCTAAGGACATACATTAGATAAACATATTTACATTTCATTACATTTCCAATAACCTCGCCCTTCGCCCTTCGACCGGAGTTCCCCCACCCCTGCTCCATCTGCCTGGCCGATCTGCGGCGCTAAACCATCCGGGGCGTCACTCGAACGCGTATTTGAAAATTCAATCAAATCGGACCATCCGTCTAGGAGGAGTTCAGTGACATACAAACGTACGCTAGAATTATATATATAAAGATAGAGGTGTATTAGCCTGTTAACACTCTAGCGGTCGCAATTTTCGCTTGATCGTTACCAAACTCCGTATTTAAACGTTTTACGTTAAAAGACGGATCGTGTTCTTCAACGGCTGGAATCTGATCATTTGGAGGGGGGATCTAGAGCGGAGGAATTTCGAAAATTCAAAATATCTCCGTTAGTTTGAGTCGGATCAAAAATTTGTATAAAACCAATCTTTTTGCAAATTAGAAGATCTATAAACGTTGTCATGTACCTATTTTCACTGTCTTTAATATTAACCGAGATATGGGCGTTTTTTAGTTTTCGGCCTTCAGTAAATCCCCACTCCCGTTCGAACCTAAAAAATGTAGTATAGTTTATAATCATGGAAGATCTAATGGTAATTCACATACCGAGTTTTGTTTAGTTCGGTTCAATCGTTGGTGCCCAATAAAATTGTTGGGCCCACTTTACTTTTTTAGTTTATATCTCGTTTATACTTTATTATACGACGAAAGTGAATATGACAAAAGTTACTCCAAATAACAACATAAACAACTCTTATCCTGTGCATATTTGCCGAAAAACCAATAGGAAACGAAATACTGCTATTTTTAATTTCAGGCCTCCCTCACGACCCCCACTCCTGCTCCATCTGCCGGGCCGATCCGCGGCGCTAAACCATTTGGGGCGTCACCCGAACGCGTATTTAAAAATTCAATCAAATCGGTCCAGCCGTCTAGGAGGAGTTCAGTGACATAAACACGTACGCTAGAATTATATATATAAAGATATATATATAGCCACGTTGCCAATGGCCAATAAATAGGAATTTATTTAGTGACGTTCTCACATCAAATATAATCCTTAGTCCAATTGTGGATAGAATAGGGTGGTAACCTGTAGGTAACCCGTCCAAATTAGCCTTAGTTACAAAAAAGTGGACGTTAATAAATAATAATAATGTTAGAAAATAACATTCTGAAACCTCAGAATGGTATTCAAAAACGTCTCAAACACTTGTTAAAAACTGACACAATTAACAAACGGCAACTTGATTGGGTAAGTAGTACATCTACAGGATAGTACCGAAACAAGTACATTCCAAATATTCCCCAATATATGAATACAAAAATTAATACGACTGACTTCTATATAATACAACTAATAACAGGACATGGCTCAATTAATACTTACTTACATAGATTCTAACAAACAACCCATTATGTCCTTGTGACTTCAGTACCGAGCAAACGGATTAACATTTAGTTTAATAATTATTAAGAAATTATTATTATAATTATAATTATAATAATAATAATAATATTATAATAATATAATTATAATAATAATAATATTATAATTATTATTATAATTATTTATAATAATAATATTATTATAATTATTATTATAATTATTTATAATAATAATATTATTATAATTATTATTATAATTATTTATAATAATAATATTATTATAATTATTATTATAATAATTATTAATATTTTTTTTATTTATCATAAACTCAGTGCACGCTCTATCTTAAAAATTGTTAATATTATTAATTGTATGTATTTATATCCATTTTATTAACTTATATTATTTTCTTTTATTTCATATTTTATATATATTTTTTTAGAAAAACTAAACCACACTTTTGTATAATATTATCATACTTTAAAACAAATACATGGAATGTACTAGTATTGTACGAGCCATGTAGAAAATAAATTCCCTCTCTGCAAGGTTACTTCAGTGAGAAATATATATGTATATATATGTCTATATATATATATATATATATATATATATATATATATGCGTATGATTTTGTATATAATCTACTAAGGATTGACATTTGAATAATCCCAAAAATTCAAGGCACCCAGAGAACCCTGTAGTTGACTTGCCATAAAGTATATCTGCTAAAACAATCATTTCAGGATTATATTTAAAATATTTTCAGGAACATTCAGCCAGCAGAAATCAATAAACATGGACTGAGTTAGTTAGCCTACACACAGCTGACTGGACACAGGGAATATCTAAATACAAGGGGGGGGGGGGCCAATTGTCAATATGTACTGAACTGTTAGCTTTAGAGCATACCAATAACCATGCTCAGGTAGCAGCAATATGTCCTACCTCCCCACATAGCAATTTGACAATACTACTAAATATAAAGTCCGTCACGCAGGGGCTGCGTAAACTAAGTAGATTTCCCACTTGAATTTTAATAATAGATAAACCAACAAACTGCTAACATAACACCACCGTGAATATTAGGTGAATAAAAACAAACGGTAATAAGAAACCTTTCCCCTGCCGACGTAATGCGTCTCAAATGTAAACTAACAAGTCTGCCAACGACTTTAAGTTTATTGACATGTATGTACTATATCTAGTAGTGTAATTTATAATGAAACAGAATAAATTTTATCTCAATCAATCAAAATTTAGTAGTCCACGAATATCAGACCGGGGGGGGGGGGGGCACGAGAACATATTTCCATGTATCTTGGATAAAAAAGGTCCCTGAAAAACAATAGTTGGTATTTACGCTTCGAATAATGTGATTTATTATACAACAGAGTATTGTTTACGTAACACGAGTAGAAGTGGGGGTTTACTGAAAGCTGAAAACTGAAATATGGAAATATCTCGGTTAATATTCACGATAGAGAATAAATGCATATAACAATATTTATAGTACATTTAATTTGCAATAAGATGTATTTTATACACATTTTCGATCCAACTTATAGTAACGGAGATATTTTGATTAACCCTCCCCCCTCCCACTAGTCCGATTTCAGCCATTAACGAACTTGATCTTTCTTTTTACATGAAACGATTAATGTCGAGTTTGGTAAAGATCATAAAAATTGCGACCGCTAGAGCGTTAAAAGACAAATATCTCTCTCTCTCTCTCTCTATATATATATATATATATATATATATATATATATATATATATACACACTAGCCTAAGGTACCCAGCTTCGCCCGGGAATTCATTTGAGGCTGAATGAAAATAGTATTTTAGCAGATTTCCCTTAAGGGAAATCAGCTATTGACGTTGTACTCATAACGGAATTTTCGAAATTGTTCTTCAAATGTCCATCGATCCTACCCAGGAGATGACGAAAATGAGGTCCGTTCAAAAATATGTATATATCTATCTATATATATAAAATTGTAATCTCTGCCTGTACATTGATTTTTTTCGCGAAATTTCACGATAACTTTTCGTTTCACATGTCATAGACACCATAACTGCATTTTGTTTCTTTGGTGTCTGTTTGTTTGTTTGTTTGTTTGTTACCTTTTCACGCATAAACGGCTGAACCGAATTTTATGAAACTTGGTATGTGTATTACTACTAACCCAACTTAGACTTTAGACTATATTAATATTCTCTGAGACGAACAGGAGTGGGGGTTATAAGGGAGGCCTGAAATTAAAAATAGCGATATTTCGTTTCCTATTGGTTTTTTGGCAAATATGCATATAACAAAAGTTGTTTATTTTGTTACTTAGAATAACTTTTGTTATATACACTTTTTTCGTATACCGAACTATAAAGGCGTTATACGCTAAAAATTATAGCGGGAGTCAACAATTTTATTTGGCACACAGACTCAACCGAACTAAATAAAACTCGGTATGTGTATTAGCACTAACGCCTTCCTTATAATAAGCCATACAAACATTTCTAGGGACGGGCAGGAGTGGGGGTTATAAGGGACGCCTGAAATTAAAAATAGTGATATTCCGTTTCCTATTGGTGTTTCGGCAAATATGCACATAAGAAAAGTTGTTTATTTTGTTATTTAGAGAAACTTTTGTTATATACACTATCGTCGAATACCGAATTATAAAGGCGTTATACGCTAAAAATTATAGCGGGTGTCAAGAATATTATTTGGCACAAAAGAGTCCACCGAACTAAATAAAACTCGGTATGTGTATTATCTCTGACGCCTTAATTATCATAAGCCATACCAATATTTCTAGGGACGGGCAGGAGTGGGGAGGCTATAAGGGAGGCCTGAAATTAAAAATAGCAATATTCCTTTTTCTGCAAATATGCACATGACAAAAGTGGTTTATTTTGTTATTTAAAGTAACTTTGGTTATGTTCACTTTTGCTGTATAACATAAACGAGATATGCGTTAAAATCTAAAGCGGAAGCCAACAATTTTGTTGAGCTCAAACGATTGAACCGAATTTAACAAAACTTGGTATGCGAATTAGCATTAATTCTTCCATGATTATAAGCTATATTAAAATGTTTAGGTTCAAACGGGAGTGGGGGTTATAAGACAGGCCTGAGATAAAAATTCGCAATTTTCATTTTCTATTTTTTTTTGGCTAACGTGCACATAGCAAAAGTTGTTTACTTTTGTTATTTAAAGTATCTTTTGTTGTATTCACTTTTGCCGTAAATGAAGTTAACACGGCATATACGCTAAATCCATTGCGGGAGTCATTAATTTTATTAGTGCTTATTTAAGTGTTTTTAATAAATGGATATTATGACAAAAGATGTTATGTTTTAGTCTTATATGATAGTTGCAAGTATGATTCGGATTAGTGAGCTTATAAATCTCCGTCGCCTCCTCATTTATTTATTTATTTTCCCTATAACTTTTTTATTTATTTCTAATAGAATATAAACTATAAGAGCATTTCTGGTATTTAATATATAGGTACTCGATATGAATGTTTAAAGTATTACTAGGTTGCAGGGGGGCTCTCTTCCCCTCATCTAGCTTTTTGAACATAAATGAAATTATGTTTAGGGATCTATTATTTAGTTCCATCAGGGAGATAAATTATTAAAATAATATTCTGAATCAATATTCTAAGGAAAACAACGATGATAACGCTCCTGCGAGAGCGGAAAAGGACGGGAGGTAATTGAGTTTAGTTATTTCCTGTGGAATGCTGCCACGACGGGAAGTGATTTCCACTGAGGCTTACTAATACGAATATAATCTTATGTATAAAACTATGCTAAAACTATATGTGCTTGGTTTGATTTTTAGCAGGAAATATGTTCATTATAGATGACATTTAATTGTGATAAATGCTACCCATGATTATGGTTTGAATTATTCAAAAACCGTGAGTCAAAAAGTCGTGAGGGATAAATTAGGAACCCATTTTCATATATTCTTCAAAACTAAAATTTCTATTCTATTAACCCTGAAAGTTACACTTTAGGATTGGCTGTTTTGAAAAAACAATACATCGTGGAGGGAAGTGCAATTGTACACATTGAAGTCTTGCTATAAAAATACAATCATTAGTCAGTCAGGAATGATTTCCCGGGCATCGCCGGGTACCTTAGCTAGTATATATATATATATATATATATATATATATATATATATATATATATATATATATATATATATATATATAGATGTATAGATAAATCGGACCAGTGGGAGGGGGGGGGGGGTTTAGAGGGGAGAATTTTCGAAATATTTCCGTTACTATACGTTGGATCGAAACCTTGTATGGAATCAATCTTATTGCAAATTATATTTACTATAAATATTGTTATATACATTTATTCTCTATCTTGAATATTAACCTAGATGTTTGCATTTTTATTAAATCTGGGCGGATAACGGATGATAGTGAGTTTCCCGCCAAAAGCTAGGTCGGCCGTCTCCTTAACTTTTCGGCTCTCGTGAAATTTGTCTATTGTAAAACTTCACGTGGGAAGCTTAGTTTACGCAGCCCCTGCGTGACGGACTTTTTTTTGGTAAGGCCTTACTTTGCACAATATTTTGACATTCCACGTTCTAGTGTTTAGGATTGATACCCATCGTTGCTGTGGATTTGTTAATAATAAAATTTTTTGTTCTGTAAGGCTTCACTGTCTTCAATATCTTTATATTTCCCGTCTCCTAAACATGTACTTTTTTTTATAACGTAATGGACCATATAATTTATAATCATAGAAAGTATTCAGTCATCCAAACAATGTATGAATAAAATTTATTTTCCCTTGATGCGGTACAAAGCCGAACGGTGACAGCTGTTTTAAGTAAGTCATAACCGCCATTTAAAATACTCTTTTGTAAATCTCGATTGTAAACTGTATATTCATATTTGGAAATAGCGTGTTCAGTAAAGTATATCATACATTAACGTTGCAGAGTTAATAAATACCAGAAATAACTGGGTGTACCTCCCCTGCGGTCATCCTTTTAAATTAGTTATTTATGATTGTTAAACAAATTCACATTCGTGAGAATAACACTACATTGCTGACAGTGTAAGCATCAATTATCATGTAAACATAGACCAATATGAGGTCGGCAGGGAAGCTGAAGAACAGATACGACAAAGGAAGTAACCCCCACTCCACGCCTCCCTGGGCTGTGGTGCCAACTCATTTAGGATTTCAATCCTGTAATACATTACATTATATTAACAAATCTGATTACATTATCTCCACAATACGAAAAATGTTTCTTAAAATAATTTTGACGTTTTAATTAAATAAGCATTAAATACACTTAAAGGCTAACTGGCGTTTCTCATGAATTAATGTTTGGGAGAAGAGAAGGGGGGGGGCAGTATACTTTACTTGGTGCAATCTGTTACTGGCGTTAAAAAATAGCATTGACTTGAATTATTAAGGATAACATTTTAAAATGGATTAGAATTAATTTATAGTGGTGACGTACCGGGGTAGTTCATATTGGGAAGAATTGTTGAGCATATCAATATTTCTACGCAAATTACTTGCTTCATACGCTGTTCCCGAAAAAATGTATAAAACAAAAGTTACTCTAAGTGAAAAAGTAAACAGCTTTTGTTATGTGCACGGTTGCCGAAAAACAAATAGAAAATGAAATATCGCAAATTTATCATTTCAGGGCTCCCTCATATCCCCCACTCCCGTTTGAACCTAAAAATTTTAATATAGCTTATAATCATGGAAAAATTAATGCTAATTGACATACGGAGTTTTGTTAAGTTCGGTTCAATCGTTAGTGCCCAATAAAATAGTTGGCTCCCGCTTTAGATTATATTGAATATCTCGTCTACACTTTGTTAAAAGACAAAAGTGAATATCACAAAAGTTACTTCAAATAAAAAAATAAACTACTTTTGTAATGTACATATTTGCTGAAAAACGAATAGAAAACGAAATACCGCTATTTTTAATTTCAGGCCTCAATGCGTTATAAGCTAAAAAGTATAGCGGGGGTCAACAATTTTATTTTGCACAAAAGTCTCAACCGAACTAAATAAAACTCGGTATGTGTATTAGCACTGACGCCTTCATTATAATAAGCCATACCAACATTTCTAGGGACGGGCTGGAGTGGGGGTTGTAAGGGAGGTCTGAAATTAAAAATAGCGATATTTCGTTTCCTATTGTTTTTTCCGAAAATGTGCATATAAAAAAAGTTGTTTATTAGCAGATTTCCCTTAAGGAAAATCAGCTATTGAGGTTGTACTCATGACGGAATTTTCGAATTTTTTCTTCAAATGTTCATCGATCCTACCTAGTAGATGACGAAAATTAGGTCCGTTCAAAACTGTGTGTGTGTATATATATATATATATATATATATATATATATATATATATATATATATATATATATATATATATAGAGAGAGAGAGAGAGAGAGAGAGAGAGAGAGAGAGAGAGAAAGAGAGAGAACTGGATTTTTTAACGCCAGCAACAGGTTGCACCAAGTAAAGGATACTGCCCACCCCCCCCCTTCTCTTATCCCAAACATTAATTCATGAGAAACGCCGGTTTTCTCTAAGTGTATTTAATACATTATTTAATTAGAACTTGAAAAATATTTGAACAAACAGTTTTCGTATTGTGAAGATAATGTAATCTGATTTGTTAACATAATTTAATGTATTACAGAATTGATATCCTAAAGGAGTTGGCAGCACTGAGGCTAGGGCGGTGTCAAGCTACTTCCTTTGTCCTATCAATTCTGCCGCTTCCCTGCCGACCTCATATTGGTCTATGTTTAACCCTGGATTGGCACTGTCAATTACAAGAACGGTAATGACACCGTGGGGTAAATTTTACCCCATTCTTTGAAACACGTAAAAAGAATAAATTTCGATTTTGGCTTTTGGTTTTTTATTACAATAATAATGTATTACAATAGGAACATCAAGAAAACAAAATCAAACAGCAACCAAAGTGCAATATATATTTTAAAATTCACATAATATATATATATATATATATATATATATACAATTGAAAAACTCGAAACGAAAAAATTATCTTAAAGAAAATTATCACTAAAAAGATGATATTTTTTATAAAATGTAAACTAAAATTACCCTGAGACAATGTTCTTCTTCTTTTGTCTACCTTTCTTAGATGGTACATTTTTATGCTAAGTATATCCGTTTTTTCCAACATAAACCTCCAATTTTGGCACTTTTGGTTGAGGTTCAGAATGTGATCCAACATCCATATCTAAGTTACATAAACTTGAAGCATTTGACATACTTGGTAAATATTCTACAAGGAAGTGCTCTAGTGAGAACCATCTTCTCACTTTGGCCTCTTCTTTTTCGTTCGAACAGCTGGCATCTTCAACATGATCTTGATCATCTTTCTCTAATTCTTCTAAAAGACGCCTGATGTCTTCATGATCAGAATACATTTTGGTATAGGCCATATTTCCACAGGAAACACCGTAAAATATAAGTTAACAATCTCGGGATGAAATTGTAGACTAGCGAAAAAGTTAGCCGTTAACTACACAGTGGGGTAAAAAATACCCCAGACACAATGACCTTCTCCTGCAACTATTATCAGACAACTGGCTTTGATTATATCAGGTCGTGCTAGGAAAGGCCGCTATGTGTATTTAGGAAGGTGGAGGGGGGCCAGTGATTCAGAGAAGTTAAGAACCACTGGATACAGCTAAGTGTGGGGTATTTTTTACCCCACGGTATCAATCCAGGGTTAAATGTTAATTGATGCTTAAAGCAATGTAGTGTTATTCTCAGGAATGTGAATTTCTTTAATTACGAAAAATAAATAATTTAAAAGGATGAACACTGGGGATGTGCACCCAGTTATTTCTGGTATTTATTAACTCTGCTCCGTTAATGTATGATATACTTTACTGAACACCAAAAGTAATATACAGTTTACAATCGAGACATTCAAAAGAGTATTTTTAATAGCGGTTATGACGTATCTAAAACAGCTGTCACCATTAAGCTTTGGTCCGCATAAAGGGAAAGGAACTTTAATTCATACATGGTTTGGAAGACAGAATAATTTCTACGACTATGAATTATACTGTTCATTACGTTATAAAAAAAAAACCTACATGCACGGGAGACGGGAAATATAATAATAACGAGAAGAGTGAAGTCTTAAATTACAAATAATTTTATTATTAACAAATCCACAGCAACGACGGGTATAAACCCTAAAAACTGTGACGGGGAAATGTCAAAATATTGTGGAAAGTGTTGCCTTGCCAAAAAAATAACATCTTTATTCAGCCTAAAATGAAATCCTGGGCGAAGCCGTATACCTTAGCTAGTATATATATTTATATTTACAGTTTTGAACGGAAGTCATTTTCGTCATCGATGGACATTTGAAGAAATTTTTGGAAAATCGTGTCATGAGTACGACCTCAATAGCTGATTTCCCCTAAGGGAAATCTGCTAAAAACTTTAAAATACCAAGTGCACCTTATACACAATTTATTTATTGCAGCACGAAACACTTGAGGACTACACACAGAAGCTACTTGACATACTCAACAATGGGGGCAACATTACGGTATAAACACTTGGTACACTGGACTACAGAATCAATACAATCTCTTAAAACTTCAACGAATACAAACTTTGATGGCAACGAAAATAATAAAGGGTTGCAAAACAGTATCTTACGATGCTGCATTCGTGCTGGCCAAAATTGTACCAATTGATCTCACTTCAAAGCTGTACGTAACACAATACTTACTCTTGAAAACGGCAGAAGGTAGCAATGAATATGCTCCTGAAGAAATAGGACGCACTGTGCATTATACTCAGTGAAGACAAACTGTCCCAAAAATACAACTCAATAAATCTAACAAATCTAGTGTTGAATTTTTCACTGATGGCAGCCGAGATGGAGAAAACGTTGGCTGTGCTTTTGCAGTTTTCGAGAGTGAAGATTTGATTGACATTCAAAAATTCAAATTAGGGCGTGATTGCAAAAATAATCAGGCCGAGAAATTTGTTATTTTCAAAAGCCTACATTGTATACAATATCACCAAACAAAATGCAAAGAAATTACAATTTACACTGACAGTAAAATTACACTCCAACCACTAAATAACCATTCAATTCACGACTCATAGAACAAATTCGACACACATTAATTTTATGCTTGCAACAACAATTTGACATCTATTTTGTATGGATTCGTGGACATTTTGGAATTTCGGGTAATGAAATTGCTGGTAAAGCAGCTTCTATGTTTTCCGAAATTATACAAAAATACGGAATACACACATTAAACATTTACTGCACACATGCAGCATAAACAAATGGCAATAGTAATGGACAGTAACAAATAAAGAGCAATATTTAAAGACTTTCAATCCCGATATTGCACAATATTTGAACATTAAAGATACACCTACTGACTATTACACAAAACTGTTATTAACAGAACATGGCTCAATTAACTCGTTAACTTCAAACTCGAATGTAGTTAACAGTTATTATTGTACTCGATATTTAGTCTGTTTATGTAAAGAGAAAAAAGATCAAGTTCGTTAACGGCTGAAATCGGACGGAGGGGGGAGGGGGTTAGAGGGGGAGAAATTCGAATTTTCGAAATATCTCCGTTACTATACGTCAGATCGAAAAAATGTATAGAATCAATCTTATAGCAAATTAAATGTACTATAAATATTGTTCTGAGTTGGTATTCTGGCAGGTGGAAGTGACTTCTAATGTAGGTAGGATGAAATAATGTAGGCTACGCTTCCACTATAATAATTTAATAATACGGCAAAGCGCTTTCGATGCTGTGCATCATCGTCAGTGCCGTGTAACAGTATGCCAATGGTTGATGCCAGGTTGAGCTTGCCGGGCTTCTTATTAGTTGGTAATCTGGCAGGTGGAAGTGACTTCTAATGTAGGTAGGATGAAATAATGTAGGCTACGCTTCCACTATAATAATTTAATAACACGGCAAAGCGCTTTCGATGCTGTGCATCATCGTCAGTGCCGTGTAACAGTGTGCCAATGGTTGATGCCAGGTTGAGCTTGCCGGGCTTCCATATTCTGAGTTGGTAATCTGGCAGGTGGAAGTGACTTCTAATGTAGGTAGGATGAAATAATGTAGGCTACGCTTCCACTATAATAATTTAATAACACGGCAAAGCGCTTTCGATGCTGTGCATCATCGTCAGTGCCGTGTAACAGTGTGCCAACGGACCAAAGAAAACAAATAAAAACGGAAGTAAAACGCCTAAAAGACAATTGGCCTGGTGAGGAAAAAACATTATTTTATAAATACAATTTAGAAAATATGCTGATCAAGTGTATAACTGTAGGAATGAATTATTTAAAACTCCACTACTGTTAATTTAATAACACGGCAAAGCGCTTTCGATGCTGTGCATCATCGTCAGTGCCGTGTAACAGTGTGCCAATGGTTGATGCCAGGTTTCTGTTGTAAATAATATATTCATTGTATTAAAAAAAAAAAAAGTTGATTTATCAAGTATGTTGTGTACAGATGGATGTATAGGACGTGTGGTAAATAAACTCTCTTCCTGTAGGGTTTCTTCAGGAAGGATATAAATATTAAACAATACAAACATACACACACATAAAATTTTAACCTCTGTCTGTACCTTGATTTTTTGTTTCTTTCGTGTATGATTGTTACCTTTTCATGCATAAACGGCTGAACCGAGTTATATGAAACTTGATATATATATTACTACTAACCCAACTTAGACTTTAGGCTATATTAATATTCTCTGAGACGAACAGGAGTGGGGGTTATAGGGAAGCCTGGAATTAAAAATAGTGATATTTCGTTTCCTATTGGTTTTTCGGCAAATATGAACATAAAAAAAGTTGTTTATTTTGTTATTTAAGGTAACTTTTATTATATTCACTTTTGTCGTATAACAAAGTATAAACGAGATATACACTAAAAACTAAAACGGGAGCCAACAATATTGGGCACTAACGATTGAACCGAACTTAACAAAACTCAGTATGTGAATTAGCATTAGTTCTTCCATGATTATAAGCTATATTACAATTTTTAGGTTCGAACGGGAGTGGGGGGTTATAGCGGTTATGACGGACCTAAAACAGCTGTCACCATTGGACTTTGTACCGCATCAAGGGAAAGGAACTTTAATTTACACATTGTTTAGAAGATAGAAAACTTTCTACGATTATGAATTAAATGGTCCATTACGTTATAAAAAAACTGCATGCCGAGGAGACGGGAAATATAAAAATATTGAGGACAGTGAACTCTTAAATAAAAAATAATTTTATTATTAACAAATCCACAGCAACGACGGGTATAAATTCTAAACACTGGGACAGGGAAATGTCAAAATATTGTAGAAAGTAAAGCCTCGGCAAAGAAATACCATCATCATTCAGCCTCAAATGAATTCCCAGGCGAAGTTGGGTACCTAAGCTAGTATACATATTATATATATACATATATATATATATATATATATATATATATATATATACACTAGTTAAGGTACACGGCATTGCTTTGGATATCTTAGTAATAAAAGTGTTAACAAATTCACATTTCTGTGAAGAATACATTACTAAAAGTATAAGCATCAAATCACATGCAAACTTAGAACTACCATATAAGTCGAAAAACATAACCATTTGGCAAAATAAGCTTATAATAACACTGTAATGAGTACTAATCTCGTGTATACTTTGTAGTACGACAAAATTAAATATAACAAAAGATACACCTTATGGTATGTGCACGTTTGTCAAAAAACCAATAGGAAACGAAATACGGAGATTTTTCATGTAATGCCTTCCTTACAACCCCCACTCCTGGTTATCCCTAGATTAGATGTTAAATATACCCTTTTATTTCGATTATTGTAAAAATATAATATGAAAAAATGTTCTAAACATTTTACTTAACCCTTTAATTGTGCAAAGCCACTATAGTTATATAGGCTTTGCACAATTAAAGGGTTAATAAATAAAGCAGTAAGTTTCACGCCTCCATTTTTTTTACATTGGGAAAACTGGGCAAAATGAAAAGCCAAAGTATTAATTTATATATATTTAAAAAAAAAAATAGTAACATAAGAAACTTAAATTAATATTATTTTACAATTCAGCGAATATGTAATCCCACATTTTTTTAATTATATGTCATATATCTTGGAGTAGCTGAAAATTTTGCATAAGATTTAATAACTTTGTTAACAGCTTCAAGAAAATCTTTTTCTGTTGCAACTTTTCTTCGAGCACGAATTGCAAACATCCCAGCCTCAGTACAGACAGATCTAATTTCAGCTCCTAAAATACAAGCATATATTTTAATTTGTAAAAATAATAATTATACAAGGTGAGGTATTTAAAAGGTCCATAACAAAGAGGCTGTGTAAACTACGTTAATTTACAGTGTGCTGGAAAATTTTAAAAATAGTTAATTTAATTATAGCAGATTTCCCTTAAGGGAAATCACCTATTGAGGTTGTGCTCATAACGTGATTTTCAAATAATTTCATCAAATGTTCATTTATCCTTCCTAGGAGATGATGAAAATGAGGTCCATTCAAAATTATATATATATATATATATATATATAATTTTAATTGTAACATGTAAAATTTCCAGAGGTATAGTATTCAGTGAAAAGGGCATAATAAATGGCAAGCATTATAAACTTTTTAAAAATTGCGGCAAATGAAGCTGTGAAAATCTTCATTAGGAGCACTTCACCAACAGCGCAACGTATTTGTATATAAAATATAAGATTTAAGAAAAAAAATTTTAAAAGAAAACGTGAATTTATTGTTTATGTGATGAACAGATAATCATTGAAAATAAATCACATATTCACAGAGTACATCCTATTTCGAGGAAGCGGAAATATAAGAAGTGAGTTACTACCAGAAGAACACTCTCAGCTGGAAAAAGGAGAAAAATTCTTGTGGTAAGATGGTTGTTTTGTTGCCCGGAGCCTAGGGGAAACACTTGCTCTCAGATCTCTCTTCTTCATATTTTTTATCTCTCTCTCTCACCGCATATGATGTGAGAGGAAAAAAATAAGAAGCATAGACCACAATTGAAGAGTCTGCTTCCCTTTCTTGACACTGAAGCCCGCAATATAAGTCTAAATCTGGAATACTTTATAACTAAATGCTTTGAATTTCAATAGGGTGAGATTATTTGCATCTGTTTCCTACTTGTTAACATGAGATATAGATTTATTGTTGTTAATAAATAAATAGTGAGTTTCTGCAAAAAGAATTGATATTTATTCACATATATTATTTTTAATTTGTTTTATCGGTATTGTTACAATATATATATATTTGTATATTTATATATCCTTGAGTGTTACCACTCTAGTGGTCGTAATTTTTTGTTTGATCATTACCAAACTCGATATTTAAATGTTTTAAGTGAAACTAAAGATCAAGTTCTATATTTCCATATCAATTACAATATTACGTACTAGGGTCTAAAATGTTTATTTAATCTATACCATACATGATATTTAACCATTTCATTCCAAACAAAATATCATATTTGTTAATGCCTGAAATTGGACCAGGAATAGATGGAGTTTAGAGGGAGCATTCCAAAATTCCAAATATATCTATTATTATGAATCGGATTGAAAAATGTAGAACTAATCTTTGATATTATAGAACTAATCTTATTACTAACTTATCTAATTGTTGTATACATTTTCCTAATTAAATGTTAACTGAGTTATTTGTAATTCCATTTTTTCAGCCTTCACTAAACCCTCACTTCTAATCATCAGATTTTTGCTTAAAAATAAAGAACAAATAGTGACATAAGACAAAGAGAGTGGCATACAAGTATGTGGGAAATCTTCTTAATTTAAGCAACACCTGTGGGGGGGGGGGGGACGTTTTGAGCTACAGTCACATGTTCAGAGCAAAAAATGTAGAACATTTTTCTATTTTTCTAGAAGCCTTAAGTTTTATTAAGGTATCGATCAAATAAACATTAAGGGCTTTATAAGCCCTTTATGTATATCGATACTGGTGGGAATTAAGGCAAGGCTAAATCTACCACTTCAGTAAGCAGAAGGTAAAAATAGGTGAAGATTCGATCCATGCCAAGGGAGAAATTTAGTTCTAGAGTGTGCTAGTGTCCATATGGACTGGTGTACATAAGAATGATTAAAGTCTGTCACACAGGGGCTGCATAAACTAAGCAGATTTCCCAAGTAAAGTTTTACAATAGAGAAACCTGCATACTGGTAACAATTAACACCATCGTGAATAAATACAGACAGTAATGAGAAATCCTTCAGTTAATTTTAATAAGCTCTCAACGGAAACGGCTGGTCAATTGTAAACAAGCAGGTTTGCCAACCACTCAGCTGAACAGATAGATAGACATATTCTTCACCGGAAAGAAAAACAATTACTGAAATATATCTGAATATAACATATTAACTTTATTGCAAACTATTTAATATATCTGGTACAGTAACTTATAATGAATGGGGAGATTGATATTTTAATAACTCAAATTTTAGTAGTTCAAGAACTAAAGAAAGAGGGGTGTATCAACAGAGCATGTTTGCAAATATCTCACAAAGTAAAAGCTTACATGAGTCTCTAAACCAATTTCACGAGAGCCAAACAGTTACAGAAATGGCTGAACTAATTTTCGGCGGGATCTTATGAACAGAACCGACAATAGCCAATCTTATCTCGTCCGTTATCTGCACACATTTAATAAAAATGCAAATATCTCGGTTAATATTCAAGCTAGAGAATAAATGTATATAACAATATTTATAGAAAATTTAATTTGCAATAAGACTGGTTCTATACAAGTCTTTGATCCGACGTATAGTAACAGAGATATTTCGAAAATCCCCCCTCTTAACCCCACTCCCTCTCACTGCTCCGATTTCAGCCATTAATAAACATGATTTTCCTTTTTGCATAAAATGAATAAATATCGAGTTTGGGAATGACCAAACAAAAATTACGACTGCTAGAGTGTTAACAGACAAATATATATATACGTATACAATTTTGAACGGACCTCATTTTCGTCATCTCATGGGCAGGATTGATGGATATTAAAAGAAATTTAAATCACGTCATGAATACGACCTCCATAGCTGATTTCCCTTAATGGAAATCTGCTAAAATGTGTCATACCAAAAAAAATATTGAATGGCTAACCATTTAAAAATGGAAACAATGTATTGTATATTACCTGTACTATTGGGGCAGAGGCGAGCCAACAGCTCAAATCTAATATCCCTTTCGACACTCATTGACCTAGCATGAATTTTGAAAATATGACTCCTGCCTTCTAGATCGGGCAAACCAAACTCAACTTTTCGATCAAGTCTTCCAGGTCTCATCAATGCTGGGTCCAAAGTATCTGGTCTATTTGTAGCCATCAGAACCTAAAAAAAAACCAAATATTTAATTGTATATATTAAATACAAACATAAAAAATATGTACTATTCATACTTATCATTTAAACCAGAGTGAGAATTCACTTAGAAATCAAAAGATTTTCATTACTTTTATTTTGAAAAATTGCTTTAGAGTATATTTTTTCAAAACAATAACCAGGTTTGGCCAGTAACCTAAATAACCAGTGGTTTGATATATGAATTTCAAAACGTAATCTTTGCATTCACCAAATAGAACATTAATGGTCGTAGATGAGAATGCCTCAATGGAATTGAAAACATTTTTGAATACGCTTATAGAGTACGAATATTGTCAGTTATTAGCTATGTTATACTCCCTCTCTTAACAGGAATGGGAGTTCCTTCAAAGCTGTAACATATATGGAAGAAAAATAGTGGTGTAAGTTTTTATTTACCTAAAAAAAAGAAAAAAAATACATACAAAATAAAAACGTTATAATTGCATGAACTTGTTTACTTTAAAAGTAAATTTTATACGTAGACTAATAAAAAAGGTTAATCATCCCTATTCTAAAACCTGGCAAGGACAAGAAACTGCTTTCCAGCTTCAGGCCCATATCTTTGACAAGCTGCACCTTAAAAATCTTTGAAAATATTGTGGTTTTTAGAAAGTCAAAATATATTATAGTCTTTTCAATGCGGATTTAGGCTTGTCACAATACTCTACACCGTTTTTTCAGGATAGAGGATGACATTCTGAACGCACTACCAAATTAAAAAATCAATTCTGGTTTTATCATTAGACTTAGAAAAGCCATATGATACTGTTTGGAAAATACTTATATTAGCAGAGCTAGAGTAAGGTGGTGGTATTTAGGTTTTCTTTATCTTGACTTTTCACCATATAAATTGTGAAGTACAATAGTTATATTTCAGTTGGAAACAAATGCCACTTATGTCAAGCCACCTGTGATAGGTAACACAGCTATCTGAAATAAATGTTTGCCTAAATACTACTTCACGTTTCACAGATACAATAAGAAAATGACATGAGCAATGATTTTTGGTATGCGATCAAAAGTGAGAATTATTTAATTTTTTAAGTTACTCCAAACTTATTATTTTAATTGGAATCAATATTCATTTCAACCCACAGAAACCATAGCAGGCAACCAAATAAATTAGATATTCTTATGTAAATAAATGTTATACAGGGTCCGGCAGTCAAACCTAACGGTTTTTGAAATGGGATAAATCAATAAGTTGTTGAGATATTTTAATAATTTTTTTTTTTATTGTAAAGAGGAGAATTGGAAATTTAACATTCATAATAAAAAACACAAAAATAACTTATGTAGCAAAAACTATGTCACTTAAATGTTGACCACCATTTTCTCTACACTCTACAAGTCTCTTGGAGAAGTTAGTCATGACTCTGTCCAATGTTTGACGAGGGATCTCAAGAATTTCTCGCCGAATGTTCTCCTTCAGTTGGTTCACATTATTTGGTTTGTCAACATAAACTTTTCCCTTGAGGTACCCCCACAGATAAAAGTCACAAGGGGACAAGTCGGGAGAACAGACCGGCCATTCGATGTCACCCCTGAGCGAGATCAGCTTACCAGGGAAAAATCCTCTGAGTTGAGCCATGGACGCCCGAGAGGTATGGGCAGTTGCTCCGTCTTGCTGAAACCAGACCCTTCTGAGAGGGATACAATGGCGACGTAACTCTGGGATGAGAAAGTCACGGAACATGGTAATGTAACGCGCTGAGTTAACTGTCACTGTTTCGCCATTCTCCTCAAAAAAATAAGGCCCTAGCACTTTTGACCTACACACTGCAGCCCAGACAGTTACTCTTTCACAGTGAAGAGCCCGCTGGTGAAGTTGCTGTGGGTTATTTGGAGGCCAATATCGAAAATTTTGTTTTTTGACACATCTGTTTAGATGGAAATGAGCCTCATCTGAAGTCAAAACAATGATTCCAGGGTCTTCATCGAACATTCTTAACATGGTTTCAGCAAAATTCTTTCGAAGTCACGTGCTTTTAACTCTTGAACAATTGCGATCTTGTAAGGATGGAAGCTTAGGTCGTCATGAAGAATAGGTCTTATAGACCGGTCTGAGATCCGAAGAGCTTGTGCGTGAAGAACGGCAGAGCGACGAGGGCTCCATTCAAAAGCATGTCGAACAGCTTCAATATTAGCAGGTGTCCTTACCGTTCGAAGTGATCCTCCTCTCCTTCTTGTTGTTCCAAAAGCAGTGTTCTGAAAATTTCGAACCCACAGAAGAATTGTGTTTCGAGACGGGATCGCACCGCGAGGAGAAACATTAAAGCGTATACGAAAACTCCTTTGTGTTAGAATCACAGAATCATTATTTCTAAAAAAAGTCTCGACTACAACGCACGATGTTCAGCGGTCCAACGCTCCATTGCTACTGAACTTCCGCTCAAGCGCCCATCCCCACCCGCCCAGACGTCCCCACCACTACCTATACCCACTCAAAAACCGTCAGGTTTGACTGCCGGACCCTGTATAAAACGTAAATTAAACAGCTTTGGAATTCCAGTTCAATTCAGGGGAATATTTTTTTTTCTCAGGTTTTTGGCCAAGAATGGCACAACATTTAAATTTTTGACTATCTGTGTTCACCCATTTGTTACTAAATCACTTGAAAACGCATGAAAGGATTTTGTTGAACTTGTTGAAGTTTTATTTATTTTGTGTCAACTAACTCAAGGTATGCTCAAAATAAGCTATATATAATTTTACATTTGGGAGTCAATGTTTACTTCAAGTATATTTTTGTCCAATATCTTTGTTAATATTGTTACATTTATTACAAAATCAGTAATAAACGTTGTTTATTAGAGTTCTTTTGGATTGCAAAATTAAACACACACAAACTTCAGAGTTTTATCACTGCACAATTTATTTAACAATGCACTACACACTTGGTTAATTATTCTTAATTACTACTCACAGTATGCACTGATAGCGTCACTGTTCTTGTTATTACACAGTCCAATAATTAACTCACGGTCACTGAAGTTCACAAAAAAAGACGGCACTGCACTGATCTTCGCAAAGTTAACGGCACTGCACTGTTCTTTTCATAAACACTGCACAAGACTGTTCTTTACATAAAACACTTTACCGAACTGCAACTAAGACACATTGTTCACTAAAGCTGCACTGTTGATCAGTTGAAGAGAGCTGAGAACAAACTAAACTAATCAGGGTGGGCTGGGTGCTTTTATAGGTTATCAGCAAACATCAAACAGAATGCCGAGAAGGGACTAGACACGTTGCCTAGAACAGTCCCGGTCCCAGTAGACACTTCGGGCACCAATAGTCCTTCTATCGGTCAGCTCCTTTCATCTCCTTTGTACTTCTTAAAGTATGTGATTAACTCTGTTTAATTTTACATGTACGTAGTTCTCGCAACAATATATAAAAGTTACGTATTGTTGACAAATTACTACTTGGGGCTGATTTGATAGTTTTTTTATTCCCCTGAGGAGATTAATGGTTATAGTGACTTAGAGGAATAATTTAATTTTTTTGCATTGTAAATGCTAAAGAGGGCAAAATACCTGCCAGTTGAAAATAATAAAGAGGGCTTAGTTTAGGCCTTAAGATCTTTTTTTCTCCCCCCCCCCACCCCCGAAATACTTTTATTGGTTTCAGTATGGATAAGGTGCAATAATAAATCATGTTTAGATAACACTTATTAAGTGTTATAATGTTGTTTTAATTTATGAATTTCATCATTTTGATTTCAAACTTTGGTCACCAAATCAATTTTGTAGCTGTTACATGTGAATGCCACAATGGAAGTAAGTATAAAGGAAATGAATACATACATTGTGTCATTCTTTACTACAATGAACAAGAGTTAGTGAAGTCAAAACTTTCTATTATTCTAGGCATTATTAGTTTTATAAAAAAAATGGAAACTTTGATATCTGCCTAACTCGCAGGCTTTAGAATTACCGATATCACACTTGACACCTCCAAGGCTATTATACTCTGAGCTCCAGATTGAAGAAGTTTGATTTTGAAATTAAAAATCTCTACAATGATATCAAGCAAAACGGTGCTACATGAAAGCTCAGAATGAATAAAAATAACCCGCATTAACTTGGAATAGAGATTAAACTTCAAATTTGGATTAGACCAAAAAGAACTCCATTTAAAAATTTATAATTACCATCTTCACTATAATCCCGCAATACTCCAATATCAAACAGAATTTTAAAAATAGTAAATTTTAAATAAGGTCTTACAACCTTCACTGAAATCAATATCAGTTCCTCAAAACCTCATGTCTACAGCTGTCATTACTTATCAAATATGTGAACCTATGAATATAGAAAAAAAAACCATTAACACGTTGACGGCTAAGACGTATGAGGAGAAAGATCATTCCCCATGGCTGAAGATTTTTTTTTGTTTAAATTTAACCCTAATGCAATGCTTAAAATGTATCATAACAAATTTCTTCGATTTTTAAATTTTTTACTCGGAAATAATGCCTGTCGTAACGGCCCCCAATAGGAAGGGACATCCATTCAAGCACTGGAAACGAAACTCAGATAACATTTAAAATATCAATTAATATTATTTTTACTTGCCTTTATTATGATTAGGCAGATTATATTTAATAATTAAATTGCAAAAGTATTTTTTACATTTCCAAAATCAACGGAAAAATGTAGGATTCTAATAAAAGAATTCGATTTCTCGAAAAAAGTCGGTTGTGGGTCGGAACCTTTTTGCATAACTAATTTCATATAATCTATTTATATTATGATTATTTAATTTGGATTATTTAAAGCCATATAAATAGGCAGAAAAATAAAGATTGTGAAACTTACCTTTAGAGATGAATCTCAAGAAAAAAATAAAAGAAATCCGGTGACGGGTGGCACAGGTATAAAGAAGGACTGTTTGAAATGGCGAGGAGAAAGTTTAGAGTAGTTTCCACTTGGCTAGACCGAGACAGAATGAATTGAAATAGAACTAACAGGTGTCGTAGGGTCGTCGACGGCCGCCATTTGGGAAGGGGTGCCACTGACAAACATCCTTCGACAGCCGCCATCAATGTGTTAAGCAACTGTGTAATAACTTATGGCAAACATTTTAATAATTTAGAAAAGAGAAATGGAAAATAAATTATGTTTAATTCTTATATTTGTTGCATTTTGCATTTTACTTGCATATTATGCATGTCATCTCTACTGACAGATGATATTTTCAACATGTGAAAAAAAAAAAGAGTTTATTTAGGGCATAAGTTTATGCAATATTCAAAACCATATTTATTCAAACTTATTACTGATGAATAACAGTGCTAGTCGAATGAAAAAAATCATTAAAGTACAATTAATGTCAGAAGGGATACCTTAATGTTTCCACGAGGATCAAAACCATCAAGCTGGTTGATGAGTTCCAACATAGTTCTTTGGACTTCATTGTCTCCGCCAGCACCATCATCAAATCTGGCACCACCAATTGCATCAATTTCATCAAAAAATATAAGACAAGCCTTCTTACTTCGAGCCATTTCAAAGAGCTCACGGACCATTCTTGCACCCTTTTGATTAAAACGCACAATTAATTTTTATAACATATCAGAATTTGATCAAAATCCATTTGTAAAGAAATATTCTTCTCTTAATACGTACTTCGCCAACATATTTCTGCACAAGTTCAGAACCAATGACTCTTATGAAGCATGCATCAGTCCTATTTGCTACTGCTCTTGCACAAAGAGTTTTCCCTGTGCCAGGAGGCCCAAAAAGGAGTACACCTTTAGGAGGCTCAATTCCTAAGTTCACAAATTTCTCAGGCTGAAATAATAAAATAAACAAATTAATGCAAGAAAATATTCATAGGCCCATTTTTATAAATCTCTTTATTAAATGAGGATTCAGTAACGAATTTCTACTAATGTGAAGGAGTCAAAATATATTTAGGTTTTCATAATAAATTAACTTATTTAACTCATTAACCACAAGAGAAAAAGTAAATTTGACAAAAGATGTCTCTACCTATTAGCTCATTTCGCCCAAGTCCTGTCAGAGGGCATTTAATACGACTGATACTCCATTTGATTATCTGAACAGTACTGAGGTAGTCTGGCTTTCCATGTATTATTTCCAAATGCGATTAAAAATAACCAGGTAAACACAACAAGGAGAATTTACTTAATATAGATAATAGATTTAATCTATATATTTATAAAATTGTAACCTCTGTCTGTACATTGATTTTTTTCGCGAAATTTCACGATAACTTTTCGTTTCACATGTCATAGACACCATATCTGCATTTTGTTTCTTTCGTGTATGTTTGTTTGTTTGTTTGTTTGTTACCTTTTCACGCATAAACGGCTGAACCGAATTTTATGAAACTTTGTATGTATATTACTACTAGCCCAACTTAGACTTTAGGCTATATTAATATTCTCTAAGACGAACAGGAGTGGGGGTTATAAGGGAGGCCTGAAATTTAAAATAGCGATATTTCGTTTCCTATTGCTTTTTCAGCAAATATGTACATAACAAAAGTTGCTTATTTTGTAATTTAGAGTAACTTTTGTTATATGCACTTTTGCGGTATACGGAAGTATAAATGAGTTATACGCTAAAAACTATAGCGGGAGTCCACAATTTTATTTGGCACAAAAGACTCAACCGAACTAAACCAAACTCGCTATGTGAATTAGTACTAACGATTTCCCTATAATAAGCCATATTAACATTTCTAGGGACGGGCAGGAGTGGGGGTTATAAGGGTGGCCTGAAATTAAAAATAGCGATATTTCGTTTCCTATTGCATTTTCGGCAAATATGCACATAACAAAGGTTGTTTATTTTTTTATTTAGAGAAACTTTTTTTTATATACACTATCATCGTATACCGAAGTATAAAGGCGTTATACGCTAAAAATTATAGCGGGAGACAACAATTTTATTTGGCACAAAAGACTCAACCGAACTAAATAAAACACTCAGTATGTGTATTAGCACTAACGCCTTCCTTATAATAAGCCATACTAACACTTCTAGGGACGGGCAGGAGTGGGGGTTATAAGGGAGGCCTGAAATTAATAATAATGATTTCCTATTGGGGCTTCGGCAAATATGCACATAACAAAAGTTGTTTATTTTGTTATTTAGAGAAATTTCCTCAACACTTCTTTTCAATATGAACTACCAGGTACCTCACCTGAAAAAAATAATTCAAATGTATGCCAATATTTTCTCCTTAATAATTCAAATCTTTGCATAATGCACAGGAGGCGGGAAATATGGCAATATGCAGGACAGTGAAGTCTTACATAAAAAAATAATTTTATTATTAACAAATGCCAACAACGGGCGTTAACCCTAAACACTGGAACGGGTAAATATCAAAATATTGTGCAAAGTAAAGCCTTGCCAAAAATATACCATCACCATTCAGCCTCAAATGAATTCCCGAGCGAAGCCGGGTATCTGAGCTAGTTTAAGTATATACTGGTATGCAGTCAGTAGGCTTACTAAAATACTGTCACAGTGTTTTCACTTCATAGAAATATTTTATGCAATTTTGTTTATTCTTGGATAGAAGTTTGAATGAGAAAAAGTAATTAAAAATAGAATATTAATGGTCTGTATAAAGATGATGAACAATTTGAACTTGAAATCATTCAATAAACATAACTGCACTTATACCTCGAAGAATACCAATATCTTTGTTTTAATAAATTGTTACATATTGGCTACATATTCTGGGCACAGGTTAGCCATGAGAGTTAAGGCATTGTTCTTGATGAACTGCCTGACTTGCCAAACTTAGGAGACGTAGGTTCCATTCCCACTTGACAAATAAGAATTCATTTACAGATGAACTCATTAAATAAAATCCTTAGTCCCATCCTGGCTAGAAAAGGGTGGTAGCTTGTAGACACCCACCTCGATCAACCATAGTAGTAGAAAGTATGTTAATAAATAAGAAAATATATTGCAAACATATTTAATTAATCTAAAACCCCTAAGAGACAATGAAGGGTCATAGCTTATGAAACACTCCTTTTCATGAAAACGAGAAACAAAACTCAGTATGTGAATTAGCTTTAATTCTTCCATGATTATAAGCTATATTAAAATTTTGAGGTCCAAACGGGAGTGGGGGTTATGAGGAACGCCTGAAATGAAAAATTGCTATATTCCGTTTCCCATTGGTTTTTCATCAGATGCAAATATCAAAACTTGTTGATTGTGTTATTTAAAGTAACTTTTGTTTCATTCACTTTTGTCGTAAAATGAAATAAATACAGGTTATACACTAAATCTATAGCGGGAGTCGACGATTTTATTAGTACTTATTTAAGTGTTTTTAATATAGGCATATTATGACAAACGATGTTATGTTTTAGTCTTATCTATTTCGATTATTTAGTTCTAAGTATGATTCAGATTAGTGAATTATAAATCTCTGCCCCCCCCCTTCATTTATTTATTTTCCCTAGAAAATAACTTTGTTATTTATTTCCAATAGAAATTTAAACTATAAGAGCATTTCCATTATTTAATTTGTATAATGTATTATTTAAACAAAATCATGCTCAATTTTCTCAAGGAGTGATAGCGGAAGTAGTAGGGAATCAAACTCTTTGATTTTGGTAATATATTATCTTATTTCCGATATCTTCATGTTATTGAAACAAATATGTACAATCTTAACAATTAAACGTTAATGATAATGCAATAATGACAAAAGACAATAAGCGTTTAAACTCGACTTTTATATGCGATATGATTGTTTAAAGTATTACTTAGGTTGCAGGGATGGAGATGCATCTGATGAAAAACCAATGGGAAACGGAATATAGCAATTTTTCATTCCAGGTGTTCCTCATAACCCCCACTCCCGTTTGGACCTCCAAATTTTAATATAGCTTATAATCATGGAAGAATTAAAGCTAATTCACATACTGAGTTTTGTTAAGTTCGGTTCAATCATTAGTGCTCAACAAAATTGTTAGCTGCCGCTTTAGTTTTTAGTGTATATCTCGTTTATTTTTTGTTATACGACAAAAGTGAATATAACAAAAGTTACTTTAAATAACAAAACAAACGTTTTTTGTCATATGCATATTTGCAGAAAAACGAATAGAAAACGAAATACCCCTATTTTTAAATTCAGGTCTCCCTTACAATCCCCACTCCTGTTCGACTCAGAGAATATTAATATAGCCTAAAGAAACGAAAAAGTATCATGGAATTTTGAAAAAGAAAAAAAATCAATGTACAGACAGAGGTTAGAATTTTTTATATATATATGTACTAGCTCAGATACCCAGCTTCGCCCGGGAATTCATTTGAGGCTGAATGAAGATGGTATTTTTTGGGAAGGCTTTAGAATATTTTTGACACTTCTCCGTACCAGTGTTTAGAATTTATACCTGTCGTTGCTGTGGATTTGTTAATAATAAAATTATTTGTTATTCTTAAATAACAAATAATTTTATTATTAACAAATAAATAATATTGAGGACAGTGAAGTCTTAACTTCACTGTCCTTAATATTTTTATATTTCCCATCTCTTGTGCATGTAGTTTTTTTTAACGCAATGGATTATATAATTCATAATCGTAGAAAGGATTCTATCTTCCAAAGATTGATCCCTACAACTTCTGCTATCACTCCTTGTGCCAATTCAGCATGACTTTGTTTAAATAATACATTATACAAATTAAATAACGGAAATGCTCTTATAGTTTACATTTCTATTGGAAATAAATAACAAAGTTATTTTCTTGGAAAAATAAATAAATGAGAAGGGGGCGACAGAGATATATAAGCTCACTAATCCGAATCATGTTTAGAGTTATCATATGTGACTAAAACATAAAATCATTTGTCATGATATGCATTCATTAAAAACACTTAAATAAGCACTAATAAAATTAATTACTCCCGCTATAGTTTTAGCGTATATCCCATGTTTACTTTACGAAAACAGTGAATTCAACAAACGTAACTCTAAATAACAAAATAAACAACTTTTGTTATGTGCATGATTGCCGACAATCTAATAGGAAACAAAATATCGCAATTTTTCATTACAGGCTTCTTTCATAACCCCCACTCCCGTTTGGACCTAAAAATTTTAATAAAGCTTCTAATCGTGGAAGAATTAATGCTAATTCACATACCGAGTTTTGTTAAGTTCGGTTCAATCGTTAGTGCCCAACAAAATTGTTGGTTCCCATATTTGCAGAAAAACCAGTAGAAAACGAAATACCGCTATTTTTAATTTCAGGCCTACCTTACAACCCCCCCTCCTGCCTGTCCTTAGAAATGTTAGTATGGCTTATGATAATTATGGCGTCAGTGCTAATCCACATACTGAGTTTTATTTAGTTCGGTAGAGCCTTTTGGGCCAAATAATATTGTTGACACCCGCTATAGTTTTTAGTGTATAACTCATTTATATTTCGGTATACGACAAAAGTGTATATAATTAAAGTTACTCTAAATAACAAAATAAAAACTTTTGTTATGTGCATATTTGCTGAAAAACCAATAGGAAAGAAATATCGCTATTTTAAATTTCAGGCCTCCCCTATAACCCCCACTCCTGTTCGTCTCAGAGAAAATTAATATAGCCTAAGTTCCGCTATCACTCCTTGTGCCAATTCAGCATGACTTTGTTTAAATAATACATTATACAAATTAAATAACGGAAATGTTCTTATAGTTTTCATTTCCATTGGAAATAAATAACGTTGTTCCCTAGTGAAAATAAATATTGAAGGAGGTGGGGGGGGGCAGAGATTTATAACCTCACTAATACAAATTATACAAAGAACTACCATATAAGTCTAAAAAACATTACATTATTACGCCTATATCAAATAAACATTAATTTAAAAAATCGTCCTGAACATGCGGACCGGCGAGGGAACGCATTTCCCTCAGAAATTGAGAAGGCTTGTTTGAACCCAGTTCTAGTTCGTCAACAAGTTTTGTAAATTTTCGGCTCTCTGTTTCCTCAAACTCCGAGATGAGATGGTTACAAATGTCTTGATAAGGAGTTTGGCTAAGAGCTTTTTCCAGAAAGTCGGAAATTAATCCTGCTACATTGGTGTCGAGATTGCCTAATACATGTTAGTACTTAGTACGTTCTTGTGTGATACTTGCCGTGAAGTGGTCGGGATCGGGTCTACTGGTATTTTCATCTGTGCTAGACATTTTCAGATCACGTTGATGGTCACCACTATGTCGCGAGTTAATGAGAAAGGCATGAAGTAGGTTTAAAGAGATTTATTGTGTACAGAACATGACAGAATGAAAACAAGAACAAGGTTAAGACAAAGAGTAAAAAAAGTTAATAATTAAAAACATAAATAAATAAATAAATGTAGGCAGGCGGTGAGGACGGCCATAAATTTGTACTAATACAATTGGTTACTCCCGCTATAGTTTTAGGGTATATCTCGTTTATACTTGGTTAAACAACAAAAGTGTGTATAATAAAAGTTATTTTAAATAACAAACTAAAAACCTTCTGTAATGTGCATGGGGTAATAGGCTTCCCGGATAACCACCCCCCTTTTCGTCCATAGAAATGCTAACATAACTAATTTTCATAGAGGAGTGGATACTAATTCACATAACAAGTTTTGTTTAATTCGGTTGTCTTTTGCGCCCCATAAAATTGTTGACTTCCACTATAGGTTTTAGCGTATATCTCGAATATACTTCAGTATATGAAAAAAGTAAATATAAAAGTTACTTTAAATAACACAATGGACAACTTTTGATACTTGCATCTATTGAAAACCCAATGGGAAACGGAATAAAGTAATTTTTAATTTCTGACCTCCCTAGCAACCCCACTCCCGTTTGGACCTAACAATTTTAAAATAGCTTATTATCAAGGAAGAATTAATGCTAATTCACACACCGAATTTTGTTAAGTTCGGTTCAATCGTTAGTGCCCAACAAAATTGTTGGCTCCCGCTTTAGTTTTTAGTGTATATCTCGTTTATACTTTTGTTATACGACAAAAGTGAAAAAAAAAAAAGTTATAATAAACAACTTTCGTCATGTGCATATATGCAGAAAAACCAATAGAAACGAAATACCGCTATTTTTAATTTCAGGCCTCCCTTACAACCCGGTTTTAGTTTATATCTCGTTTAAACTTTGTTATACGACAAAAATTAATATAATAAAAGTTACTTTAAATAACAAAATAAACAACTTTTTTATGTGCAAATTTGCTGAAAAACCAATAGGAAACGAAATATTGCTATTTTTAATTTCAATCCTCTCTTATAACCCCCACTCCTGCCCATCCCTAGAAATGTTGGTATGGCTTATTATAATGAAGGTGTTGTGCTAATAGACATACCGAGTTTTATTTAGTTCGGTTGAGTCTTTTGTGTCGAATAAAATTGTTGACTCCTGCTATAATTTTTAGCGTATAACACATTTATACTTAGGTATACGACAAAAGTGTATAAAGTCCGTCACGCAGGGGCTGCATAAACTAAGCAGATTTCCTATATGAAGTTTTACAATAGAGAAATTTGGGAATAGAGAAATTCCCAACTGAAACGGCTTCTGAATTGTAAGAATAATTTATATTTTAATAACACAAATTTTAGTAGTCCAAGAACTAAAGAAGGGGGGGGCAAATGAACACAACGTATTTGCAAAATTCTCACAAATTAACGAAGGTAAGGTAAGGTAAGGTTAGAAACGACAGGTAAGGTTAGAAGAAGCTTCCATCTGAGCCCAGCACTTACAGAAACAGCCGACCTAATCCGAACTATACCCGACCACAGACTCCAAAAAATGCAAATATCTCAGTTAATATTCAAGATAGAGAATAAATGTCTATAACAATATTTATAGTAAATTTAATTTGCAATAGGATTGGTTCTATACGATTTTTTGATCCGATGCATAATAACGGAGATATTTTGAATTTTCGAAAATCCCCACTCTAAACCCCCCTCCCTCTGGTCCGATTTCAGCCATTAACGAACTTGATCTGTCTTTTTACATAAAACGGTTAAATATCGAGTTTCTTATTTATCAATTAAAAATTGAGAGCGCTATAGCTTTAACAGACATATATATATATATATATATATATATATATATATATATGTATATAATTTTGAACGGACCTCATTTTTGTCATCTCCTGGGCAGGATCGATGGACATTTGAAGAAAGTTTTCAAACCTCAACCTGAGGTTGAGTACGACCTCAATAGCTGATTTCCCTTAAGGGAAACTACCAAGTTTCATAGAATTCGGTTCAGTCGTTTATGCGTGAAAAGGTAACAAACAAATAAACAAACAAATACGAAAGAAACAAAATGCAGTAATGGTGTCTCTGACATGTGAAATGAAAAGTTATCGTGAAATTTGAGAAAATAATCAATGTACAGACAGAGGTTACAATTTTATACATATATATATATATATATATATATATATATATATATATATAATTTTAAAATTCAAACTGATGTTTTTTGCCACTCATTTACTATGATTCACAAAGATTTGAAGGAATCGTTGTGGTTTTGTGACATGTGAGTAACCACAATAGATAGTATTTCGAAAGAAAAACTCCAAAAAATAAATCAAGCAGAGCATTAATAAAGTGAATAGGAGAAAAATACTGACTCAATGGCTCTTAGTAATATCCGATTGAGAGTTGCTCAGTCACTAGGATATCATGTTTAATATGTATGATGTTTGAATAAAAAGAAGGTATGAAAAAGAATACAGTGGTAAATTAAACAAATAAATAGATTAAAATTAATACAAATTAAATAAGGCATGAACGGATGAAGATTAATGGAACTGAATAAAATAAAAGTCCTCAAAAATTAAGGTTTACCTGTAAAAGAGGAGTTTCTACCACTTCCCGGAGTTTTTCAATCTGCTCGTTACAACCACCCACGTCACTGTATGTAACATCGGGCTTCTCTTCCACTTGCATCATTGTAACAGTTGGATCAATTTTAGGAGGAAGAGGAATTTGTATCTGGTATTTATTTCTGTCGACCCTGGAACAGAAAATAAAAAAAAGTTTTAGTAATTAACCTAAATGAGTACAAGATTAAATTCATTAATAGTCCATTTACAGGGGCTGCATCCATGAAGCAAATGTTGTACATGCTAGAATATATTGATGATGTCATCTCACCTTTCATTCTTAAGTTTCTCAAAGTAAGAAACAAGTCATGAAATTTTAGCTGCTCCTAAGATATTCAGTAATACAGTGGATTAAATAAAAATTGCAAGAGAAGAAATAGGAAATCAAATTTGAGATGAAGCCATTTACACAACCTCTGCATGATAGGCTTTTAGCTGATTTCCCTTAAGGGAAATCAGCTATTGAGGTCATACTCATGACACGATTTTCGAAATTTTTCTTCAAATGTCCATCGATCCCACTCAGGAGATGACGAAAGTGAGGTTTGTTCAAAATTATATATATTTATATATATATATATATATATATATATATATATATGTGTGTGTGTGTGTGTGTGTGTGTGTGTGTGTGTGTGTCATTAACACTCTAGCGGTCACAATTTTTGTTTGATCGTTACCAAACTCGATATTTAAACGTTTTATGTAAAAAGACAGATCTAGTTCGTTAATGGCAGAAATCGGACCAGTGGGAGGGGGGGTTTAGAGGGGGATTTTCGAAAATTCGAAATATCTCCGTTACTATACGTCGGATCAAAAAATTGTATAGAATCAATCTTATTACAAATTAAATTTACTATTAATATTGCTACATACATTTATTCTCTATCTTGAATATTAACCGAGATATTTGCATTTGTATTATGTGTGTGCACGTAACAAACGCAGATCGGCTAACTTCGGGCCTAATCGTGGGTTTCCAGGAAAAGCTACTTCAGCCATTTCCATAACTGTTTGGCTCTGGTGTCATTTCTCTACTGCAAAACTTCACGTGGGGAAGCCAGGGGCTTAGTTTACGCAGCCCCTGTGTGACGGACTTTTTCTTAGTTCACCTGAATATCAACCAAGATGGGGTAATTACAAAATTTAGCACACCACTCTTTTAAAAGCCAGTATAACCATTATTATTTGGGGAATTCAGTCAAGCCAGCCAACCCATAAGGGTTATGGCAGTGATGGTCAAGTATTAAGGTGACAAGTTCATAACAAATCAAGAAATTCCACACTAAATTGTATTTATTTGACATACACTATATACATATACATAGTTACACACATATACATATACACATATATACATACATACATACATATATATATATATATATATATATATATATATATATATATATATATATATATATATATATATATATCTTCGGCAACTTGTTGCGCTCTCCCAAAATTTCCACAACCTCTTGGGATTCTCAATTTCTTCCCAATCTTCTCCACCGGCTTAAAGGCCCTTCAGGAAGAAGAACATGTTATATAATCTTGAGTGATCGATGTTGCAGGATGCAGCAAATAAAGAAAAGAAAGATGTAGTCCTCCTGCAATAAATGTTTATATTTGATGACCGGTTTCACCGCATCAGGGCCATCCTCAGGTCTTTAGTAAAGGGAAGGACTCTAGAACTACATGAATATCACTAGAGAAGGAATAATAAGGTACCTACCAAACCCCTGTTACTCTACTGAAGAACATCTTAACAGTTTTTAAGCTGAGTAGAGAAGGTTGGTGAGAAATTTAGAAGGCTGAAGTATGTTATCTACCTGGAGAACTGCATTTCCTGCGACTGCGGGAAGGGCAAACAAGCAAGAAAGCAAGGTGATGGTGCGCCTCTCACAGCATTTTGGGGATTTAAGGCACAGCAGGGCAAAACCTTGGCAGTGGCCGGCCCCACAGAGATTTACACTAAACAAATAAAATTCGACGAGGATAGGATCTTGGTAAGGGAAGTGCATCCTAAGGAAAGGCTAATACGAGAGGCTCTGGAAATTTTGGCAAAGCCTAACAACATAAATGACGAAGAGGGTTTGTCTGTATCTGAGGCTTCGTAACCAGCCTTCGATAAGCACTGAAGGAGCAGCCATGGTGGAAGAGGAGGTGGCCCAACCGGAGGGCTGAGGAGAGGAGAGGGGTTGCCCTGCCCTAAATATATCAGAGGCAACTCCCCCCCCCCCAGGCAACCCGTCTATAACAATAGTGGCAATGTGTAGCTTGAGCTACAAAGTATTTGCTCAATCAAGCGTGATGAGAAGACTGCTCGAGCAGAAAGCCGGTTGGAAGAAAAAGAATAGCTTATTTCTGAAAGAGAATTTATATATCGTTCATTATTATTTACTATCTGTTTATATTTAAATTAATGTTTCCTTTGATTCAGTGTTTTAGAAGATTTCATTATGTAAACATGACCTCTGTTTTGTCTAATAAAACCTAGTTTACAGGTTAGCTATAATTCTTTCATTTCAAGAATTTCTCAAAATAAAAAAAAAATAAAGGGAGTTTTAAGAAAAAATATAAATACATTACCCAACTCGCATTCCTTCTTCTATATCAGTAGGCGCAACTGAATCGGCTAGATCGACAACAAATTTAGCAAACTGTTTAACATTAATAATATATTTCGGATCCTCGGAGTCAGCATTTATAATCTTTGTACACCTAGCCACCTTGAACAAAATTAAAGAAAAAGTTTATTCCAGAATACAAATCAATTTTATTTTATTTAACTTCTTTAGATGTTTTTGGTATTTACTTACAAAATAAAAATAAAGCAAGAAAATTATATGAAAATAATAATGTCACAGCAATTAATGGAGGATAATATTGCATCCCCCATGAAGTATAGTTAAAACACATTTGGTATAAAAGATAAATGAATAAAGAGAACAGATTTTTTTTCCGTAATTTACCTAAAGTAGCTATATTAAAAGAATATATACATTTGTATACACTTGTACAGATATGTGGTTGTGTGTGTGTGTGTGTGTGTGTGTGTGTGTGTGTGTGTGTGTGTGTGTGTGTGTGTGTGTGTGTGTGTGTGTGTGTGTGTGTGTGTGTGTGTGCAAATTGTTTTGATAATAGGTTTTAATTTAAGTGCGTTCTACCTAGGTTAGCACAGGTAACCACTAACGCTTAATGACCCCAAATCATTCAAATCTACCCAACGGATTAGTGGTTACTGGAACTGAAAAACCTATTGAAATTCCACTATTTCTTTGCAAAAGCCCTTTGTTCGAGTGCCAATAAGTATATTGTTTATTTCAAAAATTCCTTTAAAATATTACTTTTCGTATAATTCCTACAGTAGTAACTCAAATATCATCTTGGCCAAAAATCACCTAAGCAAACAAAATATATTGTTTGGGGATGAAATCTGTTTCAGAGTGGGAAGACTTTTCTTAATCCCTATATTCAATAACTCCCACCTTCTGCATCCTAAATAAAATATGTTGCATTAAGCAAAAACTAGTCTATTAAGAATTTCCATAACAATACTTAATCATGTATTTAGATGTTTTAAAATAAATAAAATAATTCAGAATCGTAGGGAGAGAAGCACCAACCACCTGACTAAACTATATAAATTAAGCTCTAAGGTATGTCTGATTTTCTATTTAACTTTGGTGGGATATTTTTTTAACAATTCACAGAAAACAATGGCATCAAAATTGAATTTTTTTTCTGCCAGTCTGTCTGCTCATTTGTTACTCAATCACTCATAAAGTTTCTAAGTACTTGTATATTTATGAGTCGACTACCCCAAGGTACAACATAAGCTATATGAGAATCCTAATTCTCAACTAAGAGGGGGCGTTTGCTTCGACTTGAAAAACATTTTCATCAATATTATCATTAATATTCATTTTATCAAGAAAAAGTAGAGAACTAATCCTGTTTAGAACAACGATTACAGTCCTAAAATGTTATTCCATTTTATAAATTTACAAGTTTTGACTCCCAACAGAGGTGGCCAAAGTCTTTATTCATATTCCATGGAAATGCCTGAATAGAATTGTTTTTATTTTATTTATTTATTTTTTTTTATTAAAGGAATGAGTATTATTACTATGACAAATTTTATATTTACTAGCACTCATTATTTTATAATTATTAATGAAAATAATCATCTATTTTTAGCATTGTAAATACATAGGAGGGCAAAAAATTTGGTTCTAAAACAATAGTGTTGAAGAGACCTGAAGATCTTTTTTTTTTAATGCCTTAAAATAGTTTTGTTGGATTCAGTAAGGATAAGGTGCAATTAAAAAAATACACTATGTTTTTCAGAATTAATATGATTCTTTAATGCTCGATTCAGGTTGCTAGGAGGCCTACGCCTGCCCACCACTAAATCTAAATTGAATCATTTTAATATTTTTATTACCTTCACTAGAAATGTAAACTATTAGAGAATTCTAATTATTTAATTTTTAGAATATATTATTTAAACAAAGCCTTGCTGAATTTTTGTGACGTATGAGACTGGAAGTCGTAGGGAATCAAACTCATTTACTTCTGACACATATTCTATCATTTCTTAATTTATAGATAGTAATTATTAGTGATAAATTGTACCCATGATAATGATTTATCTTATTCAAGTAGATACAAACAGTGAAGACGGATCATCTATCGCAAACTCATTTTTAATAATTGTTCGAGACTAAAAAAGTCCATAAGTTCCCTACTGTTACCTCACCCTTATGGCAAAGCATAATATACTGAGACAATAAGTAGAATTTTACGTATCTAAGCTTTGCCATAAACATACATCATTATTCAATCACACATGATTTTCCAAATTACAGGACATTAGCTAGTTCTATGTATTTTTATAATACATATTGTTAACTAATTTTAAGATAAATAAATCATTCTTATTATTGCTAACAAAATTAAATTACTATATATTACTTATTAGAGAAACATCTTCCACTGGCTAAATGAGAAATATACCTGCAAAGGCTGCTCATTTTGCAATATTTGTTTGTCTGCGGCTAAATCCCAGAGAGCTGGTGGCGCTAATCCAGTGTCCGATTCCTTTATACCAGTCAACTCATTAACTCGCTTTATGATCGTTTGAATATCTTCTTCAATACTTTTAATACTTTTTGTATATTGCCCTTGACCCTAGGAAAATGATAATATTACTACAATAAACAAGAAAAAAACTTTTTAAATAAAGACAAAAAAATTTTAAAATTATCTTACATAGGTTTTCAAAAGAGCAATATCAGCTTCATCGAGGGCTGAAACAATGAAAATAAATTTAATTAAAACACTATGCACGCAAAGATAAAAAATGAGAAGTCAACAAATAAGAAACAATCTTATCAACTATCCTCATCAAAATCAATTACCTTATCAAAGTTATAAGGTTTGCCTGGAATTGAATTTAAATTTCAGGTCAACCTACAACGGCACTAAAATTGATGATCTTGTGTGTCTGTCAATCAGTTGGTTACCAAAAATGGCCAAAGGATTTTAATGAAATTTTTAAATTTTGTGCCAACTATCCCAAGTTAAAACACATGCGGAATGGTTTCCAATTTTCTAACAAGAAGTGGGAGTTAACTTCAAGGGAAAACACATAATCATCATCTTCATGTAAAAAATTCAGACTATGCATATTTTTCGTAGTAATGGTATGGATTAAATAATTTCCAATTCTTTTTGGTTCTTCACTGCTATTGCAAAAGTATGACTGAATGAAATTATATATTTTTTGGAATATGTACAAATGAAATAGTCTTGCTTTTCTGGATTAATGGATAAGGCCTTTTTTTTCCTTCACAAATATTTGTTATGACAAAGTATACTTGCAGAGTTCAAATTTGTCATCAGTGCTGTTGGAAAGAAGCTGCAGGTACCAATGGACTATTCCAATGGTCCACTTATTTTTTTTAGCCTTTGTTTACACATTTTGTTTTTTTTCATTGTGAGAACTTTGGCTGTCTGCTCCAGGGGTTGGAATTTTTGTTGTTCTGCAAATTTTCGATGGAGATGCGTCCATCTTCGTCAGACAATAATTTTAATTTAATTTGAACAGCTACTTCAATCATATGGTTTGGATTTTATTTTAATATGGTTTTCCACGTCTCAGAGAGAGTGACACCGTCCACGCCGTTTATTGTAATCGTTCTCTTGTTAATTTCTATAGCTTTTAGGACCAATCTTTTACCGAGATGATCCTCTCTGTGTAAAACTTTTGTCTCATAAAATTTAATTTGATGAGAACAAATACTAGCGTGTCTAGCTATGGCGGATGTCTTCGTTCTCTGATGTTTCAGTTCAGCCATGTCTTGGCTGACTCTTGTAGCAGTCTTTTTTCCAGTCTGTCCCACATAAACTTTACCGCAATCACATGGTATCATATAAACACCACTATCTTGTAAAATTTGGGTGTCTTTTTGGACTTTTTAAATATTCACTGACTATTTTGTAGGGTTTAAATATTGTCTGTAAATTATATTTTCGAAGTATTCTTGCCATTTTTTTTTTATTTTGGTTTTTTTATTTAGGTATGAGTGACACAGTTTTATGTCACTGAGCAAGTAAATGAATGCTTTGAGCATGTGTCTTTAACTATGCAATTAACTAAACAACTGTGGGAGTGGGTTATTTGAGCTCATATGGCATATACCTTCACCAAGGCCCTCTCCAAGCTAAGCCTAATAAGCTCTAACTTATATTGAAAAATGTTATTCAGGGTCAACTGATACCATTTCATTCAAGTATAATCTCTCATATAGAACCAAATTTTAGTATGTTGCAGTTTTGCCAGCTATTAGGAAATCACATCTACAATAAACCTATAAAAGTCAGTCACGCAGGGGCTGCATAAACTAAGCAGATTTCCCACGCAAAGGTTTACAATACATAAATATACATACAGGTAATACTACCGTGAATTTTAAGTGAAAAAATTGGAACAGTGATGAGAAAACTTTCAGTCAATTTACAATACAAGTTCATAATCTCTACAACGGAAAGCATCTGAATTGTAAAGAAACAGGCCAGTGAACCTTGCAGCGCCGAATAGATAGATAGATACAACATAAAGACAAACAATTAATGAAATATATCTGCATTTAACATATTGATTTTATTAAAAACAATTTACTAAAGCTAGTGCTGTAGTTTGTAATGAATCAGAATCAGTTTTATCTCAATCACTCAAATTTTAGAAATCAAACAACAAAAGAAGCAGAGGGGGGGGGGTGGTCAACAGAACATATTTACATATATGTCACAAAGTAAAAGTTCAATGAAAACAATATTTGGTATTTAACCTTGTAATGAAGTAGTTCATAATACAGTAGCTTATTGTTAATATGACATGAGTAGAAGTGGGGGTTTGCTGAAGGTTCAAAACTGAAAAATGCAAATATTTCGGTTAATATTGAAGATAGAGAATAAATGTATATAACAATATTTATAGTACATTTAATTTGTCATAAGATTGGTTCTATACAATATTTTGATCCAACTTACAGTAACAGAGATATTACGAATTTTCGGAGGCTCAGGTTGGCCGTGCGAGTTAGGGCGTTGGTACTAATCTCGTGTGGTTAGACCTAGAGTGGCGGGTTCGATTCCCGCCCTGGGCAGTAGAAATTTATTTAGTGACAGACTCATTAAATAAACTCCTTGAGTCCACCCTGGTTAGAAAAGGGTGGTAACCTGTAGATAACGCTTTTTTTTCCTTTATAATTCAATTTATGTTTATAAATTAGTCAATTGCATTGAACTAAATTAGTTTAATATACTTTAGATTTGGTTTATTATTCTTTATTCATTACTGTTCTCTTAATATTAGATATAGACTTTATCGTTTTATTTTTATTGCAAGATATTAATAATAACCATCAAAATAAGTAGCTATGAACAGGCCACCCGATTTAAAATCCCCGAATCGCAAAAAAACAAAACTCGGTTGGAACAATATGTTTGATAGATGTTCAAATGAGAACATGGAAGAAAATTTAAATAGCAATAAATTTTTAATTATTGAAAAATCAGAAGAGGGAGATCTTAAAACTGTTTCTCCTTTCTTAATATATAAAATTATTAATAATGTTTGTGGTGAACCTAAAAATGTTAAGAAATTACGAAATGGAACTATTCTAGTTGAAACAAAATCGAAACAACAATCGGACAAACTTTTAAAACTAAAGAGCTTTAGTGACTCTATTAACATAAAAGTTAGGCCCCACGAAAAGTTAAATATTAGTAAGGGTTTGATTTTCTGCCCTGATTTGGATGGAATTTTCCAGAAAGAAGAGGAAATTTTGGAGGAACTCAAAGACAAAAATGTAATTCAGATAAAAAGAATAATATCCAAAAAGGCACAGAAAGGAAAACACTCCTTTACATTTTAACCTTTTCTATTCCAACTTTACCTGAAACTATCAACATGGGGTTCAATAAATTGAAACTTAAAATGTATGTTCCCAATCCCATTAGATGCAGAAAATGCTTAAGATTCGGGCATTTTGCAGATAGGTGTTCCAAGGAGCAAGTATGTGCATTTTGCTCGAATCCAGAGCACTCAGGCTCTCCGTGCCAAACTCCAGAACCTCGTTGTGTCAATTGTAAACTAAACCATTATACTTTCTATAAAAAGTGTCCTAAATTCGAAGAGGAAAAAGAAATAAAAACTATACAGTTCCGAGAGAAAATTACTTATAATGCCGCGAAAAAACAATTCAAGGAAAGATATGGAAACTTGAATATATCTTACGCAGATTTAGCAAAAACTAATAGGAAGGGAATAGAAGTTGGATGCCAGACCGAAGCATTCAATTTCCAACATTAAGCTGCAAACACCTCCTCTATTAGGATTAATAGTAAAAATAAGATTAATAATTTTAATTCAACATTAAATACTTTAAATCCTTTCACATCCCTCACCACCCTAAATACCCCTCCTCCCCTCACCACCCTAAATACCCCTCCTCCCCTCACCACCCTAAATACCCCTCCTCCCCTCACCACCCTAAATACCCCTCCTCCCCTCACCACCCTAAATACCCCTCCTCCCCTCACCACCCTAAATACCCCTCCTCCCCACACCACCCTAAATACCCCTCCTCCCCTCACCACCCTAAATACCCCTCCTCCCCTCACCACCCTAAATACCCCTCCTCCCCTCACCACCCTAAATACCCCTCCTCCCCTCACCACCCTAAATACCCCTCCTCCCCTCACCACCCTAAATACCCCTCCTCCTCTCGCCATCATCTCCCCCACCCCTCATTCTACCTCCAAAATCCCTAGCCTCCCTCCTCTTCCACACCCCCTCCCACCACTGCCCAAGTATTCCAAATTCTTCCTTGCCCCCAACAAACTCAAAGCAAATAAGAAATAAAAACAATGATTTGTTAAATGTCCCACTACCTACTATCAAAAGCCCTCAGAGTAAGAAACCTAAGCCGCAAACAAAAAATTGAGTAAAAATAAAAGTGGTGACGACATGGAAACATTTTAATATGAAATAATACAAAATAATATATTCACTATGGATTTTCTAACAATACAAATAAATCGCATATATGTACAAAGCACATTACTCAATCAACAAACTTCTATTCAATCCTTAAACATGAAATGAAATTATTTTATAGTGCAGTCTCTCACTCTTGAATTGCAGGTTGTATTATATTATGAAATCATTTCACTTATAGATGAAATAATAATATGTCTTAATAATACTCTCAAAGTAATAATCAAACTCTGTAAGAAAAATGTCAATTTATGTAAAATTCTATTCATTATTATGAAATTTGTACTGTCCATTAGAGTATTGTGTCGTAGGTTTCAAATACCTTTTGAAAAATTATGGTTGTTGTGTGTTGGAATTGCAATGGAATCCGAACACAGTCCGAAGAGTTGAAGCTACTTTTAAAAAATACAAACCCAGCCATTATATGTCTCCAGGAAACCAAGTTGACACCCCATCTTGACTTAACAATTGGAAACTACAAGGTTTACAGAAAAGATAAAGAAATCAGAGGCAGAGAAATAGCCCACGGAGGTGTTGCGATGGCAGCTAGAAATGATCTCTACTCAGAAAAACTAGATTTTCATACGCCTTTGCAAGCAATAGTCACTAAAGTGAAACTGTCATTCAATGTTCATATCTGTAATATTTATTTACCCCCTACTGAGCCTATTAATGAACCCGCCTTAATACAGCTGGTTAATAATCTTCCCGCTCCTTATATCGTGCTAGGTGACATGAATGGGTCACATCATTCCTGGAGCCCGGCAATAACAAACACCAGGGGAAATATTTTAAGGAGAATAATTGACCACATTTGCCCCCGTACAGGAACACAATCGCCATAGACTTGACCTTTTCTTCGCCCAATTTAGATTTGCATTTTGATTGGGATGTATGTCAAAACCAACATGGAAGCGATCACTTTCCAATTAGATTACCTTCCCGTATGGAATTACCTACTACAAATAAACACCCTAAGTGGATTACAGATAAAGCCAACTGGAATGAGTTCCGAGATAAAGTTCAAAACTCTCTTCAAAATATGCCAGACAACATTAATGAAATGGTCGAAGAGTTCACTAAATCAATTATTCAATCAGCCAGTGAAACTATCCCGAAATCCAAAGGGCGGTATAAAACTAATTTCACGCCCTGGTTTGATGAAGAATGCCGTCAAGTGATAAAATCAAAAAACAAAGCCTTAAAAATCTTTCAACAAAACCCCACAAATGAAAACTTCATAAAATATAAAAAATATAAAGCGATTGTAAGAAATCTAGTTAAAAAGAACTTCTTGGATCGCCTATGTTGAAACCATAAAACACTCCTATTAAAAAGGTCTGGCAGAAAATGTTCTCCATATCTGGTAAATATAACATGGAAACACCAATTTTGAAGAATGGTGTCGAAATAATAACTGACCTGCCTCTCTGAATCGTTCGTTAACCATTTTGCAGCAATATATATATAAATGAATGTTTGTCTGTATGTCCTTTATAGAATCGTAAACGGCTGAACCAAATTTTATAAAACTTGGTATGTATATTACTACTAAAACAGGTTAGGTTTCTGGCTATATTAATATTCTCTGAGACAAACAGGAGTGGGGGTTATAAGGGAGGCCTAAAATTAAAAATAAGGATATTTCGTCTCCTATTGGTTTTTTGGCAAATATGCACATAACAAAAGTTGTTTATTTTGTTATTTAGAGTAACTTTTGTAATATACCCTTTTGTCGTATACCGAAGTATAAATGAGTTAAATGCTAAAAACAATAATGGGAGTCAACAATTTTTTGACACACAGAAGACTCAGGCAAACTAAACTAAATTTCGTATGTAATTTGGTATTAATACCTCCCTGATTATAAGCTATATTAAAATTTTGAGGTACGAACAGGAGTGGGATTATAAGGGAGGTGTGAAATATAAAATCGCGATATTTCGTAACCTATTCATTTTTCGGTAAATGTGCATATAACAAAAGTTGTTTGTTTTGTTATTTAAAGTAACTTTTGTCATATGCACTTTTGCCATATAATGAAGTATAAATGAGGTATACACGAAAAACTATAGAAGAAGTTAACAATGTTATAGGACACAACAGACTAAATCGAAATCAATGGAACTCCGTATTTTTGACTATAAGCTATATTAACATTTTTAGGAAGGAACAGGAGTGGGGGATGTTAGGGAGACATGAAATGAAAAATCGTCATATTTCGTTTCCTATTGTTTTTTTTTTTTTTGTTTTTTGGCAAACATGCACATGACAGAAGATGTTTAATTTCGTATTTAGAGTAACTTTTATTATATACATCTTTATCATAATTTATTATATTAGTTGGTTGTGTTGCAACACGCGCAGGGTACAGCTAGTTAATAATAAACTGTAATATCATGAAGCAATTTATTGGGAGCATAAATACCAAATATAGTTTTAATTTAAATTTTATTGTGTGAGGTACATGCAAATGTGTCGTGTGATAATGTCATTATATAAGCTCTTGTGTTATCTCGAATATGTTTAATTGATCTACACCATACTCAATATTTAAATGTATTATTCAACATTAAACATCATATTAGTTAGTAGCTGAAAGCAGACAAGAAATGGAGGAATTTCAAAAGTTCATATTTCCATTATTATGAGTCGTAACAGAACATGTTATAGACCCAATCTTGTTAAACTATTCAAGCACTACAATTGTTCTTATATACATTTTTTCGTGACTCAAATATTAAGTGAGTTACTCTTACTTTTTTGATTAGTATACCCCTATGTCTAGTCTGATTTTTCAATGAGAAATAAAGAATATGAAATGAGATCACAACTCTATCATTCCAGAATGTGGGGAAATCTGTTAGTTTATGGAGCCCCTGCGTGAGAAACTTTTTCAGGTCCAACCACTGAAAGATTAAAGGGGGGGGGGGTAGCAGTTAAAATGTAATCATCCATTACTATAGATATTAGGAAGTTAGAGTTACTTACAATGGCAAACTATTCGAAATGTTATGGGCAATAATAGTCATTGCCTAATTTCTAACCACATTTTAATTATGTTAGTTTCATCTATTATTGCACTAATTAATGATTAAAAAAACAGTATATTTTATGTTAATTATGTTATGTCATGAAAAGATACAAAAATACTTTACATAACTAATAAATAAATCAGTTTACAACAAACAATAATTTCAGTGTTTTACAGCCTTAGTAAAATTAGAATTAAAGAAAATCTTTTTCATTTATTGCAATGGAAAGATAGATCACATTGTGTTCCATAGAATCAATTAATATGAGAACGTTTTTGAATTGTCTCTTTACAGAATGAAGCTTCAAATAAAGATTCCAAATTTATTTATCCAAACAAATTAAAAATTACCTTTTATGTCTTTCTCCTCTTCTTTGTCATCCTTAGTCTTTCGCATATCATCTCCTAAATAATCTGGCATTTTTAATATTTATGAAATATACAAGACAATTGTACTAAAAGATTTCAATGAATAAGCAGTTTGCCTACAAACTGTTAACACAGTAGAAGGTTACAATTACCTTTCTGCATCGAGCTATTTGAAGTTAGAGACTAATTCATAGTTTTATAAAAATCGGAATATCATACTGCTACAATACATTTTAAATATTTAGGGGTAACTATTATAAATGAATGCTCAATAAAAGAGAACGTTTCTTTAATTAATATTCTCATAAAAAACGTCCACTTAATATTTCGCAAACTGCTATCGATGCTATATATCGATTGTATTGTTTTTAACAACAATATAGTCTTTTTTCAAAAATTTTAGTTTATCTCTCTTATTATATTATTCGTAAACTTTGTATACTCTCTTTTTAATTAAAAGTGTAAGCCAATTGATCTTGACGATGTTGTACCTAGAAGATTATCTTGAAAGTAAGTGGATGAATGTCAAATGTTACATTTATTGTTGTTAACATTTACTTCAATTATTTAAGTTTTAGTAAATGCTTTTTTCCATTGATTTATTCCTCATTGCTTACTGATAACAGGGACATTTACCAATAAATCTTGTACTCTCTTTTCATTGTATGATATCAAAAAAAGTTTTGAGTTTTATCCTTCAAACTCATTCAGGGCAATTGAAAAGAGCTCTTATCAACTCAGCTCTTACTGTTTAATATCGCTTTATGTTTTGAAAGAAAATATGAAGAGATACCACATTGATTATGTTTAGGGACACGATAATTCATAAGAAACAGAGTCTTCATTTTCAACCATTCTTGTGTTAAATGATTCATGGTTTGTTGCAAACACACTCCAATGTCAAGAGTAGCTTCATGATAAACAAATTAATGTAAACATTCTACTTCTTTAACAAATATAATTCGAGATTTATTTAATTAGCAATGATAAACTGTCATTCTTCAAAGCTAAGAAAATCCTTAATACAAAGTAAAACTTATACTACTTATATATCCATATTTGATTTGATTAGAAATTCATAATTTTTATAATTTAGGTAATTTATCAAAATCATCTTCATCTTTCCTTTTATCTCATTATTTAACAGCCAATATTTAGGTATAACACTAATTTCTAATTTACAAATCTGTATCGTATTGTTTTGAGTATTTGAGTCTCAGAGAACAACAAACCTAATGCGAGTAGGCAGTTATTGAGCCCTTAAGTATATAAAAAACAAACTATAGTGTTTTAAAAAAATCACGAAAGTGATATTAACACGGAATATAGTGATTTTAATCCACAAATAGACAATCCTAATCATGTTTTAATGCATTAACAGTATCTGTGTACCAGAAATTTAAAGAGTATCATTTTATCAGACTTCTTTAAAATGTTAACGATTTGTCATTAATTATGAGACACAAGCATAAGAATTGATTTGGTAATGAACATACCAAATACACAGTTTATCTGACTCTGGCTTGAAAACCGTGGTAGCCCGTCTCAATTTGCCATAGTAGTATAAAAATCTGTCACACAGGGGCTGCGTAAACTAAGCAGATTTCCCATGTGTGCCACGTATTTGCATTGATCTCAATAAGTAACTGTCCAATGAGGACAATATTTGGTATTTAGGCTTCAAATAATGTGCTTCATAATATAACAGCTTATTGTTAATATGACTTAAGTAGGAGGGGGGTTACTCGCGAAATTTCACAATAATTTTTCGTTCCACATGTCATAGACAACATAACTGCATTTTGTTTCTTTCGTGTATGTTTGTTTGTTTGTTACCTTTTCACACATAAACGGCTGAACCAAATTTTATGAGACCCCAACTTAGACTTTAGGCTATATTAATGAGTGGGGTTATAAGGGAGTTATTATTTAGAGCAACTTTTGTTATATACACTTTCGTCGTATACCTAAATATAAATGAGTTATACGCTAAAAATTATAGCTGGAGTCAACAATTTTATTTGGCACAAAAGAATCAACCGAACTAAATAAAACTTGGTACGTGTATTAGGAATAACGCCTTCATAATAACAAGCCATACCAACATTTCTAGGGACGGCCAGGAGTGGGGGTTGTAAGGGACGTCAGAAATTAAATATAGCGGTATTTCGTTTCCTATTGGTTTTTTGGCAAATATAAACATAACAAAAGTTGTTTGTTTTGTTATTTAGAGTAACTTTTGTTATATACACTTTTTTCGTATACCGAATTATAAACGTGATATACATGAACTATGAACTAAAGCGGGAGTCAACTATTTCATTGGGCGCTAACGATTAAACCGAACTTTAAAAAATGTGGTATGTCAATTAGCATTAATTCTTCCCTGATTATTAGCTATATTAAAATTTTTAGGTTAGAACGGGCTGGTTATAAGGGAGGCCTGAAAAAATTCGGGATATTTCATTGTCTATTTGTTTTTCGACAAACATTCACATAACAAAAGTTGTTTACTTTGATATTTAGATTAACTTTTGTTTTATACATTTCTCCAGGAACAATGTGTAGAGAAAGTAATTTGCGTAGAAATATTATATTATAGAAATTAATTCAATCCTTGTCCTTAAAAAAATTATCTATGCATAATGCACAGGAGACGGGAAATATGACAATTTGTAGGTCAGTGAAGACTTACATAAAAAATTAATTTTCTTATTACCAAATGCCAACAACAGGTATTACTGGGACGGGTAAAGGTCCAAATATTGTGCAATAAACCCTTGCCAAAAAAATACCATCATGATTCAGCCTCAAATCAATTCCCGGGGTATCTGAGCTAGTATATATATATATATATATATATATATATATATATATATATATTGATATGTTTCCGCTCTGAATAAAGGGTCATTAACAAATACTGTCTTGAAGTTTTGCATTTTAGAGCCCCATACAAGGTTCACATGCAAAATGGTCCTGGCCCCAAGAGCAGTGTCAATTTCTATTTCTTAATTACTGTTAACATACTAACCTTTAAAGAAATAATTTATTAACGTACACTTTTTGTAACTAAGGCTAATTGGAACGGGATATCGACAGGTTACCACCCTTTTCTAGCCAGGGTTTGACTAAAGATTTTATTTAGTGAATTACGTCACTAAATAAATTCCATTGCCCAGGCGGGAATCGAACTCGCCACTTGTGATTAAGGCAACGCTTTAACTCAACTCACATGGCTTACCTTTAAAGAAATAAATAAAAATGACCTACACACTTGACAATCTAATGAAGGAGATTAAAGAAATTAAAACTCCACTTGGTAATAATAATCTTATTTCCAAAATGAAATCAGAATTAGAAGAATTTAGAACTGTTAAAAAATATAAAAAAAATCTACTCGAAAAAGAAATTAAATTTCTGAGGAAACATATAAGATAAATAGTCTCGTCACTCATAACAGTCCATAATCAGAAAATGAAAATGTATTGGAGACAACCTGCTATGTCAGCAATCATGGGATCAAGCTTGTAAATTATCTTTCAAAAATATAACAAAAACGTTGCATAACCGCCTGTCTGACTGTTTGGAGCTCACCAGTAGTTTATCTGAAATCCAGAATGGATTTAGACTTTGTAGAGTGTGTATAGACTCTATTTTCACCTTATTGGATTAACACACTTATTGGACTGAGCTTATGGCGACCTAAAAGAAAATTTTGTGCAGCTTTTGTGGATTTTAGGAAAGTGTTTGATAGCATTGATCACAATTTATTGTTTAGGAAATGTATCAATGAGGAATTAGCAGAAAATTGGTATGCATTATTTGGAGCTTTCATACCAATACTGCGACTCTTTTCATAGCAGTCATCGATGATTTTGAAGAAATGCTGTTATCAGTCAGGGGTAACAGGATTAGCCATCCACAGGCACAGTCATGTATTAACCATCCTGTATGCTGATGAGATGGTTATCCTCTCCAATAATGCTCAAGACCTACATAGAAAATTTCACTTACTGGAGGAATACTGTAGGAATAACTCACAGTAAATATGGGAAAACTAAGATTATGGTATTTGGAAAGGGAGGCAGAATGAAGGAGAAGCATTTCTATATAGATAATGAGGAGCTGGAAATTGTGTAAAAGTATACATATCTAGGAGTGGCTTTCCGTAGCTCACAAATCTTTAGCAGAACCACCGAGGAAATGTGAACTAAAGGGAGCGCTCCAATAGCATCTGTCTTAACAATCTTAGCCAAATCCAAATGCACAACATGCGAATCAATCAACAGAATGTTTGTCGTCTTATGCATCTCACTTGTCGTATGTAGTAACCAAATCTAGGCTCTCAGATATGTGCAATTGGGAGAAAAATTCCAAACCAAGGTTTTTAAAGTGTTGTTTCAACTCAGTCGAAATAGTCCAGGATATATGGTGCGGCTTGCATGCTCCTCAAAGTTGAGGTGTTCAAGCAAGATCTTCATTGATTAGTGAAACTCCTAGAAATGCCAAGTAGTAGAACTCTTCGGAAGTGCTTAGAGAGGCTAGAAATAATGGATGGTTCTCCAAATAATGTAGCAAAGTATAATTGGGTCACACAACTATTTTCAAAGATCTTGTTGAAGAAAACATATTCATTCAAATGAATGCTATTGTTCTTAGAAGCAGTCGTACAATCCTAGTGGACCTAAACAGACAAAAAACAATACAGTCGGACAAAATAAGTATGCAAAACTCATCTTACTCATCTATTTTTCTAGATTTATATTATTATATAACAAGAGCTATTTAAATAAGGTAATTTATTATAAATGAATAATTATTTATCAGTAGCAATGACCAGTCTGAAGAAGGCAACCGAACATTTGCCTAAAATTAGCATACTTATTGACGTGAAAACTGCTTGCTGAATCAGGAAAACGCAAGTCAGAAGAAAAGAATTTCAATTTTGAATCCATTGTTGTTAGAATGATGAAAAATGTAATTCGTTTAATTGAAGTAGAATTTCAGAAAAACCTGAATTGTCTTTACATACAGATATACACTGTAAATTAAAAAAAATTACGAATCATGACCACTTCTAACCTCTATATTTTTTTTATTTTTCAGTGATAGAACATCTACCTCAAGAGCTACGAGATAGATTTACTGAAATGCGAGAATTAGATTTGCAAGTTCAAAGTAACTAAATTTTATTTATTTGTTGTTTCAGTTACAATTCTATATATGAACTAATTATTTAATTTTTCTACTGGTTGTTGGTTAACCATTGGTTTTTAAATGATACTGAAGGATGGTTGGTTATTATTGCTGCTTGATGGATTCAGCACATTTTAGCTTATTCCCAACCGTTCTTTTGTATAATTTAATTTTTCCTTTATTTCTTATTAGATATTCAGTAATTTATCGGAATTCATTTTAGATTCAATGGATAGTATTGAAAAAAGAGTTAAACTGTTTTTTTCTAATGCAAAACGAATGAAGTCAATGGAAAAGGAGTCTGAATACGAATTAATACGAAAAGATTATTATAAAACATTAGAAGATGCTGGTAATTATAATTTGTCTTTAAATTTTTCTGTGTCCATTTTAATGGTATTAATAATGTTTATTATTCGATTTTAGATGAAAAAGTGCAGCTTGCAAATCAAATGTATGACTTAGTGGCTAGGTACCTTAGGAGATTAGATCAAGAGACACATAAATTTAAATTAGAACTTGAAGCTGATAATAGTGGGATCACTGAAATTTTAGAAAAAAGTAATACTGTCCTTACAATATCAATTTGGAAATAGCTGTTATAGCAAAGTATCTAATGGCATTAACATATTTATTCTGTTTTGTACAAATATAGGGTCCCATGATATGGATCATATTGTGACATCCAATTCAAGCCAAAAAGAAAATCGTTATAATTTTAGTACTTCACAGAGAAATAGCCACAGTTCAGGTAATCTTGTATATTTAAAACTTAATATATTCTCTAATTTAGTTTCGAATGAAGGGCTTAGGTTAGCCAATGCATTGGCGTTGTGAGTTAAGATATTAGTTTCAATTTACTCAGTACACCTATTGTGTCATAGGTTCCGGGGCAATAGGAATTTATTTAGTGATGAACTAACTCAATAAAATTCTTAGCTCTACCCTAGCTTTAAAAGGGTGCTAACCTGTTAATAACAGTTGTATAAAGTGACGATAATAAATAACAACAATAATTTTGAATATCTATGGCCTTGGAATCCACGATTAAACGACTATGTGTCACCAATCTCACTGTAATATTTTCTTTGAGTATTTAGGAGGCCTGCCCATATCCGTATCACAGTTAGCCTCTTCGCATACCTTTTTTTGTCTCCTATACAGATCCATCTATTGGAATGCTATTAGAAGTGCCTTAAATATCTAATCATAGTGAATCTAAACATTACAAAGTCAGTGCAACAAGTGCAAATTATCACAGTTAGTTATTAATTTTTATGAACACTATTTTTTGGACCTACTCATCAGTAGTATACAATCAATGAAGATTTTGTGAAATGTTTATCCAAGTTCACCATCTAGTCATTCTCAAGAACAAATTTCCTATAGTAGGGAAATCTACTAATATAGTTTTAGGGTCCATGGACGATTTTATCAAATTACTTGGTATCATATGAGACCTGTTAACCTCAAGATGAATTTTTCCATAGAAAATATATGTCATTTGCCGTGGTTCGAACTATAGACCTCTCAAATATATGAGAGTTTGCACATTACATAGAGAAATCAATTGGGCATTGAGATAGTTTTGCAGATGACAAGTCCACCTAGTCCCAACAGACCCTTCACCTAGAAGCCCACACAACCTAACTAGAAGCATATTTCAAGTTAATTCTCCAATTAATTATTGAAATGGAATTGGTGTTATGTTTTTTCAATCCTTTTCTCTTATTTAAGTTTTCTAACTGCTTTATTTATGATTTTAAAGAAAAAAGAAGAGATTCTGGTAGTTCTGACGTTAAAAGAGGAAATGCTGATAAAATGATTCCTGAAATTCGAGTGGCATCGAGTAGAGCTGATGGTGGTGGAGCTGTTCCTCCTGTTTATTCATTAGGCCACATTGGAGCTGGTGGTTCAGCTATTGCTGCAGCTGCTTCACAAGCAATAGCTGCCACACAACAGGTATATATATATATATTTTTTTTTCTAATGATTGTTTGTTGTGATTTCTTAATTTAATTCAATGATTTTCCACAAATTTTTGTGCTGGCATGATACACAGATATCAGCTCAAATTCTATTTTCTATTTCTCCACCAATAAGAAGCCTAAGTAACTGCTATTTCAAATATAATTTCGATATCAGAGGATTAGTGAGAAAAATTCCTAATAAGTGAAATTCCCATGAGGAAGAGTGGGGGCAACTCAAGGCTGAAATAAAAAAAATCACATAACTTACCTAACATTGAAATTTGAGAATAATACAGAAAAAAAAGTTGTTGGACATTAAATGATTAACAAAATTGATTATACATGGTGTTTCTACTTGGTGCTCATCCCCCCACCTTTATTTTTAACGAGTTGAAAATTTCGAAATGAAACTTGGCAGGTTTTAGTAATTGTTTGATGAAAGGATTGCATTAAGGAAGGAATGGAGGATTTTTAGGAATTCAGGAGACTCTCCTGACTAGCCGCTTGCCAAACAGGAAATGGGGCCAAATTAAAGTATGTAATCTTCATATGAGAGAATTATATGTGGCACAGTTTAAGTGGAATGATACGACTAAGAAAAGCAAGACTAGTTTTGCCAGGGGAAGTGAACTCCACACTTGCACAAATGAAAGTACTGCAACAACAGTCATGAGAATGAGCGTTTTTGCCTGCCAATCAGAGCAGTCTTCCCACAGGCCCAAAATATTAGGGAACTAGATGAATTTAATTACATAATTCAATCGATCTCTAATTATTAATAAAAATAGTAAAATTTTAACGACTATTATCTGTTATCCTGTTGTTAAACAGAAATAAACATATACTTTAAAAGATGTTAATAACATTAAATGATGAATGTATAAAATAAATTGATAGTGGAGGGAATATATGGAAATGTAATGTGCTAGTCATTACTTTACAAAAAGTCCGTCACGCAGGGGCTGCGTAAACTAAGCAGATTTACCTCGTGAAGTTTAGTAATAGATAAATCTACATACTGGTAACACAACACCACCGTGAATAAATACAAACGGAAATAAGAAATGGTTCATCCAATTTCAATAACCTGAAAACTGAAAAATGCAAATATCTCGGTTAATATTCAAGATAGAGAATAAATGTATATAACAATATTTATAGTAAATTTAATTTGCAATAAGAGTGATTCTGTACAATTTTTTGATCCGACTTATAGTAACGGAGATATTTCGAATTTTCAAAAATCCTCCCCTCTAAACCCCCCCCCTTCCACTGGTCCGATTTCAACCGTTAACGAACTTGATCTTTCTTTTTACATAAAACGACTAAATATCGAGTTTGGTAATGATCAAACAAAAATTGCGACCGCTAGAGCGGTAACAGACAAATATATATATATATATATATATATATATACAGGGTGTCCCCAAACCAAACGGCCAAACTTCAGGGATACATAGAGGATCGAAAAACTAAGAAAAAAAGTCCTCTGGCATATGCCTCGTTTTCGCTTCGTTTTTGAGAAAATCACAAAAAACTGAAAATAGTTGTACAAAAAGTGTATTTTTTTTTTTAATAATGTATTTAAATTACAAAAAACTATTGGCTTTTTGAGTAAGCTTAATTTTTTAATTTACGAGGAGTAAATTTAGAAAACATGAATATTCTCACGCTTTCCTTATCAATAAAACGTCTAGGTTGAGTGTTTAAACTTAAAAAGAAAGGATTAAAATGTTTACTATCATTTTAATCCTTTTTGGGGGGAATCCAGCCTCGCATTCTCACATTAGTGGTGTTGCTAGTACTGTTCAGTGAAGTCAACAAATATGGCTAGATTTACCAACGCTGAATACGCGGACATAGTCTACGTCTACGGATTCTGCGATGGCAATGCACGTCAGGCAGTTCGGGAATATCGCAGACGGTTTCCTGACCGAGAAACCCCACACAGAGGTGTTTTTACCAGCACTTCGAGAGACTGGGTCCTTCTCATGTAATCGTCGTAATTCTTCATTATATTCATTTAATGCTTTCATTTTTTTTTTTTTTTTTTTTTTCATTTCAAAATATTTTTCTTCTCAATGCATTGCCTATAAACTTTTTAAACAAGAGTTAATTGATTTCAGATGCAGCAGGGTAGGAGGACCGCAAGCCTAAAAGCATCGTATGAAGCTATTCACTCTGGGAGCGGGGCTAATACTAGCAGTGCATCTGCTCCTAACCACAGTCACGAAATCAACATAAGCAAGGAACTGGCTGGAGCAGCTCAAACAGCAATCGCAGCTATTCAGGACACACATAAGAAGCATAAAAAGTTAGTTTACTATACAATTAAATATTCATGTCACCTTTGGATAAAAGCTACCTTCATAGTTGGTTATATTGTTATATTTTTGTCTCAAGATAAAAAATAAACTTGATTTAAGAAAATTCAGACACTTGTATTAATATTCATTGACGTTTTGATCAATTCATTGTTCTCTTAATTAATTATAAATATAAAAAGGGAAAACAAAATTTAATTTAATGAATTCAATAAGGCACCTGTAATTATCAGATAATTGAAAGACTTTAAATACCTAGGAGACTGGGTAAGTTGGAATTCAGGAGAGAAAAACAGTGGAATCTAGGATACAAAAAATGGAAATAGATTTCCAGTTAACTAAAAATAATTAAAAATCATGACCATGGAATTTAGACATTTTAGAAAAGTTATAAAACCAGAAACACTGTCAAACTTTGGTGTTAACAAATGATGGATTACTAGATAACTTAAAAAAGAAAGAAAGGAAAATATGAGGACCAAAAGTTTAAAATGGATTGCGATTGATTCAGAATCAAACTCTTTATCAGGTTATTTAGCCACTTTCAGATGCTATTAAAACAAGAAGAAGATTAAGCTTTTATGGTCACATATTGAGAATGAATGAAAATAGATTTACAAAACAAAAATTCAACTTTTTCAAAAACAGGAAAACAAAGGTGTAATTGGTTCGAACAAGTTAAAATTGGTTTAGGTGAGTTAGATATTCCAGAGAACATAATTTAAAATACTTTACTCTTAATACAGTTGTTAAAAGATGAGAGATATTAACAGGTTCTAAGCTTGTTGTATGTTGTATGACTTGTTTAAAGTTGAGAACATAAAATTTGAAGAAAACCTAAAGCTAGGAGAGGGACAGTATTCACAGAAGGAAGGCAACATGAGAGAGAATGAAGGATTATTGAAGAAAGGAAACATCCACAGGAAAATAATTTATTCAACCTATCCCAAAATCTTACATAAATCAAGAAAGTCACTAAACATATCTAAATAATTTTGGAATTGCAAATATACAAGGGCACATTTTCAAAAGAAGATGGCTGCAATTTTTATTTAAATTGCCCTTAGCCAAAAAAGCACTTGATTCACCACAGACTGAACTCCATGAATGAGATGAATGTTTTTATTTAGAAATTCTCTGCATGAATTTTATTGATTCCATTCCTAGAGAATTTGTCTGTGTAAACGTCAATCATTGTATTGTTTATCAATTTATATTAGCAGATTTCCCTTGAGGGAAATAAGCTATTGAGGTCGTACTCTTGATAAGATTTTCAAAAAATGTCTTCAAATGTCCATAGATCCTATCCAGGTGATGACAAAACTGTGGTCTGTTCAAAATTGTATTTATAAAATTTGTATGTTAACGCACTAGCGGTCGCAATTTTTGTTTCATCGTTACCAAACTTGATATTTAATCGGTTTATGTAAAAAGAAAGATCAAGTCTGTCAATGGCTGAAATCGGACCAGTTAGAGGGGGATATTTTCGAAATATCACTGTTACTATACATTGGATCGATAAATTGTACAGGACCAATCTTATTGCAAATTAAATGTATTATAAATATTGTTTTATAAATTTATTCTCTATCTTGAATAGTAACAGAGATATTTGCATTTTTCAGTTTTCAGCCTTTAGCAAACCCCAACTTCTACTCATGCTACATAAACAATACTTTGTTATATAATAACCACATTATTCGAAACATTTATTATTACCGTTGGTATTTATGCACTTAATATTCACGGTGGCGTTGTGTAGCAGTATGTAAATTTATCTATTGTTAAACTTCACAAGGGAAATCTGCTTAGTTTACGCAGCCCCTGTGTGTGGTATGAACCTTTTCAAATGACACCCCCCTAGAAAGTTCCTTGTCCAGTGTTGTCGCCATTTGTTTAAGGTGGCAGATTTTAATAAGGTCTTTAAGTGAGTTTTTGTGATTTTCGAGTAATATTCTGGGATTTCAGGATTCTTTTGGGGGGGGGGGGCAAGCTTTGTTTTTATTTAAATTAATGTTAAACAAAAAAGTACTTGATTCATTTAAATTTTCAAGGTCACCACAGACTATGGATAATTTGAACTTCATGTTGAGTGATGGGTGTGAAAATTCATACTTTTATTTACATATTCTCCATATGAACAGTATAATATTTCAACAGAAGCTAGATGTCTTTTTCATTACAAAAATGGAGTTCTTTCTATTTGTATATATCTATTTCTCATGCCCCCCTCTCTCTCTTTCCCTCTTCCCTCAACATTTTATGGAACTCTATTATCCCTCTCAAGCTCAATATTTAATTTTTTTCTGGAAAACGACAAATTAAGCTTCCAGTGAACATCCTCCTCTACTCATGAAGAAGAAGAAAAACACTTTATTTAAGAATTAAGTGCCTACCAATGTTGAGCTGCTGACTTCACAGCTAAATCATCAATCGTATGACATAAAAATAAATAAATAAAATAAAAATAATAAGTTCACGACAAAAATTAACCCAAAAATATATATAACTAGCGGACCCAACCGACGTCCTGCATGATATTTAAAGGGATTAGGATATTAAATTTAATAATATTATGTTTAAAACAAAAGCTACTTTTAATAACACAAAAAACAACTTTTGTTATGTGCATGTTTGCCTAAAAACAAATAGAAAATGAAATATCGCTGCTCCATCTGCTGCCGGGATTTGTAAATCTAAACCATCCAGGGTGTCACCCAAACGCATACAAAAAAATTCATTCGTCAGTCCAACCGTTAGGAGTTCAGTGACATACCGGGTGTACAGAAAGTTCTAAGCCTGATTTCAACTTACATATTTTTATTTTTCAATATAGTCCCCCTCAACAGCAACGCACTTATTCCACCGCTTTTTCCAACATCTGTAACCCGGTCAAAAAAAAAATTGTTGTCAAAACCTTCCAAAACAACCTTGACAGCTGAGGTATCATAAGTACACCAGGCTTAGAACTTTCTGTACACCCCGTATACACGTACAATAGAATTATATATATAATGATAAGAATATAAAATATAACGGAAAAAAACAAAAGATAAAAAAAGTAAATAATAAAAATAATGTCTACTAATATATATATATATATATATATATATATATATATATATATATATATTTATCAATAATAACTAAAAACTATATATAAATATGATGGTTGATTATTCCTAATGAATCCAAGACAATGGATTGAGTTAGGGGCAGTCAGTCTTCGGGGGTGTTCTTCTTTTCCAAACTATAGATCAGGTGTGGGCAACCTTTGACATGTTGCAGGCCAAACTTTAGCGTACAAATACGTTTGCGGGCCCTTTTTAAAAGTAGTGCATTTTAAGCCAGTGTTCATAATTTATAATGATAGATATCAGACATGAAATTATACAACAATGTAATTATAATACAATTTATTAAAATAACAAAATGAAATTTAAAAAAAGGTACAACATTATAATGAAATTGTAAAATTTGGAATTATTACAAAGAATGAAAGTTAAATGGCAACACCGAAATCAATGAGCTTGAATTTGAGAAACTAATCCATCGATGTTTGGAATTCCACTGATACAAAGACAAAAAAATTTTTCCAAATTATCGTCAGCCTTGTACGATGTTTTCATTTATTAACTTTCATCATTGAAAAGAACTGTTCGCATTTATAAGTACTGCCAAACACACAAATCTCTCCTCATCTTCCTCATTTGAAGTACAGGGTGTGGCTATTAAATAACGAGACTGACGCTGGTACAGAAGAAGTGCGCATGCGTCAAACGCCAGCAACTAACAGCTGTTATCGTGAAGCTTCCTCTTTCGAATATAGTGCCTCTCGCTTCTATAAACAAATCAGTACAGCCCTAGCCTTCGTTCGCATTAGAGTTGTTTTTTTGTTTCGCCGGAAAAATGTTAAGTGTAACAGTAGAGCAACGAATTGTTGTGAAATTTCATGTGAAACTTGGAAAAACCGCTACTGAAACTTATAATTTATTGAAAGAAGTGTATGGCAATGAATGTTTATCGCGTGCACGTGTTTTTGAGTGGTTTAAGCTTTTTCAAGATGGCCGAGAAGACGTTCAAGATGATTCACGCCCGGGTCGCCCTTCCATGTCGAAAACGGATGACAATATCGAAAAAATCGGTAATCTGATTCGATCTGACCGTCGGTAAAGTATTTGTGCGATTGCTGAAACTATACGAATCGATAAAGAATCTGTACGGCAAATATTACATAACAATTTTAACATGCAAAAAATGTGTGCCAAAATGGTGCCTAAAATTCTCACATTTGAACAACTGGAAGCTCGCAAAAATGTTTGTACTGACACTTTGAATGCCATTGAAAATGACCCAAACTTACTGGAAAGGATAATAACATGTGACAATCATGGTTTTTTATGTATGATCCTGAAACAAAGCGCCAATCCATGCACTGGAAGAGCCCATCTTACCGAGAGCCAAAAAAGCTCGAATGACCAAATCAAAATTCAAAGCAATGTTGATTGTTTTTTTCGATATTCATGGGATTGTGAACCTTCACTGGGTTCCTGAAGGTCAAACGATTAATCAACATTACTACCTTCACGTTCTTGCTGAACTCCGCGAAAGAATAAGGAAAAAACGACCTGAATTGTGGAAGGACAAGTCATGGGTCTCCACCAAGACAATGTGCCGGCTCATTCCACATTGTCTGTTAAGAGGTTTCTAGCCAAATTCAGCATCCCAGTGTTAGACCATCCGCCTTATTCGCCGGATCTTGCGCCGTGCGACTTCTTTCTGTTTCCTAAGGTGAAATCTGCATTAAAAGGAACAAGATTTGAGTCTGTTGAAGCTGTGAAAGAGAAAGCGGCACGCGTCCTGAAGGAGCTGACAGAAAAAGACTTCCAGCACTGTTTCGAACAATGGAAGGTTCGCATGGAGCGTTGTAGGGATAAAGGAGGGGTGTATATTGAAGGTGATAATAAGTAAAAATGTATGAAATAAAAATAAAATGTTTTACAGCGTCAGTCTCGTTATTTAATAGCCACACCCCGTAGTGTAATATTTTTGTTTAATTAGGTTTTTCAAAATGTCTCGGGGGGGGGGGGGCAGTGGTTGCCCACATATGCTTTAGACCTTTAATACCTTTATTATTACACTCAAGGAGAGCAAACAAAATCTTGTTCAGAGTTAAGAAAAGTGGTTTAAACCTATTGGAACTTATTTTCAATAAAAATGATATAGTTAAAGTTTTTTTTTCCCTTTGATTTCCCTGTGAAATGAAATTCATATCTTTCATATAACTAATATTACATTTTTTTGTTAATGCTATATAATATTTTCAATAGTTTTTCCATTCGAGAACACGTTTTCCAAGGTAAGTTTATTATATGGTAAGTCTTCATCAAAATCTAAAATCAGCTTTGATATTATTTGGGAATTCTCTTAAATGATGTTTGAAAATACTTTGGACTCTCTTTGATATTATTTGAAAATATTGTAGATCCTTTTTGACATTAATTTCGAATATTGTGGATCGTCTTTGATATTACTTAAAAATATTTTGGATTGCTTTTGGAAATTTTTGAATTATTTTTTTTATATTATTTGAAAACATTGTGGATTTTTTTGTTTATATTATCTCAGAATATTGTGGATTCCAGCTCTGATGTTCTCACTAATCTCTGAAATGTCTTTAACTCAATTTTAATGAATTTTGGTTAATTTTTTTCTTAAACTTGTTATAAATAATAATGTTAATTAACAAGATTTCTTCTGAGGTGAAAAATATTTGTTATTGCCCTCCAGCTGGTGTATATCATTGAATAACTCTCTCAGATTGTTATAAAAAATAAATGAGGCAAGAATGGAACTCGCGACTCTAGATTTACCATCTGAGATTAAGCCCAACATAATATATACATAATGTTTATAAGTATAAATATATATATAGTTTTGAATGGACCTCATATTTTTTTTATCACCTGGGTAGGAACAATGGACATTTAAAGAAATTTTTCTAAAATTCTGCCATGAGCAAAACCTCAAGAGCTAATTTTTCTTAAAGAAAATCTGCTAAAACTATTGGGTTTGTTCGAAGTTCTTGTCTGCTTGTCCACTAGTTTATTACTCAATCACATAAAAATGGCTCGAAGAATTTTGATGAACTTTTATATTTGTTAATCAACTAACTGTAAGATAAAACATAGGCTATAGAAAAGTTTGATTTTTCAATAAGAGTGGGGGTTTACTATGAATCAAAACATTTATTTGCCGATAACTTTGTTACTATTGGCAAAAAATGTAAAGAATCAATTGTGTTAAGAATATATTTTTCAAACCTAAAACATGGTTTAGATTTATGAATTTCAATATTTCCAACTTGCGTCTGTAGCCAAATGTCTGGGTTTCAAAAGAATGACCAATAGAATTGAGAAATTATTACAATCGAGATCGTCAGGTATTGACCATGTCTTCATGTTTCTCACCAAAGTTTCGCCAGCCATACTTCCAGCTTCTTCAGGGCTTTCTCTATATACATATAATATATCTGTCTTCCCCGGTGCTGTCGGAAGAATCTTCCCTTCCAGGTATCTTCAAAGTCTGTTCCTTTGTGATTTTATCTTCCTTATTCATGGTGGGATGATTGGCTTTCAAAGTTTGCTCAATCAATAGCCATCGCTTCTGTTGATATTATTTGACATTTTACTATCTATATTGCTTCTTGTACTATTGTTTCCTGGTATCGATCAAATTTTGTCAACACCTTGACTTCATCAAATTAGATGTGGTGGTTGGGGGTTTGCCAAAAATGTTCTGCTATTGCTCAGTCTTCTGTCCAAAACTTTTTGACACTACAGAAAAACGGCTAAGGGAAAGATGAAATCAGAAAACATTCAAAAAGAAAAAGAAAAGATCTCAAAACAAAAAGAGCACCAGCAATCGGCAATAATATATTTTGTTAAAGGTACAACAGAAAATATTTCAAGAATACTTAGGAGAGTACAGACTGATTTGGGAAACAGGTCTTAATAACAGATCTGCACTCCCGCATCCAGCAACATACGAATTATGAGATACTGATTTGAAGTATGAAATTCAAAATTATTACTTCTGTCTTCCGGACATAACTTTATATTCTTCTGGTATTACGAGATTAACTCAAAATGAATTTCATAATGTTTTTTTATACTAATGCTAAATGAATGCAATCTTTATATTTTGTCAGAAACACATTTTTATTTTTTTTGAGGGTAACATAGCTGTCTGAACATACATTTGTCAAGGTTCATTCATTTGCCACTTTTTATTTAATGGGAAAAACAAGAGAGCCTTACCTTACAAAAAGGACATTATTGGCATGTGATAAAAATGAAGGGCTTAAAGTTAGTCCAATAAAATATTTCGACAAGAAATCATAGACTTTTCTTTAGGGAACACAACAATGCTGTACCATCAACATATTTAAACTATTCCAAATTATATATTTTATCGATGTATAAGTCCCCCTCCTCTACTCTCTATACACCACTTAGAAGCGCTATAACATATTCGAAGTTCTATTTATCCTGATTCTTAGCTTTTATTTTATACTAAGCCTAACTTCCAATAGGATGCCGAAAGTGTATTTTGTGTGCTGGTTTCACTTTTAGTATGACAGATTATTTTTTATTTAACTGAGGCTTCCCAGTTTAGTTGGCTTATGAGATATATCTCTTGGATTTTATTAGAATTTTTAGTTTTCATACTTGCCTTTAGACGACAAATGAATGGACTTTTCCATTGCCACCTAATACTTAGAATTGTTCGTATTTTGAGTAAGCTGACATTCAAACCTGAATGGTTTTCCATTCCAGGCAAGTAATGTTACAAATTACGCTGCCACCTAATTACAAGCTAGCTCAAATATTTCCTTCTCAGTCATATGATGATTTTACATGAAATGATAGATCAATTTGAGTAGAAAACAAGAGTTTCAAGGTTCGCTTTCTTAGAAAACATAACCGATCAATATTTCCAGAAATTTTGATTTACATTTCTGCCTCACAAATGCTTCCCTTGCTGAATCTTTTTATATTTAAGATACTCCATCAGTAATAATTAATATCTGTTGTTTCTGACGAGGGCCATTGTTTTCTCTCCATTCATCTGTCACAGCACTTTTATATTTACATTTTTATAATAGGGATATTCATGCAAACTATGCTAAACTTCACATTTGTGTCCTATTTCGAACTCTGTAGTGCACTCAATTTTAACACTGCTTAGGGCCTCCTAATAGGTGTGTAATTTACTAAACTTTATGAAGACAGAGGTTATTGTTTGGCTTTTATCTCTCATTCCATAATTTTAAGTTACTAAAATTTATGTAAACCTTAGGATACATTGCATACTCAGGTTAGATGAAGTCAGTATAATCATTCTCGAGTTTACAAAGAAACAATAACGTCTGGCTGATATAATCATCATCTAAACGATTGACTTGTAAGAAAGAGCAGGAAAGCCAAATCTCTTAAAGTACTTCTCAAGCAAAAGTGTTGGAAAGAATTGTAGTAGCTACAAATATTTCTATACGAATTATTATTACTCTGTTTACAGACCAGTATTTGTAGGCTGGTAGACTTAACAATGCCTTCCACTCCTCAGAGTGAGATTTCAAAAAATTATCTATCTAACAGTAGTTTCACCTAAACTTTGGGCGGGGGTTTAATCATTAAATAGGTAAAGAGAATTTTAGTTAGCGATGGACTCACTAAATAAAATCAGTAGAGGTCCACTCTGCCAAGAAAAGAATGCTAACCTGCAAGTGAGCAGTCCCTATTATATGTATATACTAGCTCAGGATACCCTGCTTTGCCCGGGAATTGATTTAGGCTGAATGGTGGTGGTATATTTTTGGCAAGGCTTCACTTTGCACACTATTTTGACATTTACCCGTCTCAGTGTTTAGGATTTATACCCGTTGTTGGTGTGGATTTGTTAATAATAAAATTAATTTTTTATGTAATACACTGTCCTCCATATTGCCATATTTAGTCTCCTGTGCCATTATGCATAGATTTCAAAAGTGGCTCTAAATAACAAAGTAAACAACTTTTGTTATGTGCACGTTTGTCGAAAAACAAATAGAAAATGAAAAATCGTGAATTTTTATTTCAGGCCTCTCTTATAACCCCCACTCCCGTTCTAACCTAACAATTTTAATATAGGTTATAATCATGGAAGAATTAATGCTAATTGACATACTAAGTTTGGTAAGTTTGGTTCAATCGTTAGTGCCTAATAAGACAGTTGACTCCCGTTTTAGTTTATAGTGTATATCTCGTTTATACTTTGCTAAAAGAAAAAATGAATAACACAAAAGTTACTTCAAATAAAAAAATAAACTACTTTTGTCATGTGTATATTTGCAGAAAAACGAATAGAAAACGAAATACCGCTATTTTTAAATTCAGGCCTCCCTTACAACCCCCACTCCTCCCCGTCCCTAGAAATGTTGGTATGGCTTATTATAATGAAGGTGTTAGTGCTAATACACATACCGAGTTATATTTAGTTTGGTTGAGTCTTTTGTGTCAAATAAAATTGTTCACTTCCGCTATAGGTTTTAGCGTATATCTCATTTATAATTCGGTATACGAAAAAAGTATATATGAACAAAGTTACTCTAAATAACAAAATAAACAACTTTTGTTATGTTCATATTTGCCGAAAAACGAATTGGAAACGAAATATCGCTATTCTTAATTTCAGGCCTCCCTTATAACCCCCACTCCTGTTCATCTCAGAGAATTTTAATATAGCCTAAGTTGGGTTAGTAGTAATATATATATATATATATATATATATATATATATATATATATATATATATATATATATATATATATATACCAAGTTTCATAAAATTCGGTTCAGCCGTTTATGCATGAAAAGGTAACAAACAAACAAGCATACACGAAAGAAACAAATTGCAGATATGGTGTCTATGGCATGTGAAAGGAAAAGTTATCGTAAAATATCGCGAAAAAAATAAATCCACACACAGAGATAACAATTATATATATATATATATATATATATATATATATATATATATATATATATATATATATATATATATCATATCAAATATATAAAAATGAATCCTTAACTCACATGACTAAACAGAGCCTCTAATATTATAAATAAATTAGCAAAACGTTTACAGTTTTGACAACTTAATAACTAAATGAAACATTATTTATAAATATCCACTTTATACTACTACAGCTTATTGATATCAGCTAGCTAATGGTTACCACCCTTTTCTAGACAGGATAGGATTATTGATTTTACTGAGTTCAATAAATAAATTCTTCTTGTCCTCATTTGGGAATAAAATTCACCAGGTAATATATATATATATATATATATATATATATATATATATATATATATATATATATATAAAAGAAATACTTAATAAATAAATTACTTAGGAAGGAATAATTACTATTTTTTTCTTTATTCTTTTGCAGGAAAAGCAATTTACTGAGCAGTATGTCCAACAGTGTCTCTGCAACTCCAGCTTCATCGCCAGCTTCAGTTGCATCTCCTTCAGATCCACCATCTGTTTCATCAGAGAAGAACTCAGAAAGCTATGATCCTAACGAGCCCAGATATTGCATATGCAATGAAGTTGCTTTTGGAACCATGGTCGCTTGTGACAATAAAACGGTTATTATTTTCCATAATATATAAATTAATTACAGTTGTTATGATTTATACTTATAAAATATTATAATTATTATTTTTTGTCTCTTTATGCACCCAGTGTGAAATCACAGAATTTATATTCTACAGATGTTTGGTAGAATAAAAAATAATTTTGCCCCAAAGCGTATTTATACTTTTTATACTTGTCCATTTTGGTTTAGGGGATGGAATTGCCTTCTACATGGGGCCAAGTCAGATACATTAGTGGGATCTGTATTTCTTTAGTGTCTCTTTCACTTCCCGAGGATCAGTTACCAATTGTTTTTGGATAACAGGTTTCCATAGTTTGCACAGTTTATCGACAAAATTATTAAAGATGCGTTAGCAATTTCAATGGTTTCTCTGACAATACTTTTTTCATAGTTTATTACTCACCTGGCTAAAACTTTAAGTTCTTTAAATTTTATCTAGTTATTTATTTATGAAAACATTCGGCGTCTGTGGAAGGGGTCGGGCTTATTACTTATGCCTGCCTAAAAGTAATCGCATTTAACAACATTAATATGAATATTAATATTTACATTTCATTGATAAAGCAGTTCCAGCACATATTAATTTATTCATTACAAACTAAGTGAATTGCTGGGTTTGCGGAAATCATTTAAATAAATAAAAAATATTATAAACTAAGTAACTGATAACAATAAACATCTTTATATATGAATACCTCTTAAACAAAGTGTTGGCATAATGGCTTCATAGGAGTTTTTTTTTAATCCTTAATTCACAATTTGACTGTTTATCTGTGTAAATGCATACATTCAGAGATTGTTGCAAATGCCTAAAAATCTACATTTCAGTTTCTTAATTTTTTAAAATACAAACCATGATATACTAATGCTATTGTATTTTTTGTATTGTTTTAGTGCCCTTATGAATGGTACCACTATCCATGCGTGGGTATCACTGATAAGCCCAAAGGAAAATGGTATTGCCCTCACTGCACAGCTGCGATGAAAAGAAGAAATAGGAAAACATGATAATTTCTCTTTTTTTTATACTTTTTTTTTTCTATTTATTTTATGATATTTTATTTATTCCAAAATACATGTCCCAGTCTATATTCAAGATCCCTTTATGTCTTATCTTCTCTTTGATCTTACTATTTTAATCAAATTTCCATAACTATAATAGAATAAACATAAATGTATGTGGCAGTTTATTTTTTACTGCCCCTCGCCCAATGTTTAATCTGAAAGTCAGGTAAGTCCAAAAAGTTTATAATTCTTATTTCAAATCGCTAAATCCCTACAGAGTTACCGAAGTTTGCAGAAGATATCAAAGAATATGTTTATCATTTAATTTATGACATATTGGTAGAAGAAAAAATATCAGCAGAATGGGGGGGGGGAGGCTACATAAAAAGGGAAACAAATTTAAATATGAAAATTATGATAATAGAGGTAATAGTGTATCTTCTCACTGTCTTTTAAGTTTCTATTGGTTGCAATATGTCAGAGATTGATGGAGAGGCCTGAGAGGACACTGGGATATTACCAGAAAGCATTTCTTCCAAGAACAACCACAGATCACTTAATCTCTATTAGACAAATGCTTGGTTATGAGTATGATATTGATCTGCAAGACTTCAATCATTGAATTGCAGCAGTTCTATGACTGTAGACTGGCTATAACTAGATGCATTAGTCAGTTGCAGTATCTCGCCAACCTTATCAGGTTGATGAGGATCGTTCTAGAAGGCATTCATTTGGCTAAGTCAAAACTGGACTTGAGAGTCTCTGATGGATTTGTGGTTACCACCAGTTTAAGGAAAGGATTCATTGCCTATACTGTTTAACTTTGCCCTAGAAGTGGCTATCTGAAAAATAAATGAGGAGGAGGGGCAAGCCAAATCAAAGCTCGCTGGACAACCTGATGAAGGATACTAGAATTGGAGGATACTTGCTCAGACTCCACAGAATGGTTTCAGGTTATGGCAGAGGCCCACGTCTATGAGGGCTGTAGTGAACTGTAGTTGGTATATAATTGAATTGAATCATAATTCAATACTCAAAAGAAAAAGGGAATCGGATCAAATCAACAGTGTTTTAGCAGATTTTTCTTAAGGGAAAACAGCTATTGAGGTCGTACTCATGATGCGATTTTCAAAAAATTTCTTCAAATGTCGGTGGATCCTACCTAGGAGATGACGAAAATGTACATACATATTTGTCTGTTAACGCTCTAGCAGTCGCAATTTTTGTTTGATTGTTACCAAACTCGAAATTTAAACGTTTTATGTAAAAAGACAGATCAAGTTCGTTAATGGCTGAAATCGGACCAGGGGGAGGGGGTTATCAAAAATTTGAAATATCTCCGTTACTATACATCGATCGAAAAATTGTATAGAACCATTCTTATTGCAAATAAAATTTACTATAAATATTGTTATATATATTTATTCTCTATCTTGAATATTAACCGAGATATTTGAATTTTTATTAAGTGTAACGGAAGAGGTATAGTCGCTTCTATTCGTTTCTGCCGAAAGCTAGTGTGGCTGTTTCTGTAACTGTTCGGCACTCGTATGGAGTTTTCTCTATTGTATAACTTTACGTGGGAAATCTGCTTAGTTTACGCAGCCTTGTTACTTGTTAATAACATAAAAGTTGGTGTTTAAAAAAAAAATGCAAATACAGTAGAGCGTCGTTTATCCGAACGTCAATTATCCGAACGCTTTGGAAAGGTTTTTTTTTTTATTTTTTTTAACTACATATTTCAATTTGCATGCTGTATTATATACGGAATGAAGAAGTTGAAAATTTCAAGAATATGTATTCTTTGAAGCAATGCCCTGTTTAGAGCGTGAATAACTTTTTAGCAGAACGGAAAAGGCTGGGTTCCCTCCTTTTGTGTTCGCGGGACTGACTGAGCCCTACCGTTCGGGGAATCAGAGCTTCTTTCTGTTTCCCTGAAATGGAAGTCTACTCCGCGGCTGGAAACGCGGGAAGTCAGCCCTTCCGCCTCTCCCACTCTTTTTGCAGGTCAGTTCTAGACAACAGTTCATGCGCGTCGGACCGTTTATCGTGCTTGGATTTCGTGTCTGTCGTTTCTATTTGCAAATTGTAAAATGGATTCCACATCAGGACAGCCTAAGCGTAAAAGAATTGTCACCTCTATCCAGACGAAGTTGGATATTATTTCGAGGTTAGAGAAAGGAGAAACTATAACCTCTCTTGCCCAGTTTTATAAGTTAGGCAAGGCGACTATCTCCGATATTAAGAAGAAGAAGGAAGAAATATTAAATTTCGCTTCAAAACTGGACTCTGAAGATGGACCTAAGTCTAGAAAAACAATGAGGACAGCGTCTGACAATAAACTGGACGAAGCCGTCTATCTTTGGATTCTTCAGAGAAGAGCTTTTGGAGATCCAATATCTGGTCCCCTCTTATGTGGGAAAGCGCTGGATTTCAATGAAAAGCTTGGTGGATCAACAACCTTCTCTGCAAGTACCGGTTGGTTAAAAAAATTTTAATCTCGTCACAGCATCAGGGAGCTAAACATTGAAGGTGAAAAAATGTCAGCTGATACAGCTTCTGCGGCTTCTTTTAAACCAAAATTTCAATCCATGATTCAAGGTGAAGGTTATAAGGCTGAGAACGTATATAATGCGGATGAAACGGGCATAAACTGGCGAGCATTACCAAGAAAATCATTGGCTTCGGCCCGTGAAAATGCAGCGCCTGGATACAAAGTATCCAAAGAGCGCATTACTGCAATGGTCTGTGCCAATTCTACTGGCTCCCACGCACTGAAGCTGTTGGTTATCAGTAAATCCAAGAACCCTCGCTGCTTTAAGAATACATTAGCTCTTCCGGTTTCATAATTTAAAAAATGGCTGGAATAAGTTTATGCTTAATGAGTCTTCTTCATTGAATGAGCCTTCTAACCAATCAGAGGTGAAATTAGACCAAATTCCACAATCCCAGGTTTCTCTCAGTGTGACAAAGAAGATGTACAATTATGGCTGAACGTTGACCAAAATGACAAGGGATTTCAAATCTTAAATGATGAGGATATCATTATTCAAATCAAATCTTCTGAACGCGAAGGGACCGGAGAAGAAGAAGACGAGGAAGAACCCAACCCAAAACTGCCGAGTCATTCCGAAGCCTTCGCCTCCTTGAAACCGTCCTGGCCTGGTCGGAACATCAATCAGAGTGTAAGCCAGCTGATCTTCTATTTCTGAAGAAATTACGAGACACCGCAGCAAAGAAGAAGGTTTCATCATTGAAACAGCTTTCACTTCAGTCTTTCTTCCAATAAAATGACGAAGTATGTATTTTAATATGTAATATGTAATTAAATTTTAATGTTAAATAGTTGAACATATTCAATAAAAATATAAGTAATGATGAATACAAAGTGTTTTATACAATAATTATCCTATTTTCTTAAAAAAACTAGTTATCCGAACGTGTGCGATCACAATTAGTTCGGATAAACGACGCTCTACTGTAATGAAAAACAGTGTTATGCAATTTGTTTTTATTATTTACAAAATACATTGAAAGTTTAATTACATAACATTTGTCAGGTGCCTTTATATTTATAGCTTGTTTGTAATGATGAAATTAAATCTAAATAAAAATAAATCCTATTGTTTTTAATAATTCAAAAACATATTTGAATCTATTTGATGGCAGGTTTTAAGACTTTCTAGTGTCAGTCTTTCACAAACTCTAGAAATGACCACTTCAAATATTATCTCCTCTTCAATCCATTTAGAGCAACGCATTGAGTTAAGTTGGTTTACAGAGACAAATTTTTTTATATGTGGCTTAGTTGGTGAATTCACCTGGATAACCAGGGTCAAGTCTCTCCAGATTCAAATTGTTTTTCTCTAATTTTTAATATACTATAAATAATAATATTCACTGATCCTGTATTTAGTTGATACCAGTCATAAAATATATATTATAATAGTGAAATGCTGCAAATCATAAACAATGTAAACATTATACAAACTTATTTCAAGAAATATACTTAAGTTGTTGACTTAAGTATAAATTCTTATATTAAAAATGCAAAACCTATTAATATGAAAAATAAAGTTAACAGTAAAATATGTATCTATTGTTGCTCAATTTCTAATGTTATTGTGTTCTGCTATCATTAGTTTCTGATTCTGATGACAAATATGTGAAACCAAATGAAAACGATGGATTTAGTTTGGCCTATTAAACTAGTATATTAGTAAAGATATTACTTAAACAATCCTACAAAATATAAGACAAGGCATACCAGAGTGGGTAATAAATTAAACTTAAAGCAGTAAAGAAATTACAAGTTAATTAATTGCTCTTTCTAAAATTGGTGCACTCATAGTCACAGAAAATATATACACAAATAGAAAAATTTCCAAAGGAGAGCCCATCAATGATACCACATTTAGTTTTCAGTTAGGTGGGCAACAGTGGGATTTTGTTTCTTAAAGCATAAAGCTCATACACAGGCTAACAATGTTCTCCAAATATATATGTGTATATCATCAACAACTCAAGAAAAATCTTTGGCTTAATAGTTGACGATGGCCAAGGCCTGGCTCATGGCTTCGGGCGGATATCAAGTGACCAGCTTGACGTCTTTCCTCTCATATTGTAGTAGTTTTACAAACAAATGATCTTTACTTTGAGTAGTATCTCTACAGTAATCGCCTCAAATTACTGAGTGGGCGCTGGGGAACAGGTAGGTCGACGCTCAAATATTTGCGATCGCACATCTCAATTAAATTTAGAGTGTGTGACGTTTGAACTGGTTCTTCTTTAAACTTTGCTTCCCATTCCTAATCATTAATAGTTATTTTACAAAATAGGAAAAAAATAAAGAGAGATGTGACAAAAACTCAAAGCATGTAAATATTTCTTTTTACTAAGTTATAAAAGCCAAATGAAATTTTCTATTAACATTTATGACTGGTAGTTAACTTCTAAGAATGGAAGGAGGAGTATTTGCATACCTACCGTTGGTAAAAACATATAATTATTCATTTTATATCACCATGCACAGACAACTAGGAAAAAAACTGAATTAAATGTTTTAACAGTTGTAATAAGGAAGTAAAGAGTACAAGATGTTTAAGAACCACGGAATGTATGTAAATTCCTGATTAAATAAAAATAAATCTATGTATCTATTACGAAATAATTTATGATTAGGAATATCTCCTGTTAACAGATAAATTCATATTAATATGCAAAAATTAAACAAAAGTAACTTGGAATATATAAAATTTATAAAATGTCCATAATATACATTACAGATTAAAAAATTATTATATTATTACACTTTTAAAATTTGTATCATCAATTTAAACAACTTTATATCTGGCTTTGTTAATGCTGTGATGAGCTGAAGTCTGTAGTTTCAATAGTTCTTCCTTAATTAGCCTCGTTATCTCTGCTTTAGCTTTAGATACGGCCAACTCATTGGTACTTTCAATAGCGAGGAACAATTTCCTTTCACCATCAGGAGGTGGTTTCCCAGTCGGATAATAAGTCCCTCTTACAGTTATTCCTGCTTCAGAATACTCAGATATCTGAGCTAAAGCCTCCTGAAAATATAATGAATATTTATTAAATTTTAGGGAATTTCTTCAATTCAAATTCGTCAAAAAATCCTTCCAAATTGGATCATAATAAATGATTAGATAAAACGAGACCCATTTTAATTTTAAAATGTTGAGATAGTGAACCCAGACATGATACTTAAGCTTTTGGTCAAAATAGAAAGAGTATCTTACCCTTTGGCTGGATAGGGGTGTGTGATAGTCTAGCCCATCCAGGGACCCATCTGCCAAATTATTTTTATGTTCTATCGCGATCGGTATAATTTGATCTCTTCTACTTGAAACTCGTCTAGTTCCACCCTTTTCACCAATAGACACATTTTGGTCTCTATCATCAGGATCCTCATTCTAATCCGAATAAGAATCACTTTCACTCACAGCTGCAAAATTTCTTCATAAAATAATTATTTTTCCGGACATTTTGAAGCACTCAACAATTCAATTCAGAAAATGTGCTGACTAAATATGCAAGGACAAATTGGAGGCAATGAATACCGGAACTTTAGGTTGAAAAGGGGACAGAACAGGTGTAAAGGGAATCCCAGTATAGGTTAGCTAAAAATGAGAAGATTAAATCCCTTTGCCATCTATGGGCTTTCAAGGAGACTGCAGCTATATAAAAAGTCAAAAGATGGCAATAGATCAAGAACTAATCTAATAGGTTGTAGGAATTAAGCGCTAAACACGGCAGAATATTATATCAGTCTGTAACAGACGGGGCACAGCTCCCTCCGGGTTTTTATATCGGTCAGTAGAATTCCTAGCACAGAAAACCCCTGACTCATATATCAGCTCATAGCAGCTAATGGTTAATGCTCAGTATTTGCCTCTAGAGAGACCAGTTATAAAGCTAACCGACCAGCTTATATGTGTGACAAAAAATCACTTAAATCTTCATAAATCACAATAAATGAGCCCTAAAAACAAGACCCGCTCCAGCTCATCCAAAGTCTGGTACTTGTATAAAAATAAATTAGTTTCACTCGTCTGTAAACATGTTATCCAAGAAATTGTATAAGTAATTACAAGAATTTAGTTGTTAACTTGAAGTTGCTCTTTTATTCTAGTATTTTCTCATACATATTTAATAAAAATTATAATCTCTCTAGAAGTTTATATTTTACTATTTGCCTTCTTAATTAATTCTTAATGCCTAAAGTATTTTAATTATTAAGTATTCTGAGTAGCTTTGGGTGAGCTACTTATACCTGTGATCACATATCATATGTATGTATTCCTGATGTGACAACAACTCAAAGTATATAGATATTTCTGTTTATTATTTAGATATAAAAGTCAAACAGTAAATCTTTTCCTTATAACATATATGACGGATAACTAACCATCAGGTGTGGAAGGAAGAGTATTAGCACACATATACTGATAATGTAAAAATATTCATTTTGAGAATTTATTTCAGAAAATTCGATGTAATTAAAAACACTTGACAAATTAATTACCTTTGACGTGACTCTCCACCTAGCTTGCTGCGGGAAATCATTAATTTCTAACTCTTCCTCATATTTCCTAAATGTTTCGACTTGATCTTCTTCAGTTTTTTCATCTTCTTCTTTAGGTTGATAATTAAGCCGGGTATTAAGTTTAGCTGCAAGTTGTTCAGCTACAGTTTTAGCCTTTAAAATAAACAAAAACACTTGTCACTATTTAGCTATTTAAGCACTTCACAGCTTGTTAAAATATGGAAAAATACAGAAGAGATATATAATATGAGTCATTGGACAACTTAAGACTAGATGGGTTGATTTTATTGGCTTTTATATACATGAGTCTGGCCCATTTGGTGTTACTAATTTTACTAGTTATACACAGAAAATATATAAGAGCAAATAACATAATGTTAACCTACTATACACATAAAAATAGTAAAAAATTGATATAATACTCACAGTTATGATGGGGTGTGAACCACCTCCTTTTAGAATAGCCTCAGCGGCTTGTTGGGTAGCGCCTTTCGCTTCAGCTCCTAGATTTCTTGCCATATTGATTCTGGAAGCCAGTCTTCTAGCAAGCTCTAATTTGTCCGTAGCTGCAAATACACCTGTAAATAATGGTTTTACATTCAAATGTATATAGTATTGATAACAATATACTCAGAAGAATGGGAAATTCTTAGGAGAATGAAAACTTCAGATAGAAGAGTACTGCATCCAATAACTTTTACTAAAGTGCACTAAGTTATCTGAGCAAATGCAAGTAGGGGCTATAAGTATAATTAAGAGTATTTCACCACAACGAGTAATTTAATATCAAGATCACCAACAACAATAAATCTGATAAATAAAAAAAATAATAATAGGTCATGGTGAGCATAGATAAGCGAAGCACAGAAAACGGACTAGGTACAAATACATATATAACAAAAAAAAATTGTAATTAACCGTCCTTACCTATGGAGCACTTATCCCTGAGAGAAACGGGACTGAAGGGTGAGAGGGAAGAAAAGGGTTGAAGGACAAGATCTTATCAATTTGCCATAATGGACAGGCTGGAGAAGTGAGTCCTGATATAACTGGAGCAGTTCACCTTCCATCAATGTGGAACCAACACACTCTGTTGTCGTCATCCCAAATTCGCACTGTTCCTCACCAAACCAGGACCAACCCACATCTCAACCCTCCTCTCAGACAAATAATCACTCATCAAATTGTTCATCTCCATTCACACATCTTTTTCTCTCTACACTCAATCAAATGCATCTACCACATCCAAAAAAAAAACACCCAACATATACTTACTGTTCAATTTAAAAATTGAAGCGGCAATAAAACTATACCAGCCACATTTGTTGTCAACTAGACCAACCAAGGATCCCCCCTGAAGAGTGCTGCCCTCTATAGCCTACTTATGAAAACACAATCTGAGAGGGCATCCTTGGGTTCAAAGTGCAAGAGATAAAGAAGACAGGCTGAGACAGTTGAGTGAGTAGGACAGCAGAGCAGAGAGTAGAGCCTCTCCTTAGCAGCAGCAATATTAGTATCTCACACCATTCCTAACAACCAACATGAGTGAGTAAACCAAGGAGCATCCGGGGGGAGACCAGGATGGAGGGAGAAAGAACAGAGCATCGAGAACATCATCACAATTTCATCAGCATCCCTTGAAGTAATTATTAATCCACTAACACATATATGCCCTGCAATAGTCCAACCCCCAATATCTTGTAATTATCCAATATAATGTTAATAGTAATAACCGTTTTATAAAACATGGTCCTCCGGTATCAAATCATATAAACTTCCATGAACCAGCACCTCTCAAAATATTGCAAGCCGTTAGCGGGTAATGCCGAAGGGCTTGTTAAATACACTTACACTCACACTACTCAACCTCACGGCTCACATCGCATCCAATTTGTAATGAAATTGACATTGCATTACATAAGCCCATTGTAAATGACCATATATTTTATATTCTGAGTATTCCCAACACAGAGCATATTAAGATCATTATTTATGAAGGTTTAAATGTATTTTTTTGCCTTTAAATAAGAATTATATCCAATTTGGAGTGGTCACCATGTGCTCTAGCATTTTCATAGATAACGCCGATGGATTTTTATAACATTCACAGCTATTAACATCGGTACACTAATTGATAATATGGATGAATTTCGATAATAAATTCCCATTCAATGCACTTTTTGAGCGTATTTCCTCAGCCAGACTTGTCGCCCGTACTATCTCTCAAGGCTAAGTCGGTACTTCTATTAAAAAGTTAAGTGTTTAATTGTAATATAGCAAAAGTAGAAATAAGTGTCCCCATTATAATATTAAAAGGTGCCTCTTGATTTAGATTAATAATTATTATTGGTGAATATTTTTATTATAAATAAATTTATATATATTTGAATTTTGACTTGAGTCGATTGTTGGTGGGCCCTTCCTAGATTCTTGTTAGTGGTTTGGTTGTGGAATTTTTTATTTCTTTCAGCTTCCACTGCTTATCGCCGCAGCGAGATCGCAACAAATTTTAAGCCCATACTGCATCTCATTAAACAATTAACCCAACTTGCAAACAATCAATTGTTCAAACACGTTCCCCCGCCACAGAAACAACATTATCTGCCTGTAAGATCGTAAATCATTCACACTCTGATGCTCACTCAACACAGCTCGCCCTCGCCTCACTTCCTATCTTACACATAGCTCATTCATACATCTCAGCACATACTTCATCTCACTCCAACCCTCTTTCACCATCTCCACACATATCGCACCCTATCCAGGTGTTTTCCCATTCTTACTAACTTTTATAGAGCCAGTCAAAAAAAAAAAAACATAGACAACCCCTAGGTGTTTAATACATTCATTATACAAACAAATGAGAGTGGAAGTAGTTAGACTAGCCAGTAATAATAAAGTGAAAAATATAAGTTTATTTTATCAACCATATATTTAAACAAAATCAAAAATCCAATACTTTAATGTATACATTACCCTACAAAAGTCCAATTGTCCTAATCCAGCAAAAATTAAGCTTGTTTTCACAGTTACAGATGTATCAATACGTCCCTCTCGGCACAATACTCTTTTTCCCTACCCCTTAAATTAACGATTTTTTAAAAAAATTAAATAGTATTTGAATATAGAAATCAACTTACCTGACAAATTGCCTGTGATAGCAGAAGTAGGTACAGTCCCCAAAGGAGCTCTAATTTCTTTAACGGTTCTTTTGGGGGCAAGCATACTTTCTATTTGTTGGTCAATATCATTTTCCAAATCTTCGTCATCAGAGTCTTGTAAACCTAAAAGAAACATATGTGAAATATACTTGAAGCATTTGGTAATTGGACTTATGTAGTTGGGTCCTGACTTATGTGCCTGTCCCAGGCGCTTCATGCATTATCGAGCCAAAGATTTTTATTTTCACTCATTTAATACAAATTCCATCACCAGCATGTGTATTCCCACCCAAAGAAATGACAGATGCCATCTGGGTATTCTAATTTGTATTCCTACCTTAGTAATTGAGCAATTTAAATGAGACTTGAAACAGCAATTAGATATGAGATCCATAAATAATATAATGGTTTAAATTCAAAATCACCCTGTTAATTTTTGAGTCAGACAAAAATAAATGGAAGATTAATTGTAGTACATTCCTTTATCAACAATATGTTGGTGATCAAATTTTTTGATCCAATGCTCAACAATGGTTATTTTTAAGAATTTACATGTATCTCTTCCCTAATTCTCCAGATTCGATTTCAGATAATAATAAATTTAATCTATAAATTTACAATAAAAATTTAAATATAGAACTTTAAAGGGAAATACACATATTTGAATGGATCTAATTTGTATTGTATACTAGATCAAAGGTCATTTTTGCAAGGGAAATCTTAATGAAAGTAGGGAAAGCGTAATAGAATTATTTAACTCGTACCTAAAGCAGCTTTTTGGAATTTTTTCTTTTCATTTACAATCATAGCTTCAGTTTCATCAAACTTAAATCCTTTTCCACTGAACCCACCACCTGAATGAACTTTCTTGCCTTCCTACAAAAGAAAAGAATATTATAAAAATAAATCAATAATTTATATCCTCAATGAATACAATTAAATAAAAACAAAATTCATTCTTTGCAACTAATAAAACTAATTATTTTAAAAGTCCATTGAAAAAATTGTGTAATTTATAGTTTTATTACCATTCAACATGGGTAGCTGAAACAGCTTTGAGGTTATTGGAAAAAGACCCACTTGATTAAGAGTGCAACCTAACTTTGCCCTTGAGGAAGCAATCTGGCCGGAATAAAAACAAATCCTGTTAGTACCATATTCAGATTCACATGTCAAATGCCAATGATGTATTGATTGGAGGTAAATCCACTATAGCATTACCCTCAACTGAGGGCTCAATGTGAATGAGAATAAGTGATTGTCTATAAAGGACAGAGGTGTACAAGATTCTGTCATTTCGAGTAGTATAAGTTTCTGGAATGGAAACATAGAGCAATAACAAAGTTAAAGCTAAAATGGTTGTAGGGGCCAGATGCTTCCATGCTCTGTAGAAAGCACTCTGATCCACCAGAAAGTGAAACAAAAGATATATAAAATACTGATAAAAACTGTGGTCACGTATAACAGTGAAACATGGAATTTTAAAGAGCAGAAGGCTCCTGATCTGAGACAGAAGAACCCTGCAAAGAATATTTGGAGCCATGAAGGAGCAGCACAGATGGTGCATCAGAACCAACACCAAAGTAATGGAATTGTATGGCAAATCAGATGTTGTCTAAGCTATTAAAAGACCGTCATGTAGGGGCTGCGTTAACTAAGCAGATTTCCCCACGTGTGTCGCACACTTGCATTTATCTCAAAATGTTAAAGTTCAATGTATTTAGGGTTCAAAAAAGTGCTTCATAATATAACAGGTTATTCTTAATGACCTGAGTAGGAGTTCCAGCCATTAATGAACTTGATCTTTAGTTTTACATAAAACATTTAAATATAGAGTTTGGTAACAAACAAAAATTGTGACTGCTAGAGCATTAACAGACAAATATATATATATATATATATATATATATATATATATAATTGTAACCTGTCAGTACATTGATTTTTTTTCTCAAAATTTCACGATACTTTTTCGTTTCACATGTCATAGACACCATAACTGTATTTTGTTTCTTTCGTGTCTGTTTGTTTGTTTGTTACCTTTTCCCGCACAAACGACTGAACTGAATTTTATGAAACTTAGTATGTATATTACTACTAACCCAACTTAGACTTTAGGCTGTATTAATATTCTCTGAGATGAACACGAGTGGGGGTTATAAGGGAGGCTTGAAATTAAAAATAGCGATATTTCGTTTCTTATTGCTTTTTCGGCAAATATGCAAATTAAAAAAGTAGTTTAGCTTGTTATTTAGAGTAACTTTAGTTATATAAACTTTTGTTGTATACTGAAGTATAAATGAGTTATACGCTAAAAACTATAACGGGAGTCAATAATTTTATTGGGCACAACAGACTAATCCAAACTAAACAAAAATCGGCATGTAAATTAGCACTAACTTCTCCATGATAATAAGCTGTACCAACATTTCTAGGGAAAAGCAGGAGTGGGAGTTGTAAGGGAGGCCTGAAACTAAAAATAGCAATATTTTGTTTTGTATTGCTTTTTCGGCAAATACGCACATAGCATAAGTTATTTATTTTGTTGTTTAGAGTAACTTTTCTAATACATATACACTTTTGTCGTATAACAAAGGAAAAGTCCGTCACACAGGGGCTGCGTAAACTAAGCAGATTTCCCACGTGAAGTTTTACAATAGAGAAATCTGCATACTGGTAACACAATACCACCGTGATTAGATAATGAGAAATCTTTCAAGATAATTAAATTAAATTCCCAGCTGAAACGGCTTCTGAATTGTAAGAATAATTTATATTTTAATAACTCAAATTTTAGTAGTCCAAGAACTAAAGAAGGGGGGGGGCGGATGAACAGAACGTATTTGCATAAATCTCACAAAGTAAGGAAGGTGAGGTAAGGTTAGAAACGTCAGGTTAGAAGAAGCTTCTGCCTGAGCCGAGAAATAACGATGATGGCCTACGTAATCCAAACAATACCCGACCACAGACTTCATAAAAATGCAAATATCTCGGTTAATATTCAAGATAGAGAATAAGTGTATATAACAATATTTATAGTAAATTTAATTTTCCATAAAATTGGTTCTATACATTTTTTTGATCCAATGCATAATAACGGAGATATTTCGAGTTTTCGAAAATCCCCCTCTAAACCCCCCTCCCACTGGTCCGATTTCAGCCGTTAACGAACTTGATTTGTCTTTTTACATAAAACGGCTAAATATCGAGTTTCGAAACGATCAAACCAAAATTGCGACCACTAGAGCGTTAACAGATAAATATATATATATATATATATATATATATATATATATATATATATATATATATATATAATTTTGAACAGACCTCATTTTCGTCATCTCCTGGGTAGGATCGATGGACATTTGAAGAAATTTTTCGAAACTCGCGTCATGAGTACGACCTCAATAGCTGATTTCCCGTAAGGGAAATCTGCTAATAAACGAGATATACACTAAGCGGGAGCAAACAATTTTATTGGGCATTAATGATTGAACCGAACTTAATAAAACTCGGTATGTGAATTAGCATTAATTCTTCCATGATTATAAGCTATATTAAAATTTCGACTGGGAGTGAGTGTTATAAGGGAGGCCTGAAATGAAATTCGCGATATTTCAGACGTGCACATAGTAAAAGTTACTTTGTAATTTAGAGTAACTTTTGTTTTATACATTTTTTCCTGGATGGGTAAAATTTTCATGGACTAGTAGTTGCAGAATAAACCGATAAAACCTAGGTCTTTCTAAGTCCTCATCTGGACAGAATGTGACTTAGGGAGGCAGTAGTCTCTCATGCTATCCAGACTTGTACAAAAGGACACCCCATGATCAGATAGCATGATTATCACTACCAGCTATATTATGCGAACAAATAAGAGCATTTCTGATATCTTATAAAAAAATAAATGCCAAGCAAATTTTTGTGGAGGAGGAATTGCAAGTCTGTCATAAACCAATTTATTGTGAGGCTTCATTGTTTGAATAGTTTGTTTTGGGGACAACAAAGGAGGGGAGAGTAGGAGAAAGATAAATAAAAAAAATTGTCGATGAGAGTGATTCATTTTATTATTATTTTAGATTAGATTTGTTTAAAAAAGCACTTTTCTTTTTTTTTTTGGGGAGATCAACAAAAAACCAGTAACTATAATTGGGCAGATTTTATTCCAACTGTATTTAAGGAAATTTTATTTGTAATATTATGGTGAAGCACCATAAAACAAGGCTGTGAGTTTGTTCAGTAGTGAAATATTTCCTTCCTTTCTTTTCGGAAGTGTGTTGTGTATGTATTGTTTTAGATCTTTGTTTTTTCATCATGCCAAGAAAATGTGAAAATCATGTAAACAGTTTCTGCTATATTTGTGCTGAGCTGACCTTCAAATCTCAGAGGCAAAATTTGACCCCACTCGTAAAGAAGTGTTATCAACTTTACTTTGCCTGTCAGGCTGCTGATTATGATGAGAGCTGGGCCCCAAATACATGCTGAGTTTCGTGTGTTGGATTGCTGACTGCCTGGAAAAATGGTACACATCGTATGACATTTGGAATTCTATGATTTGGAGGGTACCGAAGGATCATTAAAGTGGATTGTTGTTTCTGTTTGACAAATGTTAAAGGAATCACATCTAAAACAAAACTTACAGTTAAGTATACAACTTTGCAATCTGTAATAAGACATGTTTTACACAATGAACAGTTTCCTGTAGCAGTGTATGCAGATACGATCTTAGGTGATAAATCTGAATCTGACCTAACTGAAAGTGCTTCAGATGACAATCAAAATGATCCTACATGTGAAGCCAATACCTGTTCATCAGAACCATACATTCCCAATCAGAAAGACCTTAATGACCTAATTCGGGATTTAAATCTGCCTAAACAGCTGAAGGTATAAATAACTTGCAGACTCAAAGGGTGGAATCTAGTCCAAAAAGAAGTAAGAATATGTAGTTGTCATGGTTGGCATAGTGATTCCGAGGACTGCTTCCCTGAGGGGCCAAGGCAAGAGGAGTTCCAATATGCTAGCCGACTACTTTTGGACCAAGAAGAGAGATACTCCAAATGCAAAATATGCTCAAAACTCTACCACTTTCTAGGTAAGTCAGAATGAATAGTGATAATTTTGAGTTAGATCGTTTTTTTTTTTTATTATACAAATTCAAATAAATATCACTCAAAACTCCGGCCCGATGGAGAAAAACTACAGTTGTATTTGAATTGAGCACGACAAATACTTCTAGAACATGTTATTTTAGTTCTTGTGAAAGAAAAAAAGTACATTTTTTTTTTTTCAAAGTGTACTTAATATGCCTTACATTTTATAATACCTGCTCCTTGAGCATGCACATAACTTGTAAAGAATTAACCGACTTACCGCAGTCTGCTTTGCTTTGTATGTTTCCCATAAATTTCTGACATCTTCTGGGACAGGCACTCCACTCAGTTCAAGAGCTCTCACAATATCCCCTGCATACCTACCTTGTTCATGGGTTATGAAAGTATATGCATATCCTTTATTCCCAGCTCTGCAATAACGATATAAAATAAGAAATAACAAGGATTGGAAAATAAATAATAACTTTATTATCTAATTGTGACCTTGCCTCATTCATTTCTAGATATAACAGTAGAGAGTTTTTGAAGATACACCTATAAAACAATATACTCTTTAAAGACATAATTTTGTCTCTTTTGTGTTATATTTTAATAAAGGCTCTCCCTCCAAGACTTATGAACATAACATATAATATTCATATTAAGACAGGCTGGTATAGAGTGAAATAAATTTTTCTGTATACGAAAGCCAGCACCTCAACATAAATTTACAATGACTTAAAGAGTGTAGACTTCTTTCCGAGTCACATTTACTTCGAGTAGATCATTACTCCCCTAATGCAGAGTTGGGGAAAATTTTTTAGAATGAAAGTAACAAATAATATATTTCAAACAAAAATTGATATCTAATGATTTTGAGGTTAGCACGGGCTAAAGACCCATGATCACCTGAACTGTTTAATCCTCTCCTGAAAGTGGCAATCCGAAAAATAAGGACAACCATGAGCACAGCAGACTGAAACAGCACATGACATACACTGACGATGTACTCAGTTTGCAAAAGTAGAACAAGATCTAGGGCTTAAAGTAAGTATATAAACGATCAAATGCATGAAAACCTCTAAATTGGCTGGGAAGATTGGTAGTTCTGTCTAAATGGGTAAGTTCACGTATTTTAGTTATAGCTTGTTTAAATATCTCAGAGAGATAGTTACAGTGAATAATAATGAGGAAACTAATTAGAATGATACCAAATTCTTCTGTGTTGCAAGAAAGCTTTCCACTTCAAGAGTTTCTCCAGGAAGGCCAAGTGCAATTTATAAGACAGCCATCAGACCAACAGTTAGAAATGAGAGTAAAACATTGAGCCTGACCCAGGAAAGCAGGAGAACCCTCAGAAAGATATTTAGAGAAGAGAGAGAGAGAGAGTAGGTCAGATGGAGGAAGAGAAGCAAAACCAACTGATAGAGGTGTATGACCAGCATCTTATCATCTCGATAAAAAAACTAAACTTTTAACTAATTATTTATTCGAGGGAATAAACGCTATTAAAATTTCTTATGTACTTAGCCATAATTTATTTACAAAATACTCCAAAGCATTAATCAATGCTATTTTCAGAGCTATCAGTAGTGACCATCATTACTGGCTAATATTTTACACCTGGCAATCACATTCAATGCAAAAGCATCATTTTCAAGCCTGCCAAAAGTTTATTACCTGGCTTGACACAAGACTCTGTGGGAAAGGACAGCTCTCCTGTAGAGACATGTAAACAACTAAGCCAAGAAAAAAAGAAGAAGTTCTGTAGATGTGAAAAGTAAACACCCACCAGCTGACCATAGAACTACATAAAAACTAGAGCTTTTATGCAACTAGTCAGTACAAGTGTACTTGATAATCAGCAAGTAATAACAGCCTCCACTGATGAGAGTGGTAACATGACACAATCAATACCAGAAGACTACAATAATTATGATATGGACCGTGAAGTTTAAGGGAAAACTTTTTCCACTCAATTCCCTGCAATTAAATAATATGTTTTTGGGTGACTTCAAATGAACAGCAGTTAAGCAACATGTCAAATAATTTCTAAATATGAACAGTCAACTCTTTCAGAAACACCTAAATTAATGATTAGGAGGTGCCAGTTAAATATAATGTTAACCCACGATTAACATCTAGATTTGAATTAATTACTGGCAATGTATTATGCAATCATATTTCAAAATTATGTAAATAAAAATCTTAGAATCAAGAGTCCATGAAGGGTAAGCCACATGGTTTTGTTGGTCAAGCTTGAATCATTCCCCGTCTTATTATGGTAGCATTAAGGACGAATGATGACTATTTTCTTATTAAAATATCTATCCAATTTTTCACGATAAAAATCAAACCTTGTAGCCCTTTGAAACAATTAAAATACAAGAAATGTTATTAATAATTAAATATTATGTTAAAATTATTGTAAAACTAAAATTACCTTCCCGTTCGGCCACATCTGTGGACATAGTCTTCATAATGATTAGGGCAGTCATAGTTAATGACAAGTATGAGTTGTTTCACATCAAGTCCTCTGGCAGCGACGGATGTAGCAACCTGACAACAAACAAAAATTGTTTATAGCTATTAAAACAAATAGTATTCTCAGTTGACGATGCCATCTTAGATTCCATTTATAACAGGAAATAAGTACTGCCACAAAATTCAACTAATAAGTTTTTGTTTGTCTAGAGTTTTGATAACTTGTTTGTGATTGACTGGCCTAAAATGTCGGGAATAAGTAATATATTTTACAAAAGTTTTAATGAAAGAGGAGACGACTTTGAGAAATATGATAATGATGTCAATAGTCAACCCGCTGAAAATTTCAATAACAATGAAGAACTAGTAACTGCTGACAATAATGAAATATTTTGAATATTTCAAAGTCACACTAAACGGATATCAAGCAGTGATGCTGTATAACTCCCAGGAGAATGAATTCGGAATGAAAAAGAAAAACTCGATACGTAAAATAATTTTGTGATAATCTGGGATTTCTTTATATTTCTACTAAATAAAATAAAATGTTTTTGCCCCCCCCCCCACTTGAAAGTCATGTAAATCAATCCCCATTCCAATACATTGGATCAAAAAATCCCATAGATCTTTTCCTATAAACAAAAAAGCCATCTACAAACTGTTAGAATTTCTAATATGTACAGAGAAATTTCAATTTTTTATTTTTGTCTTTCTCTACTCCCAATCACCATCCGAATTCAGTCAACAGGAAAGGTGCATAACTACATACGTTACAATAGTCCAAAATACAAAATTTCAACATTTCGTTTTATGGTAAGGGTCACCAAAAAAAAAAAACTTTTCCCCCTCAAACTTTATTCATACTGCCCTACATGTTTCGTGCTTTACATACCACCTCTTCAGGGGCTATCCATTTCTGAAGTGCGCTTTTCCCTCTCACATTTGTTGTGACTGTCTAAACTGGAGAGGTCGTTGATACGATAATATAGTATAGTAGGACAGTCGCAACGAACGTAAGGGGGAAACGAGCACTTAAGAAACGGATAGCCTCTGAAGAAGTGGTGAAACCACAAAAAATGTAGGGCAGTATGAATAATGTTTGTGCGAGAAAATGTTTTTATTGGTGACCCTTGCCATAAAACTATGAAGACATTTCTAATTGTTTACACTTACAGATAATGAAAAAGGAAACAATAACAATTCAATATTGGAAGGTTGGAAATATTGTGGATTACGGGCATGAATTTTTTCAAATAAATCTGTATCGATGGGTTAAAAGTACCCAGGCAAACAGTATCATAATGTTTCACTTTTTCCACTATATGCTTTCTGAATAAATTGACAATTTAAGGAAATGGGAGACTTCTCAAATTATATTTACTTACAAGAAGCTTTGCTTTGCCAGCTTTGAAATCGACAATGGTGCTGTCCCTATCATATTGATCGACACCACCATGTAAGGTAAGGCAGGGGTAGCCTGCTTTCATCAAATCCTTCAAAAGAGCATCAGCACTTTCTTGCCGATCGACAAATACTATAACACTCCCCTGCTCTTGGTAATGGCCCAGAATCTCCAGAAGTTTAAGCATTTTCTGCTCTTCTTCCAATACAACTACCTGCTGTTCAACTTCTTTACAAACAACACTTCGACCACCAACCTGCCAACAAATAAAAATATAATTAAAAAGTGTAGAAGTGGATAGAAAGAATGAGAAGAAAAACACATTAAAATCTATTAAATAATATGTTAGTATATAAGGAACACCTAAAAATTTAATTTTTCGTTAAACTTACACTTTATAATAACTGAGTTCTCAAGTTATTTTTCCTTCAAACTGTTGAAGCCAAAATAATCACTGTACAGTGGTAAGCATGGAATGACAATTTATTAAAAAATGGACTTAGCAGACTATTTTTGTGCACCTACAATATATTAAAACATTTGTTGCCTAATATTAAAAATAGTTACATTTACTGACAGACTATTTTATCAATTCCATTATTTAAATAAATATTTCAACTTTGTAGGAGTGACCTACTTTAACACACACACAGTGAAAAGAATATCAAATTGGCATGACTGCTCCTGGCTGGATAGGATCTCTCTCTAAATGTTACCACTGATAAAAAAAACTTTATAAAAAGAACTGCTTATAGTCTGAGCCTTATTATTCAGAGCTCTTTTCATATTATTACTGTGACATTTTTTTAAAAAAAATATGGACTTAATTTTCTTCAGTCACTAACTACATCACTATAATACAGTCGGAATGTAAAGTTTATAATTAAAAAAGTCCGTCACGCAGGGGCTGCGTAAACTAAGCAGATTTCCCACGTGATGTTTAGTAATAGATAAATATACATACTGCTAACACAACAACATCGTGAATAAATACAAATGGAAATAAGAAGTGTTTCATCCAATTTCAATAACCTGCCGACAGGAAGCGTTAGGTTAGAAATGTAAACAAACGGGGGCCGACCCGTTTGTTTACATTTCTAACCTAACCTCTGCCTCACATCGGAAAGAAAAACAATTACTGAAATATATCAAAATATAACACATTATTTTATTGAGAACTATTTACTATATCTAGTACTGTAATTAATAATGAGTCTGAATAATTGTTATCTCAATCAATAAAATTTTAGTAGTCCAAAACTTTAAGATGGGGGGGGGGAGTCAGCAGGGCATATTTGCATGTATCTCGTATAATAAAGGTCTCTTGAATACAATTTTTGGTATTTAAACTTCCAATAATGTGATTTATTATGTAGCAGAGTATTGTTTAAGTAACATGAGTAGAAGTGGCGGTTTGCTGAAAACTGGAAAATGCAAATATCTCGGTTAATATTCAAAATAGAGAATAAACGTATATAACAATATTTATAGTAAATTTAATTTGCAATAAGATTGGTTATATACAATTTTTCGATCCGACCTATGGTAACGGAGATATTTCGAAATTTCAAAAATCCTCCCCTCTAAACCCCCCTCCCCCTGGCCCGATTTCAGCGGTTAACGAACTTGATCTTTCTTTTTACATAAAACGACTAAATATCGAGTTTGGTAACGATTAAACAAAAATTGCGACCGCTAGAGCGGTAACAGACAAATATATAGATAGATAGATAGATAGATAGATAGATAGATAGATATATATATATATATATATATATATATATATATATATATATATATATATAGATATATATATACAGTTTTGAACGGACCTCATTTTCGTCATCTCCTGGGTAGGATCGATGGACATTTGAAGAAAAATTTCGAAAATCGCGTCATGAGTACAACCTCAATAGCTGATTTCCCTTAAGGGAAATCTGCTAAAAACAATTTTGTTTAATGACAACTGCGTCATACTGTTGAGAATTGTCTACCTGCCTATAAGTCCCAACCCATTGAAGTAAAATTGTATTAATTTGGTATACCGCTTCAGAATCCCTTAGATTATTATTGGATAGTTTTTGTTAGAGTTTTCCCTATGAGAAGTAACAAAAATAAACACTGAAATGTTGATAAATGATTTATCGTAACAATATAAAAGTGAATATCGGATTAAAGTTTAAGTCAAATAAGTAAGACTTACCCCCTCCTCCTCTCTCTCCACCACATTAAGGGAAAGTTGTGGGGGGGGGGAACTAGCTCTATTACAAAAGTTGTTAATTTTAAGATCTCATCCTGTAAAGTACGAATATACATTTTTTTTTTTTTTTTTTAGATTATTCAATAATAGCAAAAAACCAGCCAGCTGTGTATATTTGTTGTTTTACATTTTAATTAGTAATGAATCTAAGAGTTCATTAAATGTTCCTATTTAAATGATTTTATATTTTGAGTAATGCTAGCTTAAACCACTTTTTATTTACATCCACTTTATGCTACTATGGCTAATTGGGATGGGTTATTTACAGGTTACCACCCTTTTCTAGCCAGGGTGGGACTAAGGAATTTATTTAATGTGTCCATCAGTAAATAAATTTCTACTGCCCAGGGCAGGAATCGAACCTGCCACTCTAAGTCTACCACGCGAGATCAAGACCAACGCTTTAACTCACGGCCAACCTGAGTCTCCGAAACCACATGTAGAATGACACTTATGAATGATTAGAAGTAGCATTTTTTACCTGAAACTGTTTTATCCAATTTTGAGTTAAGTCCGAGTACAGTCTGGCAATTTTTTGGTTAACTTTATTACATTTTTATAATAACATTTACATTCATTGAAATCAATTTCCTAAACATTTTGAGAGATGAATTACAATAATAAAACTATGTTTAAGCCATTTTGAGGAGAGGTGGACAAAGGGCATTTGGGGGCTCAGGTTGGCTGTGCGAGTTAGGGCGTTGGTCCTAATCTCCCATGGTAGACCTAGAGTGGCGGGTTTGATTCCCGCCCTGGGCAGCAGTAATTTATTTAATGACTCATTAAATAAAATCCTTAGGCCCACCCTGGCTATAAAAGGATGGTAACCTGTAGATAACCCGTCCCGATTAGCCTAGTAGCATAAAGTGGACGTAAAATAAAAAAGGGCACTTGGGCAGTGCGAGACATAGTTGATTAACAGCATAGTCAGAAGGAATATCATTGTCGGTTGGTACTCATGCCCCCCCCCTTGCCCAAGCAGATAGCATATCCACACCCACCGACTTCTCGAAGATAACAACTTTTGTAATTTTAGTTATAGCTAGGAATAAATTGTCCCAATTTTTATCATTTAAACAGCCCCTTTTTTGGTTCAAATGTATTTATTAATATTTGATTATAAATCATTTAATTTTGAATAAATTTATATTAGTTTAATTTAGATCAGTGTTGATTGTATTAGAACTTTCCTTCCTTAATTTCTTTGGATGTGGAAATTTTTATTTTTCTGCTTCCATGCGGATTTCTAGAGCCAAATCATTATAAATCCATCCAATTAATAAAAATGTTAAAAACTCTTATTAAAATTTTTACTTACTGAAAACATTAGTAGCTAGAGGTTAAATATATTTATGAATAATCAGTAAACTATTTACAGAAATAACACTTTACAATGTTAATAACTATTTGTCAAGTCCAAACTGTACTTCTGAGTACATGCTAGCTCCACTGAAGATGGTGGCCTCTAGTCGAAAATGATAAGTACTAGCTACAGTTTGTGAAGGACTCTTCTAATTATTTCATCCTTTTCAAGTTGCTCTTCACATTCCTCAGTGAACTTAACTATGATGAAATGGATATGTATTCACTGAATGTATCTCTGACGAGAAAACAATATGAGTAAGAACTATGTTAGAAATGTTAACAAACAAACCTGTACGAAATAAAAGTCCGTCACGCAGGGGCTGCGTAAACTAAGCAGATTTCCCGCGTCAAGTTTAACAATAGATAAATCTAAATACCAGTAACACAACACCACCATGAATATTAAGTGAATAAATACAAACGATAATAAGAAACCTCCCGACAGAAAGCATCTGAAATGTAAACAAACAGTTCTGCTAACTTTTTACCGGAAAGAAAAACAATTCCTGTAATATAACATATTATTTGATTGGAAACTATTTACTACATCTAGTACTGTAATTTATAATGAATCAGAATAAATTTAATCTCAATCAATCAAATTTAAGCAGTCCAAAAATTTAAGAAGGGGGGGGGGTCACCAGAACATATTTGCGTCTATCTCGTTTAATAAATGTCTCTTGAAAATAATATTTGGTATTTAAGCTTCGAATGTTGTGGTTTATTACATAACCGAGTATTGTTTATGTAACATGAGTAGAAGTGGGGGTTTCCTGAAAAGTGAAAAATGCAAATATTTCTGTTAATATTCAAGATAGAGAATAAATGTTATATAAAATTATTTATAGTACATTTAATTTGCTATAAGATTGATTCTATACATTTTTCAATCCGACGTATAGTAATGGAAATATTACGAATTTTCAAAATTCTCCCCCTCTAAACAAAGTAGAGCAGTAACAGACAAATATATATATATATATATATATATATATATATATATATATATATATATATATATATATACAGTTTTGAACGGACCTCATTTTCGTCATCTCCTAGGTAGGATCGATGGATATTTGAAGAAAAATTTTGAAAATCCCGTCATGAGTACCTCAATAGCTGATTTCCCCAAGGGAAATCTGCTAAAAGGACAGAGACTTCAATATTTATGAAATATATTATTGAAAGTCGTATGGTTTTATATTCAATGAAGTTTTAATGAATAAATCATATAATAAGAATTTGACCATTTGACTTCCAATTAAAGTAAATAAAGAAAATGTTTTGATGCAGTTCATTAAAATTATTTTATATGTATGCAGTATATCATATCTCCATTACAATAAATCACATCAAAAATATCATAGATTATAATTTTCAGGTAAAAGAAATTTCCATTTTTTTTTTTATCTGCACTTCTAGGCCCCCTCCCTTCCTCTTAGTCATTTTGATCATAAGGGGAAGTCCACAACTAGATGAAAAACTGTCCTAAATAAGAAATTTCTATACTCTAAGGCTAGTCGGTTTTTAGTTATGGGAGATAATTACATACATACCTATGTATACACACTTGTACAGACACCTTGCTGAACCTAATGAAATGGGTTCAGAAAGGTTAAAACGGATAATTTCATTGAATCCCAAAACCAAAAACTTTCCACTATGACAATATTTCCTTTACTTTGTGCAAGGAAGGAAAAATAAGACAGACTTTAAGACAATTAACTAATGAATGAATATTTCTTCAGGGATTTAGGGGTAAATTACACCATATCTCTATTGTTCTATCAGTTTCACATCTTTCCGATGTTCAGAAAATTAGTGAACTAATAAATAATAGAAGAAAAAGGTGTCACATTTCGATCCCCTGCCCAAAGCCTAGAAGAAATATTGATTTTTAGGAGATATCAAAAATTCCAACGAAGAATTGAATAATTCTATCAAAATGTTTATATACTGAGGCAAATATTTACCTGAACTTCAATAGGCCGGTTCAATATCCTTCTAGCAAGAGCCTCCATTTGTCTTGGGAAAGTAGCACTAAACATAACAGTTTGTCGATCAGGACGTATATTGTCAATTATTCTCATCACCTTAAAGAAAATATTGTTAAAATAATAATACTATAAAGGATATATATCCTTCAGAGTTCTTCTACTAGTAAATATGGAATTAAAAAAGATGTGAAATTTAACTAAAGATTTGATCTATTCAGGGACATTTAATACATAATAATAAAAAAAAAAATAAAAAAAAAAAAAAAAAAAAAATTAATGAGATGGACATTCACAACTTACTATTTCTAACTGTATTTAATAAAATAAAGTTAAATAAATTGTAAACTCTAATAGTTAGCAAATTGTACTTCTGGTATTTCAAACAAGCAAAATATTATTCCTTGTGGGTTTAAATTAAAACACTCTCAGTGCTTGCCACAACAATTTTAATGCTGCTAACAGTAAATGCACTCGTACTATAGACTTTTAACCATACTTTTTCCTATTACTTACAAATGGGGGAGCAGTTAATCAACCCTTTCACCTTTCAAATTTTGTACACAGTTGCTAAAGATAGTACACTTCCAACAGTTCTTCAAATAATGTACTCTTAGTTAATTATGCATGGCTGTATATGTGAGAGTGTTTTATTTATATATATAATGATCTAAAGGCTACACCATGTCAAAGAATTGTGTTCTTTCAGAAGCTGCTCTTTTTAAATCACTATACTGACCGAAATCCATAAGATGTTTGATGTCTTCAAAATAGGATTTTTTTGGCGTCCCTCTTCCCCCAAGCCCAGGGATCTTCCTTCTCAAATATAACTGTTATGAAGTTGTTGTACCTTATGATATGCACAAGAAGATTCACTCTTCTCTTTCCATGGATGTGCTAAGACTTGCTCTCTCACTTAGAACTTCCACGTTGAATTTTTTTTAAATTCCAACTTGTTCTAGTGATTCTATGACAGATCCATATTTCCTTGCTTCCAATCTATCTATATTACCTTTTGTGCAAAGTCTAACTTTCACTCCCATAAAGCAGCACACTCCATATACATGCTGAGCAAACATTTGTTTGGTATCCATGCTTAAATGCTTATTAGTTTAAATACTTTTTTAGCTTTGGAAGCCTTGTTTAGCAAGTGCTATTTCTCTATCAGCTTCAGCTCTACTATCATTATGTTCAGTGATGATGCTCCCTAAGTAACAAAACTCCTTCACTATTTCAAGTACAATGTTTCCAATTCTAATATTTATATTTCTTTGGCGGTTTTTTTTTTCCTTCTCTAAAACTAAAACCTTTGTTTTAGGTGCATTTATCTTGAGTTTAAACTGATCTAGGACATCTTTTAGGACTTTCAGCATTCTATTCATCTCTACTTCAGACTTTTCCACCAGTGCAATGTCATCTTCAAATCTGATGCAATGAATGGATTTACACATAATCTGTATGCCTTTGGTTGCTTCTTACATTTTCATTATTGCCACTTCAATAAACTTATTGAATAGATAATGTAACAGAGGGCATCCTTATTTTACACCTTTCTTAATTCTAGCATCCATTTCACATTCATTAAGAATGATTTGTGTACTCTAATTTTAGTGAAAATTCCAAATTAACCTTCTGTCTTTCCAATCTATTCCTATTTTACGCATGGAGTCAAACATCAGTTTCCATTTAACTGTATCAAAAGCTATTCTAGATCTATATAGGAAACTACATTTTGTCTTGAACTGCAAGAATTTCATTTTACTGTATGCCCTATCAGCCCTTCCCATTTTTGTGTGACTTCATCAACTTCTTGTAAAATATATTTAGTCCATTTTGTCCTTTTCTTCTCTGTATTTGTCTATAATCTTATTTTTTAAGACTAGTAATTTGTGACATCGTTTCATATTTGCTCCTTTGATTTATCAATATATATACACACGTATACACACATATGTATATAAATTGTAAAATGTATAATTTTGTAAAAACTAGTGAAGTTGATCTTTTATCCCCAACTTTTTCAATTTCTAGTCTTTTTGCTAGCTAAGTAATGTTTTAATTGCATTAAAATTCCCAAGCTTGAATACCAAAAATATTATTATTATTGATTACCATCCACTTTTTGCTACTATGGCTTATTGGGGCGGGTTATCTACAGGTTACCACCCTTTTCTACCCAGGGTGGGACTAAGAATTTTATTTAATGTATTGCCATTAAATAAATTCCTATGGCCCAGGTGGGAATCGAACTCGCCACTCTAGGTTTACCATGTGAGATTAAGACCAACACTTTAATTCAGATGGCTAACATGAGAACCCAACTAAAATAATCAGGCAACCTATAAATTCTGAATTACCGTTAATTGAGTAATATGTGAAAAAATAAATGTTTACAAAAATAAAATTACACTAAAATATTAATTATGTCACAAGCTAGAAATTCAAATATCAACACAATTATTAAGAATTATAAGTACTAATAAATATAATAATCCATTACACACAGAATGTTACCTCATAATGGTTTTTAATATTACATATGGTTGTCTATATATTATTTAAAATTTAAATAAACGAAAGTACAAGTTGATGATCACACTAAAAAATAAAAATAAAAAAATGAAATTCTTATTCATAATTAATACGAATGGGTATAGAAATGTGTACCTGTGGTTCAAAGCCCATATCAAACATTCTGTCAGCCTCATCTAGCACCACGTATGTCACTCGTTTCAAGTTAGTAACTCGCCCTATAAGAAAAATAAAGATAATAGTAAGTAGTTTAAATGAATAATTGGATTATTTAAAGATGAATACAAGTTTTGCATACATATTGCTATGATACCAAGTATAACTCAAGTAAAAGTACTTAAATTGTGTTAATTTCTCACAGAACAGTTTCTAATTTATCACCTATATAGCAGTGATGTACATCACATGAGACACGATACATACTCGATACATGTGTTCGATACCACAAAGTATGAAAGTGGTATGTGCTATTTTAGACATTTTTCTTAAGAAAAAGGATCCATTGAGGTTGCTCAAAAGACAAAATTCCTTCAAAACTTCGTGAGTCATAGTAAATGAATGCCAAACAAAAAATCCGCCATGCAGGGGTTGCATAAATTAAGCAGATTCCCACATGGTGCTATGATACTCGCTTAATATTTGAGTTACGAAAAAATGTATAGAACAACAATTATAGGGTACCAATAGTTTAACATAGTTGGATCTATAATATTTGTCAATCTAACTCTTAATAATGAGGACTTTTTGAATTCTCCCAACCTCTTAATCCTATGTATTTGTGATCCAATTTCACTCATTAATGAAAATATGATCTTTAATGTTGAATGAAACGGTTAAATATTGAGTATGGTATAGATAAAATAAACATCTTTGTGTTAAGAAAGTAAAATCTTAATTGACAACTCTTACCGACTTATTGTTAATGTGGCATGAATAGGAGTAGGGGTGTGGGGGGTTTACTGAAGGCTAAAAATTAAAAAATGGAAATATCTAGGTTAATAATCGAGATAGAGCAAAAATATAAATAACAATATTTATAGAAAATTACATTTACTATCAAATTTGTTCTATACAATGTTTTGATACGACATATAATAAAGGAGATATTTCGAATTTCAAAAATCCCCCTTTGAACCTCCTCCCACTGGTTTGATTTCAGCCATTAATAAACTTGATCCTTACTTTTACAAGAAATGTTGAGACATCAAGTTTGATGATGACTAAATAAAAATTACAATTTTCGTATTCCCTTGAGTAAGATCGATGGACCTTTGAGGCATTTTTTTTGAAAATTGTGTCATGAGTACGTCAACAGCTGATTTAACTTAAGGAAAATCTGCTAAAATGATGCTAACATAATAAAGGGATCTTTGAGCTAACTGCCCGCCCGTTCTAACACAATTCTTGAGTCCTCTTTTTTAGCTCTTGAAATGATCAGGTGCATTTGTCAATAACTCTAAAATGAGTAGTGGCCCAAGAATTATGGGGTGATTTTAGAAAGTATGCACATAAAATAACTGAAAATACAGGCAAATCAAAAAATATATTGTCAGTCAAATTAAACTTGCTTTATCAATATTTACTTTCATAGACGATTTATTAATTAAATTGAATTATTTTATAATGACTAAAAAGATGGTGCTGCTCTGCTTAAGACGCCTACAACCCAACCTTTCAGACCAGAGAATCAAAGAATCACCAAGTGTATTGACGAGTAAATGTGCCAAACAGATCAGTGTGTGAAGAAACAAAACATGTGGTAGTTAAAATTAAGGATTAATTTTAATTTTTTTTTTTTTTTTACAGAATTAGTTTTAAAACATAGGAAAGATGGAAACCAGCACTATTTTTGTAATACCAATATACTAAAATTGTAGTTTTCTGATCACTCACCACTATTTGCAGCTAGCATGTCTATCATTCTCCCTGGAGTACATACAATAATCTCAGCTCCTCTTTTCAATTCTGCAATTTGTTCTGATATGCCTGTTCCACCATATACACAAACTGCCCGAAGACCAAGAGATTTAGTAAATTTTCTAGATTCTTTTCCAATTTGCATGCATAACTCCCTAGTTGGGGTCATAATTATAGCTAAACAAAAATAATAAAATAACTAATTAATTATGATATTAATGTAAGGTACAACAACATTTTTAAAGTGTTAAATTAAAACTATATAAAAAAAAAGTGTTGCTTTTCATTAAGTTATTAAGTTCTTGAGTTTGTTAAATTAATGAATAATACATAAATATAAATTCTAACCACAATACTGTCCAATAGTGGAGAATATTACATCAAGAACATTCCTAGACAACTTTTTCTATTCTATTCCTAGCCATGAAATTTGTTTATAATGTTTGTGACACACAAGGTTACGTTTTTAAAATGATTCAATTTTAACATTTACATGACATGAAATATAACATAATGTAGCAAATTATGCATTTCATATATATATATATATATATATATATATATATATATATATATTCATATTCATAATATGAATCGTACAATACATGAATAAATCATATTCACATCAACAGATAGTTGAACCCCACTAAAGAGACGAGATCGAGGAAATTCTTGTGTCTCTGAAAAACAAATACGACACATGATCAAAACCCACTCTGAATTAGTGAAGTACAGAGCAGATGGCGTTAACCGGTAGGAGATTTATCAGCTGAGTAATGATAAGTGGGGAAGAAAAGAATACCAGGAGAATGGGAGAAGTGAATATCATCCATATTCACAAAACAGAAACAAATAGTAAAAAAATTAGAAATCTTTAAAACTTCTTCCCACTGTCTGCTATTAGTGATTATTTCCAGGAGGCTAATGGAGAGGAATGAAAGTATATTGGGAAAGACTTGAGATTAAATTTTCTACTTAAAAATCATCCACTGATTACTCCTTCTCTATTAGTCAAATGTGGAACCAGAGGTCCTAACTGCAGATTGCAGAGGGTCCTGCAACAACTGACGCATGTAGTTGTTAATTAAAAATAAACACTTATCTTTCTATAAAATCCAACTCAATTGCCACATAATGCTGAATATTCACCAGGGGAAAAAATTCAAGCTCGACTTTAAGCCCTGGTATCTGCAAAGCTATACACTATTTAGAGTGGAATCCCCAGGTCACAACCTGCTACTAATAGAAACTGTATGACAAAGTCCATGGTTTTCAACACTGGCATAAAGATTTTGGTCTGAGCATGCTGATGGATGAAGTGGGATATGATCAATCATAATCAGATTGAGATTATGATCCCAAGAAACTACCCTGTGTCGAGCTTCTAAGCCAGCAGAAAACATAACAAACAGTTCTAATAAATAATGTTTTTCTCAATAATAAATGAATTTAAATCATTTTTAACATTTTATAAAGTTATTTTGAAATACAGAGCTCTTGTGATGTGTATAATAGGCGCCAATGCTTGTGCAATGAAATATCGCCATTGGCACTTCACAAGTGTAGCATACACCATATTATCATCATTCAGCACTCAAAGGGTTAAGGACTATTTCAATTTTCACAGATTGGCTGATTTTGTTAAAGAAGCTACCAGTTTTACAGAATGATTTCTTTTAATTAAATGCTCTCAGACATCATATTTGATCATCATAACCATGTTCCCACACTTTTCAATCATAAAGCTTGTAACATGGGTAGCTCAATTCCTTAAATTTTGTTTATTCAATATAAACTCTCTCTAGACTTATGTATATTCATTGAACTGATTGATTCATTGATTAAGTTCTATATTCATTGAACTGATTGATTCATTGATTAAGTTCTATGTAAAATTCAAGAATTAGGTCATTACTAATTAAAATGATTTCATTAATTATGAAACCATGAGGATACACTATGCTATAATGTATAATACTGCATATGATAGAGCGAGAGAGTAATTAGATGAATAAGCTCACCGATAGGGCCATCAGTGTCTTCAAGAGGAGGTTGGTCGAGTATGTGCCTCAACATGGGCAAAACAAAAGCAAGAGTCTTCCCACTGCCAGTTTTTGCAATTCCAATAAGGTCGCGTCCTATAAATTAAAAACTTTGTTTAATACCAAAAAACAAACTGTACAAAACATTAATCCATTCAAAATGTTTTTAATATATGAGCTGTTTAAATCAGGGCTTATTTCAACCGATTAAGAAACTCATAGAAATATGACTAGAATATTTGGACATGTGATGCAAAGACATACAAGAGAGTGGGAGTTAACTAAAGGCTGAAAACAAAAAAAAATACAATTAACTGATTTAATATTCGAATTAGTCAACAAAAAATTAACTTAAATGTAGGACATCGAATTTTCAACATGATTGGTTGCATGACTTCTTTTTCAATCCAATTTGTGAAAGAGAGATTTGAAATTTCTTATTATGCCCCCCTCCCCACAAAGAACTTCTGGTTAGATTTCAGGCAATAACAAATTTGATATTTACCTACATATATTTCAAAAAAGTTCGACTTAGTGGGAGTATATATACGGGGTGTGGCTATTAAATAACGAGACTGACGCTGTAAAACATTCTATTTTTATTTCATACATTTTTACTTATTATCACCTTCAATATACACCCCTCCTTTATCCCTACAACGCTCCATGCGAACCTTCCATTGTTCGAAACAGTGCTGGAAGTCTTTTTCTGTCAGCTCCTTCAGGACGCGTGCCGCTTTCTCTTTCACAGCTTCAACAGACTCAAATCTTGTTCCTTTTAGTGCAGATTTCACCTTAGGAAACAGAAAGAAGTCGCACGGCGCAAGATCCGGCGAATAAGGCGGATGGTCTAACACTGGGATGCTGAATTTGGCTAGAAACCTCTTAACAGACAATGCGGAATGAGCCGGCACATTGTCTTGGTGGAAACTTCCACAATTCAGGTCGTTTTTTCCTTATTCTTTCGCGGAGTTCAGCAAGAACGTGAAGGTAGTAATGTTGATTAATCGTTTGACCTTTAGGAACCCAGTGAAGGTTCACAATCCCATTAATATCGAAAAAAACAATCAACATTGCTTTGAATTTTGATTTGCTCATTCGAGCTTTTTTGGCTCTCGGTAAGATGGGCTCTTCCAGTGCATGGATTGGCGCTTTGTTTCAGGATCATACATAAAAAACCATGATTGTCACATGTTATTATCCTTTCCAGTAAGTTTGGGTCATTTTCAATGGCATTCAAAGTGTCAGTACAAACATTTTTGCGAGCTTCCAGTTGTTCAAATGTGAGAATTTTAGGCACCATTTTGGCACACACTTTTTGCATGTTAAAATAGTTATGTAATATTTGCCGTACGGATTCTTTATCAATTCGTACAGTTTCAGCAATCGCACGAATACTTAACCGACGGTCAGATCGAACCAGATTACCAATTTTTTCGATATTGTCATCCGTTTTCGACGTGGAAGGGCGACCCGGGCGTGAATCATCTTGAACGTCTTCTCGGCCATCTTGAAAACGCTTAAACCACTCAAAAACACGTGCACGCGATAAACATTCATTGCCATACACTTCTTTCAATAAATTATAAGTTTCAGTAGCGGTTTTTCCAAGTTTCACATGAAATTTCACAACAATTCGTTGCTCTACTGTTACACTTAACATTTTTCCGGCGAAACAAAAAAACAACTCTAATGCGAACGAAGGCTACGGCTGTACTGATTTGTTTACAGAAGCGAGAGGCACTATATTCGAAAGAGGAAGCTTCACGATAACAGCTGTTAGTTGCTGGCGTTTGACGCATGCGCACTTCTTCTGTACCAGCGTCAGTCTCGTTATTTAATAGCCACACCCTGTATATAAAATTGTAACCTCTGTCTGTACATTGATTTTTTTCTCGAAAATTTCATATTTTTTCGTTTCACATGTCATAGACACCATAACTGCATTTTGTTTCTTTCGTGTATGTATGTTTGTTACCTTTTCAAGCATAAATGGCAGAACCGAATTTTAAGAAACTTGGTATGTATATTACTAGTAACCCAACTTAGACTTTAGGCTATATTAATATTCTCTGAGACGAACAGGAGTGGGGGTTATAAGGGAGGCCTCAAATTAAAAATAGCGTTTGTTACCTTTTCAAGCATAAATGGCAGAACCGAATTTTAAGAAACTTGGTATGTATATTACTACTAACCCAACTTAGACTTTAGGCTATATTAATATTCTCTGAGACGAACAGGAGTGGGGGTTATAAGGGAGGCCTCAAATTAAAAATAGCGATATTTTGTTTCCTATTGGTTTTTCTTCAAATATGAACATAACAAAAGTTGGTTATTTTGTTACTTAGAGTAACTTTTGTTATATAAGCTTTTGCCATATACGGAAGTATAAATGAGTTATACGCTAAAAACTATAACAGGAATCAACAATTTTATTTGGTACCAAAGACACAACCGAACTAAACAAAACTCCGTATGTAAATTAGCACTAACTCCTTCATGATAATAAGCTGTACCATTATTTCTAGGCACGAGCAGGAGTGGGGGTTGTAAGGGAGGCCTGAAATTAAAAATAGCAATATTTCGTTTCCTATTGGTTTTTATTATTATTATTATTATTTTTTAACGTCCACTTTTTGCAACTTAGGCTAATCGGGACGGGTCATCTACAGGTTACCTATTGGTTTTTCGGAAATTATGCACATAACAAAAGCTGTTTATTTTGTTATTTAAAATAACGTTTGTTATATTCACTTTTGTTTTATAATAAAGTATAAACGAGATATATACTAAAATAAAGTCCGTCACGCAGGGGCTGCGTAAACTAAGCAGATTTTTCACGTGAAGTTTTACAATAGAGAAATTTCACGAGTCGAGCAGTGTGTATATATACAAAATTGTAACGTCTGTCTCTACATTAACAATGCATTAAAATCCCCATGATTATAAGCTGTACCAACATTGCAAGGAATGAGCAGGAGTGGGGGTTATAAGAGAAGCCTCAAATGAACAATCTCAAAATTGTTGAAATACATGCAAATAAGTATGTAGTATGATGACATCATCAATTTAGTATTTTCCAATCTTGACTAAAAACGTTCATAGATAATTAAGATTCTATTTGAAACCAGAATCAATTGCAAACACATAAAACTACTTGTGTAGGGGGGTCATTCTAACTCATTTACACATTTATTATGAGTTCTTTTCTTGATTTAGTATACTCTGCGTTTTCAAGTCAAATTAAGCAACCTCAAAATTTGTACAATAAAGTGCTTCTGTCTCATAAACCAATTTAAATACCTTTACAAACAAACCTGACATGATAGCTGGAATAGCTTGTGCTTGAATAGGAGTTGGTTTTTCGTATCCCTGTTTCTTTAAAATGTCAAGAACTTTTTTACTAACACCACACTGTGCCCAGGATTTTATAGGTTTTGGGCAGCCTTTCCCCTTCACTCTTATTCCTTCTAATTCCTAGGAAAAATAAAATAAAATAAATTATGTCATAAAAACATTAAACTTATTTCTTAAGTAGTTATACAAACAAAATATGAGCATTACTATCCTAAAAAACATAGAGCCAATATCCTTTAATCAAAATAGAGTAATTCAAGGTTCAATTTTATAACTTTCTTTTTTTTTTCCTATCATTTTGCTAGATTGATCGACAATATGGGATTCTAGTAGAATTGTGAAAAGAGCAGAGCATTAAAACAATTATTTAGGCTTTGGGAGAAAAGTTTTAATGAATGGTCCATTTGTTAGTGGCAAGGAGTCAACGTAGAAAATTTCAAAAGCTGTCCATAAGTTAGCAAATATATATGCACAGCAAGCAAATCCAGTTAGCCTCTAAATGTACAAATTCTTTGAAAATAAACATGAAGTGTGATCCTCTTCACAAGGTGTGAATGGAAGTCCAAAGCGTGAATAGAGAAACAATATGAGTTGGAATCATTGGAAGTAAATAAAATAAACGCGAAAGAAACCCTCAATTAGACAACTGTAAACACAACATGACCTTGATTACTCACTGCCATTACGAGGCAAAGTATGCAATGTAGAACTTCTAACAGATAAAAGTGTTTAACAGGAGAATAAAAGCATCAGCAATTATGGCTCCAAGAGATCTGTAGATGTTTCTGCTTTCAAACTCAACAGTTTGCTAAATGATAACATATCCTGATAAAATGAAAGATAATGAATAAACCTTGAAGGTTTATGTACAATATATTGTTGCAAAAATTAAATGCATGAAGGATTAGCAGAGAGTGTCGCGTATTTGGGAGGTGCGAGGGAGATGAAAGGGAGCCGCCAGAGAGACTGCTGGCGCCAGTAGGTTCAAGACTAACTAGTCCAGTACCTTCTAGACCTTCGTCCTTTGATGTTGCCGCCTCTCTATAAATAGCGTACAACTGGGCCGACAGTCAGTTGGTGCTCTGCGGCCTTCGAGTGATGTTCAGCGCTACAGTGCGACTGAGTGCAGTGTGGTAAAGTGTTTTTATGTGAAGAACAGTGTCGTGCTGTGACTGTAACAGTTTAGTGCCATGTTAAAGGACAGTGCAGTCCCGTCTCTTGTTGTGAAGTGCAGTGACAGTGAGTGAATTATTGGACTGTGTAATCTGAAGAACAGTGACTCTATCAGTGCATACTGTGAGTAGTAATCAAGAATAATTAACCAAGTGTACTGTGCATTGTTAAATAAATTGTGCAGTGATAAATACTGTGAAACTTGTGTGTGTTTAATTTTGCAATCCAAAAGAACTCTTATAAACAACGTTTATTTCTGGTTTTGTAATAAAAACGTAACAATATATATATATATATATATATATATATATACAGGGTGTGGCACAGAAAATTGCTGACTTGTAACGGTCGCCTTGTCGTGAGGAGTGGGGGGGGGGCATAGGCGAGTCCAATGTCATTGGAGAGGAGAAGTCTTGAAGTTTTGTTTCTTTCCTCTTCAGTCGCCATCAAGCATTGGACGAAGCAGCAGCGTGCGTTTGCCTGTGAGGCTTACTTTTCTAACGGTCGTTCCATTATCGCCACTCAACCTGCCTTCCGTACTCAGTTTAATATTCACCCTACAGGTCCGATGCCTGGATGGAAATCAATTGTTTCGTGGGTGAACACATTCAGAGAGAGTGGAAGTGTAGCAAAAACCGGTTCAGGAGGTCATCAGACGACCACAACTCCAGAAAATATTGAAAGAGTGAAAGAATCATTCATCCGATCTCCTCGGTGTTCGGCGCGGAAACAGGCAGCTGCTCTGGGGTTATCTGACCGCACTGTGAGATGAATTCTACACCAAGAACTTAATTTCCATCCGTATAAAATGGCTGCAACGCAGGTGCTGAATGAAACCGATTTTAATGCCCGCCAAAATGCATGTGAAGCACTCGGTGAAAACCTGCCTCACGACACGCTCGTGTTTTTCAGTGATGAAGCTCACTTTCACATTTCTGGTTGTGTGAACAAACAAAACATGCGTTATTGGAATGCTAACAACCCACGTCAACTTCATCAGAAGCCACTCCATTCTGAACACGTAACTGTGTGGTGTGCAATATCAAGAGTAGGGATAATTGGTCCTTACTTTTTTGAAGAAAAAGAACGCACAGTTTAAGTGAAAGCAGTTCGCTACAGGGAGATGATTACATTTCTTCTCCCTAAACTGCAAGAAATGAACATTGGTGATGTGTGGTTTCAACAAGATGGAACACGGCTCATACAGCACGATGTTCAATTGAACTTTTGAGGGAGAACCTCCCCAATCGACTGATCTCCTTGAGAGGCGATCTTCCTTGGCCTGCGGGCTCGCCTGATTTGACTCCATGCGATTTTTTCTTATGGGGTTACCTCAAATCTGTTGTCTACAATGATCGTCCACAGACCCTAGCAGTCTAAAGGACAACATTCGGAAAGCCATCGCCAACATACCAATTGATATGCTCGAAAGAGTTCATCAGAACTTCAAGAAACGCATAGCTCAGTGTATTGACAATGAAGGCCGTCACTTGTTCGATGTCATTTTTAAAAAAGTGTAATAAATAAATTCAGAGAATGTAAGATAATATGTAAAACAAATTAAAACGTTATCTCTAATATTTTTGTTTTTATTAAACTTTTAAATCAGCAAGTTTCTGAGCCGCACCCTGTATATGAAAGGTGTATTGATTATTTTCAGAAGTAAAGATACTTATCCTCAAAAAATAAAATAAAATGAAATCCATCTGCTTGACTGCTCAAGAGAAACCATAACAAAGGAGACTGCAGATTATCTGAACAAACTGGGCTCGGACAAGAGCTACTTGCTGAGCCGTTTATGGTTGACTCTCTAAATCAGGGATGATCAACACGCGGCCACGGGCCGCATGCGGCCCTTTGAACATGTCCATGCGGCCCGCTAAGCATTTCTAAAATTGAATTTATTTCATCGACTTTCTCCCATCAATATATTGTTATAAAATTAATTAAAATAAAATGCTAGTACATACTAAACTGAAACAATTTTTCAAACATAAATACGAACTCGCCGACTGTGCATATTTAGCAGATTCCCTTAAGAGGAATCAGCTATTGAGGTTGTACTCATGACGTGATTTTCTAAATTATTCTTCAAATGCCCATCGATCCTGGCAAAGACCTGTACGATGAACTGAAGTCTGTGTTGGAAAACTTTTCAATTTTATTAGAAAAGGTTATTTGTATATCGACAGATGGAGCACGAGTAATGTCAAGCATGGAGGTAGGAGTATCGGAAAGACTATAAGAAGGTCACAGGAAGGGAAATATTCGTTAACCACTGCATAATTCACCAGGAACATTTGTGTGCAAAATGATTGTGTTTGCCAAATGTCACAGTACCAATAATTAAACTAATCAATTTTATTAAGTCGCGCTCGTTAAATCACCGTGAATTTAAATAATTCTTGAATGATTTAGAAACTGAATATGGCGATGTGGTTTTTAATACCGAAGTACGCTGTCTTAGTAGTGGTGCAATGCTAAAAAGAGTATACAACTTAAAAAGCGAAATACAATTGTTCGTGGATATGAAGAGATATGCCTTTCCTCGTTTTGGTATTAAGAATGGATGTGTGATTTTGGGCTTCTTACCGACTTGACTCAGCATCTCAATGATCTTAATGTGGAACTTCAAGTAAAAGGGCAGTTTGTTCACAATTTGTATGATAATATTCAGGGCTTTGAGCACAAATTAAAATTGTGGAAACATCATCTTTTGCAGAATAATATGTCTCACTTTCCACATTTAGAAAAAGAAAACATTACAACTTCTCAAAAATACACACAATATATAGACATTTTAATCAACGAATTTCAATTACGATTCGAAATGTTCAAAGCTGAGAAGACAGAGGTTTCAATGAAAATGTTTTCCTCGCCATTTAATATCGATGTGGATACTGTTCCCGAAGACTTTCAATTGGAAATGATTGACATGCAGAATAATACCGATTTAAAAAATGTATTTTTCTTAGTAAACATCGAACACTTTTTATTTATTTGAGAAGGGGGGGGGGCTCAGGTTAGTTAAAGTGTGTTAGTGTGAGTTAAAACATGGACTTAATAAACTTTAGGTAAAACTAAAGTCATTGTTTCAAATTCCAGCATTTCGTAAGAACCCATTAAATAAAATCATTAGCCCCATCCTGGTTAGAAAATGGTGGTAACCTGTAGATAAAAAAAGACAATTATTTTAATTAAAGGGATTTAGATTATTATTTCTTCTATATGACCAATACTTTTATAATGAATTTAAACAATTAAATATCATATATTTTAATAATATAAATACATATTCAAAACCTATTATCTGTTGTTTTTAATGATAAAAGTGCAAGATCATAAACCATCGTAGTCTGTGAACAAGGTGTAATGGGCATGAAGCACAGTGCTCTACCGAGCTACAGGTACCAAAACTGTTCTGTACGATAAAAGTCTCCAAAAATAACACCCACTGCCAATCATTAGGAGAGGGAGACTTGTGAGAGAAAAAAAATTAAAACATTTATTATTAAATGGCTGCATATTCCTCCTAAAGAATTACATTGGTCACATGCATAATCAAGCTGTGTGTTTAACAATCCAATCTATCTAGCGGCTGAAACGTTTTACTTTTTGAAAAATATTTTTTTTCCTTCTCAAACTGTTAATTCAAGTAGCTGCAATTGAAATAGGCATTCAGCACAAGAGAATACAGATAATTTAATCTTGATGTTACATTGTGCATACAGAATATTATTTCAAGCCAAGATATGTATCAATTTCAGGAAGGATAATTTTTAAAATGGTCAATTGTTACCTCAAGAAAACTAAGATATTAAAGAAGATGCATAATATTAAATACTTTATATAAGCTTTTATAACAATAACTATATTGATTTTACCTCTCGGTAAGCTTCCACTTCATCAGGAGTCATTTTAGCTATTTCAGGAACTTCAACGTAAAAGGACTTCCTAAATTCAATATAATTCATATCGGCATGATCTACTTTTGCTAGTTCTTTCTTCTGTTTATTAGCAATAGATGCAGCAGTAGAAGTCAGATCTTCTTGTTCTTCTTCAGAAGAGTACTGAAATAAAAATCAGAATGCTGAGGATAACAATATAAAACAAATTTTAACATTGAAATGTTTTTTTTTTTTTTTTATAATTAGTTACTAAAGCTAACTGCGTTAAACATTTATAATAAGTTGACAAATTTTTGTCGTTAGGGTCACACAAAAAAAAACGACTTTTCAAGGCATCCTTATTTCATGTTGCACCTACAGATCAATCCAGTTGAAATCGCCCAAATTGGAAAAATTTGTTGCTCAAAATTATTGATTATCCTTATTTTTTTACCAGTTACTCCCCAATACTAGGTGAGTTCAAAACTGCAGTAAACATTATTTTTGCCATCCAATTTAAGTTAGCATTGTAACTACTTTTGCCGTCCAATTTAAATTAGCATTGTAACTACTTTTTTTCGTTATTATTAGTCGGATCATAAAATGTTATAGAACAAATCTTGTTAAACTTTTGATTGTCTACAATTGTTGTCTATACATGTTTTGTTTAAACTCAAGTATTATTCGAGTTATTCGAACTTTATTGTTTTCAGCTTGTCAGTAACTCATTGGTTTTTTACATATCAATATAGAAAACATGATGATATGAGATCACAAGTGTTATACCAGCATTCGGGAAATCTTAGTAGTATAGTATTTGCAAAGGTCCATGGAGGACTTTTGTCATCTTCCAGATAGAATTGATGAACATTTGAAGACACTTTTCAAATGTAGTATCATGAGTACAAACTAACTACTGATTAGGGGCTCAGGTTGACTGTGCGAGTTAGGGCGTTGGTCCTAAACTCGCATGGTAGACCTAGAGTGGCGAGTTCGATTCCCGCCCTGGGCAGTAGACATTTATTTAGTGATGGACTCACTAAATAAACTCCTTAAGCCCACCTTGGCTAGAAAAGGGTGGTAACCTGTAGATAACCCGTCCCGATTAGCCCAGTAGCATAAAGCGGACGTAAATAATAATAAACAAAAACAAACAAACTGCTGATTTCCTTCAAAAGGAAATCTGCTAATTAAACAGAAGCAACTCTAATAGACTAATGCCTGTTCTAATTACTATTTACTCCTTGACTATTGAGGTCATATAAAATGTATAATTTAAGAGTACAATTCTACATAAATATTAAAAATAAACCTTTATAAATATAAAAAATAATAGCACACCTCAAGTCCATCTTGATTTTGCTCAATAAGTTCTCCTTTATTTTTTGTAGTGTTACTCCTTTTAGCAACACCTGTCATTATGACAACACCAGCACTGTTTTTATTTTCGACAGGTTTGTGATCACCTTCAGGCTTTCCTTTACTATCTAATTTGTTGACTTTCCTTACTTCTTCCTGCACTTCCTATAAACAGAATTCATGTTTGAAAAAAAAATGTCTGAAAACTCAATAGATGTTGGAGTTAAGAATTTCAATGAAAACAAGAAACACTCACAATAGAAAGAAAATGTTCTAAATATACTCTTCATTTCTATGAAATAACATACTCACCTGGTAAAATCTGATTACCCAGACAATATTTAGTTGTACTGGCTCATGAACAGATATGCACTCTTATTTCAAATCTATTAGATTTCTATTTAATTATGAACGAGTGTTTCAAAATACTTAATAATTACTCGGGTGGGTACCCACATTAACCCGTAGTGCCATAGACATAAATATTTTCAAAATTGAAAATGCGGGAATCACAGACAGAAGACAATGCTTTAGATTCTCTATTCCTGCCTTGCTAAGAAACTTACGTAAAGAAGAGTTCACTTTTAGACTGAACATTAAACACTTTGAATCCCATGAGTATATATAGTCTCTCTCACTAAAATTCCACGGCTTTCGGCATCAATTTTCTTCATGTTAGAATAATGAACAATAACTCCCCACAAAAACACTTTATCCAGTACACAGTTAGCCATATTTGATAAAGTAAAACTTTAAGTTATTTACCCCTTAACCAAATGATACACTAAAAACAAAGCCCTATTAGTAGTGACATCTATGAGAAAACAATACAATCTAATTCAAGTACCCAATTAGAGTGAAGATAACACTTAAATTTACAAAAGTCACAATGTTCTGGCAATTCAGTAAACCAATGTAGATTGAACAAAAATATAATTATTTTGCAAATTAGCTACAAACATTTATGAATAAATTAACTTCTTAGCTAATGAATGTAGTATAAATAAAATTAAACGTTTACAAACAAAGCATAACAAAAGAAGAGTAGGTAAAGGAAAGGAAGTTGGAATGCAGATAGGTAGGTGGAGCAGTGGATTACTGGCTCTGGGAGATTGGTGGCTGCTACTAGAACTAGTACCTACAACTATCCTACCTACTACTAGTAGTAGTCACCGTCTCTAGACAAATTTTTGCCCATCTAAAGGCTTATAGAGCCAAAAAATTTCATGTTAGCCATTTCTTTTTAAGCGTAGAATGTACTAAACACAGTTGTTAGTAAAAACAGAGAAACATTTGTAGCCTTCTCTAACTAAGCAGATTTAATTTCCAAGTTCTAAAGTGTATTCGTGTAATTTTAAATCCTATAAAACATCTAATTACAGTGTTAAACAAAGAGTATTTTTAAATGATGTTTCTGGCAAATATTTTGACATGCATTGAGCAATTATATCCGCTGAACTTTAATCAATTAGTTAAACTAGTTAACCTTTAATGAAAAAGGTAACAATTTCATGTCAATGGCTAATACGAGAAATCAAATTTTTAAAAAATTTCAGTATAATAGAATTTCAAAAACGACATAAAACATGAAAATCTTTATTATCTTAAAAACTCATGAGCCAGTCATCACGGCTTGTTACAAGGCTTTCTCCACCTTTCACAAATTCCTTTAGATTTGGAACAAAAGATGAAAGATCTCCATTTCTTTAGTCAATAGTTAGTTACTCAATCATCTCACAATGAGGAGTGGGACCTGAGGGAACGAACGGTAGCTTAACAAAACAACTAAATGAAATTTACTCAGTAATCTCTGATATCGAACCTGGAAACTGTAAAATAGTAATCTAGTCAATTATTCTTTACATTACCATTGGCAAACACAAAATAACATATTTAATGTTTAGAAGAGGAAGCATTTTACTAATTAAACTTCTCTAGAAATGTGAATTTAGTCCAGAATCCTCAAAGCAAGTTGTTTTTAAAAGAAATACAATTGGAAGTTGTAAATAAGTGAAAATAAAAGCTTTATGAAGGCCATAGAGAAAGGAAGCACAGGGGAAAGCTTCTTAGAGATATCTTAAGGCCCAACAATTACATCCAAAAGTATAAGGTAAGATCAATGTATGTATTATAAGGTAAGATCAATGTATGTATTGTAAGGTAAGATCAATGTATGTATTATAAGGTAAGATCAATGTATGTATTGTAAGGTAAGATCAATGTATGTATTATAAGGTAAGATCAATGTATGTATTATAAGGTAAGATCAATGTATGTATTATAAGGTAAGATCAATGTATGTATTGTAAGGTAAGATCAATGTATGTATTATAAGGTAAGATCAATGTATGTATTGTAAGGTAAGATCAATGTATGTATTATAAGGTAAGACCAATGTATGTATTATAAGGTAAGATCAATGTATGTATTATAAGGTAAGATGAATGTATGTATTATAAGGTAAGATCAATGTATGTATTGTAAGGTAAGATCAATGTATGTATTATAAGGTAAGATCAATGTATGTATTGTAAGGTAAGATCAATGTATGTATTATAAGGTAAGATCAATGTATGTATTATAAGGTAAGGTCAATGTATGTATTATAAGGTAAGATCAATGTATGTATTATAAGGTAAGATCAATGTATGTATTATAAGGTAAGATCAATGTATGTATTATAAGGTAAGGTCAATGTATGTATTATAAGGTAAGATTACTGGCCACAGGGGAGGAGGGAAAGCTAGAAAATTATTTTTTGAAAACATTAAACATGCTTCTGAAAGATCCTAATATCTACCTAAACCTGACTACTTTGTGACAAATTGTAGCTACCTCCTGAATTTTGAAAATGTAGCTCAAATTGGCCTATAAATAAATTAGGATTAGGAGTAAATTGAGCTCTAATCTGAATACGAATCAAATCTAGTGGGGGAAATAGTATATATACCATCATAAAAGCGTCCAGAGGGTCAACTTCTTCTTCTTCGCCTTCTTTTTTTGCATCTTTATTCGATTCATCTTCTTCATCACTGTCGTCTTCTAGATTCCATTTCTTAGAAGGTAATTGGAGGCTAGCTGTACATAGCAACAAAATTTTTAATTTATTTCTTTTAAGTAAAGCAATATGCTTAGGGTACAAAAAAAAAATCCAGTAAATATTAAAACCCCAATCTATTAAAACTCAATAGTTTAAACAAAGGTTAAATTAAAAATCCCAATATTTATGCCTTAAAAGCTGTTCTCTCGTCCAATTAATTTAGTATATTTAATTTGCCAAACAAATTTGAAAATGGTAGCACACACACATAATTTTGAATGAATAGTGTATGTCATTTAGATGCATGAAAATGAAAAGTTATCTTTGGCCTGACTAGAAGTCTTACGATACCACTGATGGTAACAACATATATCCTTAAGGGAAATTTCCTAAAATAAAAAAAATAGTATTTTACTATCTATAACTGTTATTTTATTTTAATGGAGTTGTTGAAAAATAATTAATTTCACAATCTACTATATTTAATAGATTACTATTACACTAAATATTGAGAGCACGAACAAGTTTCGAAGTAAGTTATAAAACAACAGAACAGAAGATATGAGAGATGGATATTGCATGGTCATTAAATTTATAGTATGTATTGCACGGTAATTAAATTTACTGAATTGAATAATAATTAAACATACTGTATTGCACAATAATTAAATATATTTAAGGTATCTATTTAGAGAGAGAGGGGGCTCAGGTTAGTCATGCGAGTTAAAGCATTGACCTTAATCTCACATGGTAAACCTAGAGTGGCGAGTTCGATTCTAACCTGGGCAATGGAATTTATTTAGTGATGGAATTCATTAAATAAAATCCTTAGTCCCACCCTGGATAGAAAAGGGTGGTAACCTGTAGAGAACCCGTCCCAATTAGCCTAAGTTTCAAAAAGTGGAAGTTAATAAATAATAAAAATAGACAGAGAGTATTGTGTCTGGATTGAGAACAGGGCTTTTTCTTCCACTGGCTTGCTTTGCTGTCTATGTACCCAACGAGACCCCAAACTTAAGTAGTCTGACAGAGGTTACAATTATTATTGTAACATTAATAGAAAAAATCATATTCAATTTAATTTTAAAATATATCGTAAAACAATAACTAATATATTTTTGAGAATGATAAACTAATTACAATGAATGCAATTTGTCCTAAATATCTTTCTTGATAAAGGGTCGAATAAAAACATCGATAGCCATTACCTGAGAGTGACGTGGAGGCTAGGCTTCCTAGGAAGGTATCAATAGCGTACTAGTTGCATCAGTAAAAGAATAACAATAGAGATAGCTGGAAATTGGGAAAAATAAAAAATTCATTTTGCACTGAGACCTAAAAAAGGGTTTAAGGAGAAAAAAAAGAAGAGAGAAAGAAAACAGTTCTTACCCAAAGAAGTTTTCAAGTCCTTTTTAACAGCTTCCACCTCTTTCTTTTTCCTTTCGGCTCGCCACCTTTCAATTCTTTCTCTTCTTTTCTGCATTTCCAGTTCCAACCTTTTCTGCTCTTCCTCCTATAAAAGGAAAATTCTCCTGAAATATCTTTTCTTTTTACCCTAATAAGAAAAACACTAGCAACTCACAAATTTCATTAATTAGCTTTGAGACCGGAATGAATTAAATTTAAATGTTCTGTATTTCCACTTTCCTAAATATGAGATTTATGACTTAGAGACTTCTTCCATTAACTGGAAGTAAAAACAAATCAAAAAATAGTTTATAATTTCTTATCCTCAATAAGTAGTGTACATAAACATCATTATATAAGGTATGTTTCAGGTTTTGAAATCTATTAAGTGTTTTAAATTGAATAATTTCATGATAATCATATAATTATAGAAAAAAAATTGTTGTACAATGTTTTTTCACTTTATCTCATGCCATACATTTGCTATATGTATATTAGAGTATTAAATTATATTCATTTTGTTCTCCATTTTATGGTTGAATATAGTTTATAATTATTAAAAAATATTGTAACTAATTCTTAAAATGTTTATATAGTTTTAAAAAAGGATTATGTTAAATAAAATACATGTATTTATTTGAATCCCAAAAAACCAAAGATTATATATATGTCAATTTATCGACTAAAATAAAAAATAAATAAATGATGGAATGGAAAAATAAATAAAAAGTCCATCACGCAGAAGCTGTGTTAACTAAGCAGATTTCCTACTTTCCCCACGTATTTGCATTTATCTCAAAACGTAAAAGTTCAATGAGAACATTATTTGGTATTTGGGCTTCAAATAATGTGCTACCATAATATAACAACTTATTGTTAATACGACAAGAGTAGGATTGGGGGTTTTCAGAAGGCAGAAAACTAAAAAAAATGCCAATATCTTTGTTAATACTAAAGATAGAGAATAAATGTATATAACAATATTTATAGTATACTGTATTTACAATAAAATTGATTCTATGCACTTTTTTGATCCGATGTATAATAACAGAAATATTTCAAATTTACAAAATTCTCCCCCTTTAAACCCTCCCCCTCCCACTTATTCAATGATTATTAGCAGTGAGAAATACAGAATGGATGGTGGAATGTAATGGGCAGAGTGAGGTTCCAGTGGGGAAATCTGCTTAGTTTAAGCAGTCCTGTATGACAGACATTTTATTTTTTTGAGGTAGTTCAAACCTCACTGGCTCTAATATTAAAATCATTGCAGCCTGAGAAAACTACATATATTTAGAAGTAATATAAAATCATTGCACTTCTGCACAGATGACCCATCATTGCATTGCAAAAGAGTTTAATAATAGAAGGTTCATTTTCTTTTGGAAGGCTTAAAGAGTCCTTCCTACTTTTTTTTTTTTTCAAGAGTAATGAAGAATTAGAAATAGAAAGATCATTCAGAGAAACATCTTTTCTGCACAAGGAGGCTTATATTTATACAAAGCCTTAATACATGATTTTCTCGCTCAAAATCTTAAAACAAACTGTTGAGATCTTTCCACATAACAACCCATTCAGTATTTGGTGGAGAGTGTCATGGAAGAGCAGCATTAGGGGTAATCCTAAAAAACATTTTCAAGGGACTGAGCAACATGTATCACTTTATCCAACAGCTTGTCCAATTGCAGGTAAAAGAAGAATAAAAGACAAAATTGAAAGAATTTTCATTTTACTCATCAAATATAACTGGACCATAAATTACTAAAAGCTATTTTAAATGCTTAAAACAACTGAATGAATGGTTCCAATACCTTATCTATTTTTGTTGGGTCAAAAGGTTCATCAGGTTCAATTCGAACTTCTCTCTTTTCTTCTTTTTTAATAATTTTCTCTCGAGATTTCGATCTTGACCTGGATCTTGATCTAGATCTTCGTCTCTTTGACCTCGACTCATTGGACCTTTTTTCTTTTCTGGAATGTGAACATTTATAACAAAATCACTTTTAAGATAAATATAGATTTTAAAAATTGACTATTCATCTTATTTATAAGATACATTTACACATGCAATATGTAATAATACATATTACACATATAATATGTATTATGTAATAACCCATAATTACACTTAGCAATTACGTGCATCTTACTCCTTTTGTACTCATGAATCCTTTCACCACATTACCTCACAGTTTGGCAGTATGCATCATTTTTTCTATTTTAGTAGTTTTATTTATCACAACACTTATTGCCACCATAAGACACAAAACAAACCTGAGATTATGATTTATTTTATTTAAAAATGACTTCATTCTTAGAACTTGGCGGCAAAAATTAAATTCACAGAATTCATACCACATTGTTTGATGTGTACCTTTTACCCAGTAATATTGAGATAAGCTTTGACTAATGTTTCACGCACTTGTTGATTATTTATTGTCATTATTTTTTTATTTATTTACGTCCACTTTATGCTACTATGGCTAATTGGGACGGAATATCTACAGGTTATCGCCCTTTTCTAGCCAGGATGGGCCTAAGGAAATTATTTAATGAGTCCGTCAGGGCAGGAATCGTACCCACCACTCTAGGTATACCATGCGAGATCAAGACCAACGCTTGAACTCACACGGCCAACCTGAGCCCTTTGTTGATTATGCAAAAACAATCACAAAAATGTTTCAATTGTCAATAGAATTGAGTACCAGCGCCTTCTTCTATATGGCCTACTTGACGCACTTCCCAATTCTTCAAATCTTTCGATTATGTTCAATACTGAAGAAGAAATTTTTAAACAACAATTATTCAAATTTCATGAATACTTTAGTTTGTCACAAACTCACTATTGATTCCGAAAGGTCTTTTGTTAATTCTATTGCAATGGTTAAATAAGTACTAAACAGAGTTACAATGGACCGAAATATACTTTAGACTCTTAATAAATAAAGATAACATAATCCAACAATTATTTTTTAATCCATGAACAAATACGACGAAATGCATCAATGAATACTTTATAAAAAGTATCATCATATTTTATAGGACATAAAATCTCTATACCTCTAAATATTAAAAAAAAAAATAGAATCACTTATTAATAAAAATACAAATGCTTATCTATATATATATATATATATATATATATATATATATATATATATATATATATATATATATATATATATATATGAAAGTTTGTCTGTATGCCCTTTATAGAATCGTAAACGGCTGAACAGAATTTTATGAAACTTGGTATGTATATTACTACTAATCCAACTTAGGTTTTAGGCTATGCTAATATTCACTGAAATGAACAGGAGTGGGAGTTATAAGAGAGACCTCAAATTAAAAATAGCGATATTTCATTTCCTATTGGTTTTCCACCAAATATGCACATAAAAAAAGTCATTTATTTTGTTATTTAGAGAAACTTTTATTATATACACTTTGGTCTTATACCGAATTATAAATGAGTTATACACTAAAAACTATAGTGAAAATCAACAATTTTAAATGGCACAAAAGACTCAACCGAACTTAACGAAACACTGTATGTGATTTGATGTTAACACCTCCCTGATTATAAGCTATATTAAAATTTCGAGGTACGAACAGGAGTGGGTGTAATAAGGGAGGTATGAAATATATTTTGATATTTTGTAACCTATTCATTTTTCAGTAAACATGCATATTTCAAAAGTTCTTTTTTTTTTTTGTTATTTAAAGTAGCTTTTGTTATATGCACTTTTGCCATATAATGAAGTATAAATGAGGTACACACGAAAAATTATAGAAGGAGTCAACAATGTTATAGGACACGAAAGATTACATCGAAATCAACGAAACTGTATTTTTGACTATAAGCTATATTATTATTTTTAGGAACCAACAGTTTTTTAGGGACTAACAGGGAGACATGAAATGAAAAATTGTCTTATTTTGTTATCTATTGTTCTTTTGGCGAACGTGCACATGACAAAAGATGTTTAATTCGATATTTAGAGTTTAGAACTTTTATTATATACTATATACATCTTTATCGTAATTTAGTATTTCAGTTGGTGGTGTAGCAATGCGGGCAGGTAACAGCTAGTAAATAACCCGAGTTGGTATTCTGGCAGGTAGAAGTGACTTCTAATGTAGGTAGGATGAAAGAATGGGCTACGCTTCCACTATAACTATGGTATATTTTATAAGTGAAACTTCACTTTTCTTTCGAGAAGAAATTAATGTCATTCAAACACTAATATCCCGGACAGTTGAATAGTGAGATTATGATATGTTTAATGAGTAGAGAGAAAGATATACCAAATTGGGTTCAAAAATATCGAATTGGTAAATATTTAGTACCTTTGAGAGCGGCTCCTAGACCTCCTTGCCCTTTCCCTGCTTCGAGTTCTCCTTCTCCTCTCCCTCTCTCGATCCCTATCCCTCTCTCTGCTTCTCTTTCTTCTCCTCTCCGGCGTCGCCGATCTACTCCGAGTCCTCTTACCATGATCCCTTCGGCAAAAATAAACATATAATCACTATTTCAAACCACAACAGCCATATATAGAACCCTTACATCAAAACCGATATGTTCACTAGCAATACCGCAAACAATACCTCATTAATATAAATAGCTTCTTCTTCTTTTGACTCAACTTGAAAACACAATAATTACTCTAATTACTACAATAAAAATCGCATTACATTATACAACAGATACAAATAAATACCACAGAATAGGTTATAACATTATCAAAACACGAAGAAAGGAGCTTTGATGATATCGATTTTTAAATAATACTTCAAAAACGGTTTTCATAAAATAAAATAATTATTTTGTTATATTATTATATATTGGATTAAAAATATAATATCCTTAAAGAGATATTCTTAAATGGTATTTTTTTTAAATATATACCCTAGTAACATTCAACAAAAAACTAAACAGCTATATACTAATTACACTATACAAATTTCTTTAAAAAATTCTATATTCAGTATTTAAAATAAATACCATTTGGTTCCTGAACAATAAAATAAGAGGGGAGGAGGGTGATAATACAAAAATATTGAAACTGTATCATTGCTCTAACCACTCCTGACCCCCCCCCCTCTTCCTTTAAATAATCAGATATTCCTTATAAATCTTAAAGTATGCCTATTATATATATATATATATATATATATATATATATATATAGATATATATATATACTAGCTAAAGTACCCGGCTTCGCTCGGGAAATCATTAGAGGCAGAATATTGAGGGTATTTTTATAGCAAGGTTTCAATGTGTATAATTATACTTCCTGTCTGGGCGTGTTATTTTACCGTAACTGTAGGGGGCGTATAGAATAGAAATTTTGAAAATGAGTTTCCAATCAATCCCTCTCTACATTGTTTCCCTTAAAGGAAATCAGCTATTGAGGTCGTACTCATGACGCGATTTTCGAAATTTTTCTTCAAATGTCCATCGATCCGACCTAGGAGATGAAGAAAATGAGGTCCGTTCAAAACTGTACATATATATTTGTCCGTTACCGCTCTAGTGGTCGCAATTTTTATCTTATCGTTACCAAACTTGATATATAATCGTTTTATACAAAAAGAAAGACTAAGTTCGTTAACGCCTGAATTCGGACCAGGGGGAGGGGGAGGAGGGTTTAGAGGGGGAGAATTTCGAAAATTCTTGATACTAGTGTATTATATCTACCACATTTTAGTTCCACTAGTTCCACGCTAGAATGCGCTACTGAAGTGCGAAGCTAGCTGTCCCAGGCTAATGAGGTTATCTTTTGTCATAGTTGTGTTTGCTGTTTATTTGTGTTTGTTGTTTATTGTGCTGTTTAGTGTTTCTTAGTCCTTTAAAAATGCCTCTTTGGGATTTGCCAACAACTGAAGAAGACGCTGTTAAATATTTACAGGAGAGGAATATTTTGGCTATCAGAAGAAAGTGTTCCTAAATCACATTGTATGAAACTTTATAGTGGAAAAAAAAGTGTTTTTTGGAAGTATAATGTAAGAAAGTGTGGTGAGCAAGTCGGCGTTCGGATTAGCACTTCGTTCGAAGGAAGTAAAATTCCATTTTGTAATGCATTGAAGTTCTTTTACTGCTGGTGCGAAGAATTAACATCTGTAAATTTTTGGAAAAAAAACAACTCAAAATTTCCAATAAGTGCATTTTAAATTGTACTTCCACACATTTACCGCCTAAATGTGAATAAAATGTTTTATTTTTAAAAGTTGTGTTTTCTTTTATTTATCATTATAATTCCGTAGAAGGTTATAAGGTAAGAATAACCTCCCTTGCGGGCGATGAATGTACTACTTAAAACAGTAGCGCATTCTAGCGGGGAACTAGTGGAACTAAAATGTGGTGGATATAATACACAAGTACCCATTTGCAATAAAACTGGTTAGCGACTTTTAGGTTATGGTATTTAGGTTGCATGGAGAGCTACGATCCTTCCCCCTCACCTTGCATTTTGAATATAAATTCAATTATTTTTATGTTACCACACTTATTTATTTCCACCGGGAAAATTAATTATTAGAAAAATCGGCTAAAGTGTATTTTAGTCCCCCCCCCTAGCCGCCATCTTGTTACGTTAAAGTCCGACATATTGCTTTTTGCTAGTGTTTACTATTCATATCGTTTCCGGTGCTAAATGAGTGCACGACAAAGTTTTTTACTCAATTGGAAGTGCAGGGAAAGCGTACCATTATTAAATGGTGCATCAAATTGGGATTCTTATTTCTACGTACGAATGCTCAAAATGTAGGAAGAACATTTTTAACTTAAAAAAATTTAAGTTAAAATTAAAATCCCCCACCCCTCGGTGTAAACCACGGATGGCGTATTTTGGAAATTTGAGTGTTAAAAAAGATGAAGTTAGATAAACAAAACCCCCACCCTCGGTGTAAACCACCGATGGCGTATTTTGGAAATTTGAAAGTGTTAAAAAAGATGAAGTTAGATAAACAAAACCCCCACCCTCAGTATAAACCACCGATGGCGTATTTTGGAAATTTGAAAGTGTTAAAAACAATGAAGTTAGATAAACAAAACCCCCACCCTCAGTATAAACCACCGATGGCGTATTTTGGAAATTTGAAAGTGTTAAAAACAATGAAGTTAGATAAACAAAACCCCCACCCTCAGTATAAACCACCGATGGCGTATTTTGGAAATTTGAAAGTGTTAAAAAAAATGAAGTTAGATAAACAAAACCCCCACCCTCGGTGTAAACCGCGGATGGCGTATTTTGGAAATTTGAAAGTGTTAAAAAAGATGAAGTTAGATAAACAAAACCCCCACCCTCAGTATAAACCACCGATGGCGTATTTTGGAAATTTGAAAGTGTTAAAAAAGATGAAGTTAGATAAACAAAACCCCCACCCTCGGTGTAAACCACCGATGGCGTATTTTGGAAATTTGAAAGTGTTAAAAACAATGAAGTTAGATAAACAAAACCCCCACCCTCGGTGTAAACCACCGATGGCGTATTTTGGAAATTTGAAAGTGTTAAAAAAGATGAAGTTAGATAAACAAAACCCCCACCCTCGGTGTAAACCACCGATGGCGTATTTTGGAAATTTGAAAGTGTTAAAAAAGATGAAGTTAGATAAACAAAACCCCCACCCTCGGTGTAAACCACCGATGGCGTATTTTGGAAATTTGAAAGTGTTAAAAAAAATGAAGTTAGATAAACAAAACCCCCACCCTCGGTGTAAACCGCGGATGGCGTATTTTGGAAATTTGAAAGTGTTAAAAAAGATGAAGTTAGATAAACAAAACCCCCACCCTCGGTGTAAACCACCGATGGCGTATTTTGGAAATTTGAAAGTGTTAAAAACAATGAAGTTAGATAAACAAAACCCCCACCCTCGGTGTAAACCACCGATGGCGTATTTTGGAAATTTGAAAGTGTTAAAAAAGATGAAGTTAGATAAACAAAACCCCCACCCTCAGTATAAACCACCGATGGCGTATTTTGGAAATTTGAAAGTGTTAAAAAAAAATGAAATTAGATAAACAAAACCCCCACCCTCGGTGTAAACCACCGATTGCGTATTTTGGAAATTTGAAAGTGTTAAGAAAGATAGGGTTAGGAAAACATAATGGCCGACCTCGTCATCGTGTCCCACCAAGGGGGGGGGACTAAAATACACTTTCACCGAAAAATCAAATTCTTTAATGTTTTGAATAATTAATTTAAGTAAAGCAATGTTGATAGCCCTCAAGCGGAAAGGGAAGTTGCACAGAGGCTAACACAGTTAATTGTGTTAACTTATTTCCTGTTAAATGTTGTCATTATTGGAATTTCTTTCTACTTACAAGCGACTATTTCTAAACTATGTGTGCTCGGAGTGGGTTTGATAGAAAATATGTGCATTATAATAGATACTACTTAATTATAATAAATGCCACCCATTATTATGATTTGAATTATTCACGGTGTGTCAAACAGTAGAGAGGGATTGATTGGGAACTCATTTTTATTTACTCTTTATACTAAAACTTCTACTCTACAAGTCCCCTTCAGTTACCTGGCCCTTATGGAAAAATAATTGGCCCACACGGGTAGTATAATTGTACACATTGAAGCCTTGCTATAAAAATACACTCAATATTCAGCCTCTAATGATTTCCCGAACGAAGCCGGGTACCTTAGCTAGTATATATATAAAACCTTCGTTGTTTAAATATGGTTCCTGTTGAAGAGTATAAAGATTGAAAGAAGTTAAGCACTAAATTACCCATTTATTTTCATCTCTGAACATAAACCTCCTCATATTCCGTCATTCACTTATTCTATTCGTAAAGTAAAAAGTAAGTGTTAGACGAATATTCAAGAATTTAACCTCAAGACAACTGTTACCCTTCGATGATGTCCAAAAAAAAAATGTTCGCGACGAAATAGCAAGGTAGGAATAGCTTGTCACCACAATATCCCCTCATTTCACCAAATGTTGGAAACGCTCTTTGATCTCAGGAATTATCTAGATAAGCGCTTGAAACATGAAGTGGTCTTTGGGCGATTATTGAAGATTTTATGCATGTTTAAGGGCTCGAATTGCAGTCATATTATTGTTGCGAATACTACATATATGAAAAATTAAACAGAGTTAATCACATTTTTTAGAAGTACGAAGTAGATCAAATGTGCCAACGGATGGTCTTGATCGTTCTCGGCAATGTGAGTCTAAGATCTGGACGTGTCTGGACACCTCTCCTTTGATGTAAGCCGATGAGCTATAAAAGGGGTCAAGCCTGCCCCGAGAGTTAGTTTGTTCTCAGGGGTAAAGTGTTTTATGTAAAGAATTGTGTTGTGCCATTTTTATGTAAAGAACGGTGTAGTGCCGTGTAAAATTAAAGGTACAGTGCAGTACCGTTATCTCTGAGACGATCAGTGCAGTGCCATGTTTTTGTGAACTTCAGTAATCGTGAGTAAGTTATTGGACTGTGCACTAAGAAGAACGGTGAAGCTATCAGTGCATACTGTGAGTAAAAGTTAAGAATAATTAACCAAGTGTGTAGTGCATTGTGCACAAGAACTCTAATAAACAAAGTTTATTACTGATTTTGTAATAAATGTAACAGTATTATGGATTCAGCATAAAAAGAAAAACAAAATAATTGAATTCTGCTCAGGGATCCTGTTGTAATACATGAGAAGCAGCAGGTGGTGACTATAAGTTATAAGTCCAAATTTAAAATTCCAAAATCTATAGGCTTTGGGACTGGAAATACATTCTAAACACTTTCATTTCCTTTACATTCCTTAAAACCGGTATCACAACATATTGACGAATATATGTTTTGACATCCAATTAAATAGCGCTTCCTAATAATTCAATTATATCATATAGAAAAAATAAAGAATGGGTATTAAGGCATTCTCATGGAACTCGAAGTTTCTTGGCGGCCAAAAGACGAGAGTCATAATTTCGAAATTTGCAATACTTGACAATTTTAGCAGATTTCCCTTAACAGAAATCAGCTATTGAGGTCGTACTCATGACGGAATTTTCGAAATTTTTCTACAAATGTCCATCGATCCTACCTAGTAGATGACGAAAATGAGGTCCGTTCAAAACTGTATATATATATATATATATATATATATATATATATATATATATATATATATATATATATATACTAGCTCAGATACCCGGCTTCGCTCGGGAATTCATTTGAGGCTGGATGGTGATGGTATATTTTTGGCAAGGCTTTACTTTGCACAATATTTTGACATTTACCCGTTCCAGTGTTTAGGGGTAATACCCGTTGTTAGCATTTGTTAATAATAAAATTATTTTTTTATGTAAGACTTCACTGTCCTGCATATTGTCATATTTCCCGTCTCCTGTGCATTATGCATAGATTTGAATTATTAAGGAGAAAATATTGACATACATTTGAATTAATTTTTTCAGGTGAGGTACCTGGTAGTTCATATTGAAAAGAAGTGTTGAGCAAATTTCTCTAAATAACAAAATAAACAACTTTTGTTATGTGCATATTTGCCGAAACCCCAATAGGAAATCATTATTATTAATTTCAGGCCACCCTTACAACCCCCACTCCTGCCCGTCCCTAGAAATGTTAGTATGGCTTATTATAAGGAAGGCGTTAGTGCTAATACACATACTGAGTGTTTTATTTAGTTCGGTTGATTCTTTTGTGCCAAATAAAATTGTTGTCTCCCGCTATAATGTTTAGCGTATAACACCTTTATACTTCGTTATACGATAATAGTGCATATAACAAAAGTTACTTTAAATAACAAAATAAACAACTTTTGTTATGTGCATATTTGTTGAAACCCCAATAGGAAACGAAATATCGCTATTTTTAATTTCAGGCCTCCCTTATAACCCCCACTCCTGCCCGTCCCTAGAAATGTTAGTATGGCTTATTATAAGGAAATCGTTAGTACTAATTCACATAGCGAGTTTGGTTTAGTTCGGTTGAGTCTTTTGTGCCAAATAAAATTGTTGACTTCTGCTATAGTTTTTAGCGTATAACTCATTTATACATCGGTATACAGCAAAAGTGCATATAACAAAAGTTACTCTAAATAACAAAATGAACAACTTTTGTTATGTTTACATTTGACGAAAAACCAATAGGAAACGAAATATCGCTATTTTTAATTTCAGGCCTCCCTTATAACCCCCACTCCTGCCCGTCCCTAGAAATGTTGGAATGGCTTGTTATAAGCGTTAGTGCTAATACATGTACCGAGTTTTATTTATTTCGGTTGGGTCTTTTGTCAACAAATAAAATTGTTCACTTCCGTTATAGGTTTTAGCGTATATCTCGTTTATATTTCGGTATACGAAAAAAGTGTATATAACAAAAGTTACTCTAAATAACAAAATAAACAACTTTTGTTATGTAAATAATTGCCGAAAATGCATTAGGAAACGAAATATTGCTATTTTTAATTTCAGCCCTCCCTTATAACCCCCACTCCTGTTCGTCTCAGAGAAAATTAATATAGCCTAAAGTCTAAGTTGGGTTAGTATTAATATACATACCAAGTTTCATAAAATTCGGTTCAGCCGTTTGTGCGTGAAAAGGTAACAAACAAACAAACAAACAAATAAACAAACAAACAAACAAACAGACACCAAAGAAACAAAATGCAGTTTTGGTGTCTATGACATGTGAAACGAAAAGTTATCGTGAAATTTCGCGGAAAAAATCAATGTACAGACAGAGGCTACAATTTTATATATATACTAGCTTAGATACCCGGCTTCGCTCGGGAATTCATTTGAGGCTGAATGGTGATGGTATATTTTTGGCAAGGCTTTACATTGCACAATATTTTGACATTTACCCGTTCCAGTGTTTAGGGTTAATACCCGTTGTTGGCATTTGTTAATAATAAAATTATTTTTTTATGTAAAACTTCACTGTCCTGCATATTGTCATATTTCCCGTCTCCTGTGCATTATGCATAGATTTGAATTATTAAGGAGAAAATATTGATATACATTTGAATTAATTTTTTCAGGTGAGGTACCTGGTAGTTCATATTGAAAAGAAGTGTTGAGCAAATTTCTCTAAATAACAAAATAAACAACTTTTGATATGTGCATATTTGCCGAAAACCCAATAGGAAATCATTATTATTAATTTCATGCCTCCCTTATAACCACCACTCCTGCCCGTCCCTAGAAATGTTAGAATGGTTTATTATAAGGAAGGCGTTAGTGCTAATACACATAATGAGTGTTTTATTTAGTTCGGTTGAGTCTTTTGTGCCAAATAAAATTGTTGTCTCCCGCTATAATTTTTAGCGTATAACGTCTTAATATTTCGGTATACGATGATAGTGTATATAAAAAAAAAAGTTACTCTAAATAACAAAATAAACAACTTTTGTTATGTGCATATTTGCTGAAAAAGCAATAGGAAACGAAATATCGCTATTTTTAATTTCTGGTCTCCCTTATAACCCCCACTCCTGCCCGTCCCTAGAAATGTTAGTATGGCTTATTATAAATAAATCGTTAGTATTAATTCACACAGCGAGTTTGTTTTAGTTCGGTTGAGTCTTTTATGCCAAATAAAATTGTGGACTCCCGCTATAGTGTTTAGCGTATAACTCATTTATACTTCCGTATACGGCAAAAGTGCATATAACAAAAGTTACTCTAAATTACAAAATAAACAACTTTTGTTATGAGCATATTTGCTGAAAAAGCAATAGAAAATGAAATATCGCTATTTTTAATTTCAGGTCTCCCTTATAACCCCCACTCCTGTTCGTCTTAGAGAACATTAATATAGCCTAAAGTCTAAGTTGGGCTAGTAGTAATATACATACCAAGTTTCATAAAATTCGGTTCAGCCGTTTATGCGTGAAAAGGTAACAAACAAACAAACAAACAAATAAACAAACAAACAAATAAACAAACAAACAAACAAACAGACACCAAAGAAACAAAATGCAGTTATGGTGTTTATGACATGTGAAACGAAAAGTTATCGTGAAATTTCGCGAAAAAAATCAATGTACAGACAGAGGTAAAATTTTTATATATATATAGATATATATATATATATATATATATATATATATATATATATATATATATATATATTTGTCTGTTACCGCTTTAGCGGTCGCAATTTTTGTTTGACCGTTACCAAACTCGATATTTAGTCGTTCTATGTAAGAAGAAAGATCAAGTTCGTTAATGGCTGAAATCGGACCAGTGGGAGGAGGGGGTTAGAAGGGAGGATTTTCGAAAATTCGAAATATCTCCATTACTGTACGTCGGATCGAAACATTGTACAGAGTCAATCTTATTGCAAATTAAATTTACTATAAATATGGTTATATACATTTATGCTCTATCTTGAATATTAACCGAGATATTCGCATTTTTATTTAATATGGGCCGATAGGGAACGACTGAGTTTCCCGCCAAAAGCTAGTTCGGCCCGTTGCCGTAACTGTTCGGCTCTCGTATGGAGATTTCTCTATTGTATAACTTCACGTGGCTTAGTTTGTATAACAAATCTGCTTAGTTTACCCAGCCCCTGCGTGACGGACTTTTATTATAATGAATTGCCTTATTCTTCTGTTAAATTTCCCTTTTAGTTTTCCTGGAACCATCACTATGTGAGTTATTAGAATAAATTCAAGGTACAGCGTTGTAGAAAGAGATTATAACTAAAAGAAATAAAATGTTCAAGTTATAAGTAAAGGAAAGAAAAAGTTCATGATATAAGCAAAGGAAACAGAACATTCATGTTATAAGTCAAGAAAACAAAACATCCAGGTTATAAGTAAAGGAAACAAAACGTCTAGGTTATAAATAAAGGATACAAAACGTCCATGTTATAAGCAAAGGAAGCAAAACGTCCAACATATGTTAAGGAAACAAAACGTCCAACATATGTTAAGGAAACAAAACGTCCAGGCTATAAATAAAGGACACAAAACATCCATGTTATAAGTAAAGGAAGCAAAACGTCCAACGTATGTTAAGGAAACAAAACGTCCAACATATGTTAAGGAAACAAAACGTCCATGTTATAAGTAAAGGAAGCAAAACGTCCAACATATGTTAAGGAAACAAAACGCCCATGTTATAAGTAAAGGAAACAAAACGTTCATGTTATAAGTCAAGGAAACAAAACGTCCAGGTTATAAGTCAAGGAAACAAAATGTCCAACATATGTTAAGGAAACTAAACGTCTTGGTTATAATTATTATTTATTAACGTCCACTTTTCGCAACTAAGGCTAATTGGGACGGGTTATCTACAGGTTACCACCCTTTTCTAGCCAGGGTGGGACTTATGATGTTATTTAATGAATTCCGTCATTAAATAATTTCCTTTGCCCAGGCAAGATCGAACTCGCCACTCCAGGATTACCATGTGAAATTAAAGGCAACGGTTTAACTCACATGGCTAATCTGAGCCCCTCCTGGTTATAAGTATAGGAAACAAAACCTGGACGTTTTGTTTCCTATACTTATAACCTGGACATTTTGTTTCCTTTACTTATAACATGGACGTTTTGTTTCCTTTACTTATAACATGGACGTTTTGTTTCCTTTACTTATAACATGGAAGTTTTGTTCCCTATACTTATAACTTGGACGTTGTGTTTTCTATACTTATAACCTGGACGTTTTGTTTCCTTGACTTATAACCTGGACATTTGGTTTCCTTGACTTATAACCAGGACGTTTAGTTTCCTTAACATATGTTGGACTTTTTGTTTCCTTTACTTATAACATGGACATTTAGTTTCCTTAATATATGTTGGACATGTTGGAAACAAAACATCCTTAAATGCTTCATAATGCTGCGTTTAGATTTCATTGGCTAAATCTGTGAGGCAATCAAGACAAGCCTTCCCCCTCGTTTACCTGGTGTAGGAGCCGCTGGCGAGGTTTCCGGCATGCCAGTCAGTATCTAGGACCTGCACGCATCGAGTTTTCTCATCTAAGCCAAGAATAAGCACCTTTTGGTCAGTATGTATGCTGAAATTTGACTCTTCATTGAATAGATGGAAGTTGCGAACAGCTTCATAGATCACAAGAAGTGCTTCATCATACTTAGAGTAATTCATCTGTGTTGGGGAAAGCGCTCTAGAAAAATATCTTATGGGACCTCTTTCTCCTGTTGTAATGCGCATCCAATGGTTTTGTCCGATGGATCACAAAAAAGAGGGATTCTCCTGAGGTAGTTGGCTAAGCCGCCGTTTCACCAGGGCTTTTCTTCCTCTCCTCAAGCACTTGTGAAGACTCAAGAGGGTGTTTTATGTTTCCATTTGTGTTATCGAGAAATAGGTTTAATGGAGCCAGAACTGGTGGTGGATGAGGAATGCGACGGCGGTAGAAGTTCAGCATCCCTTTCTCAGCTCATGTACTCGTATGTTGTTAAGTTGAGGGTAATCTAGTATGCTATGCACATAAGACGGAAGTGGTTTAATTCCATCAGCGTTACCTCACTTCTCTAGGAAATTTGAAATCTGCTTTGCATGGAGATTGTCGGAAATGGTTTTCATGCCCTTCTTCGCTTATTGATCCCATGTTGAAGTCAAGAAATTGGAAGAGGAAAGGGAGATCTCCAAAGGCTGCATCAACAATGTCCTGAAAAGGTTAGGCAGAATTCCAGTGTCCAAATTCCATTTTGGTACATTCGAAGAGACCAAAAGGGGACATAACTGGGGGTTTTCTAGATCCTTTTCCGCTATGTTGGTAAGCTCTTACTATACAAGTGTAGAAAAGATGGTCTAACCGCAGAGCTGAGTAGTAAAATACATTGGGTTAGGAACAGCGTGCCTGGAGTGGTTTGAGAATTTGGCCTTGTCTTAACACAACAGATGCGTATACCTTCATCTTTCTTTGTCACCACCATTGACTTTTCGACGATCCACAGATACCATTCCCAATCATATTTTTAAATTCAACTTTCACTACTCCAAATTTTCCCCTTAAAGCTTTGCAAACGGCTAAATTGATTTGCTCTCGATCTAGTACTCGACAATATCTCGCCGGTCCTTGTATGGGAGAGGATCTGTAAATGTTAGGAAGTTTTTTGAGGAAGTGTGCGCATGGGCAGTTTCTAGGAATGTGATATGTCGGGGCAGGTGACTACTTATATGTAATCTGAGTACTGAGGTCTGCAGTGAGACTTACCACTTTCTTTTATGAAGCTCTATGCTCAGTCGGTCAGTGTAGAGTATGTCTGCGTCCAAAATGGGTTTTTGGGTCAAGGCGAATTAAAATCTTAATACATTACTCTGACAACATCAGAAGAAAAATACTTTATTAAAGAATTAAGTGTCGCTGCTGGCCGATGGTGAGTTGCGACTTCACAGCTAAATCATCAATCACATCAAATTAAAAATAAATAAAATAAAAGTTCAGTTAAAATATATTAATTTTATTTTAACTCAAATTTTGCAAGTTTGCAACAAAAATTAACCAAAATAAATATAATAGTAACGTAAAATAAAAATATAAAGAAAAAATGAGAAAAAAATATATACGTGTTAATAAATTTTAAAAATATATGTTTGTTTCGTTTTATGAGCTTTTAGGGAGAAAAATTACTAGGTTATCATCGCCCAGTAAAATCTATATTGGTTTTGATGTGTACCTGAATTTTTTGAATAAATTGTGAATTTTGTGAATAAATAATGTATGCTGTATATATTGTTCTCATTATTATTATTTATTAACGTCCACTTTTTGCAACTTAGGCTAATTGGGACGGGTTATCTACAGGTTACCACCCTTTTTTATCCAGGGTGGGATTTTAGGATCTTATTTAATGAATTTCGTCACTAAATAATTTCCTTTGCCCAGGCGAGAATCGAACTCGCCACTCTAGGTTTACCATGTGAGATGAAGGTCAACGCTTTAACTCGCATGGCTAACCTGAGTTTTTTTGTTTTTTTGTTTTTTTTTTGTTTTTTTTTTTTTTTTAGCCGATACCCAGCTAATTCTATTCTTAGGTACTAGTGTAGTCAGATGGCTACAGGTAGAGAAGAAGAATAGGCCCTTATGCTAAAACCAAGGCTTTAATGGCTAACCTGAGCCCCTATTGTTCTCATTTATATTGTAGCGGCCGCTTTCGTTGCCATGGTAACGTGGTGAGCTTTGCCATGGCAACGGAGCCAGCAGCTGTGAAGAACAGAAAGTTGTCAGGTTAGCCATGCGAGTTAAAGCGTTGACCTTTATCTCACATGGTAAACCTAGAGTGGCGAGTTCGATTCTTGCCTGGGCAAAGGAAATTATTTAGTGACGAAATTCATTAAATAACGTCCTAAAATCCCACCCTGGCTAGAAAAGGGTGGTAACCTGTAGATAACCCGTCCCGATTAGCCTAAGTTGTAAAAAGTGGACGTTAATAAATAAAATAGTAAATAAATAGTGTTGTGTTTAGAACATTTGCATTTATTTAACGCATCTATTTAACATAAGAACGTTAAAATATCGTTATATCTATTTATATTAGCAGATTTCCCTTAAGGGAAATCAGCTATTGAAGTTGTACTCATGACGGAATTTTCGAAATTTTTCTTCAAATGTCCATCGATCCTACCTAGTAGATGACGAAAATGAGGTCCGTTCAAAACTGTATATATATATATATATATATATATATATATATATATATCTATTTATATATTTGTCTGTTACCGCTCTAGCGGTCGCAATTTTTGTTTAATCGTTACGAAACTTGATATTTAACCGTTTTATGTAAAAAGACAGATCAAGTTCGTTAATGGCTGAAATCAGACGAGAGGGAGGGGGGGGGGTTTAAAGGGGGGATTTTCGAAAACTCCAAATATCTCCGTTATTATGCATCGGATCGAAAAATTGTATATAACCAATCTTATTGCTAATTAAAGTTACTATAAATATTGTTATATACGTTTATTCTCTATCTTGAATATTAACCGAGATATTTGCATTTTTCAGTTTTTAGCAAACCGCCACTTCAACTCATGTTACGTTAACAATACTCTGCTACATAATAAATCACATTATTGGAAGTTTAAATACCAAAAATAGTATTCAAGAGACCTTTATTATACGAGATACATGCAAATATGCCCTGGTGACCCCCCCCCCCATCTTAAAGTTTTGGACTACTAAAATTTTATTGATTGAGATAACAATTATTCTGACTCATTATTAATTACAGTACTAGATATAGTAAATAGTTCTCAATAAAATAATGCGTTATATTCTGATATATTTCAGTAATAGTTTTTCTTTCCGGTGTGGCCCGGCCAGGCCCGTTTGTTTATATTTCTAACCTAACGCTTCCTGTCGGCAGGTTATTGAAATTGGATGAAACATTTCTTATTTCCTTTAGTACGGTGTTGTGTTAGCAGTATGTATATTTATCTGTTACTAAACTTCCCGAGGGAAATCTGCTTAGTTTACACAGCCCCTGGGTGACGGACTTTTTTAACCTTCATCTTCATTTTGATTTATTACTATCAGGCAATCCATACTCTTTTCTTAGGTTCATGGAAAAATGGCTGAACCAAATTTTATGAAACTTGGTATGTATATTACTACTAACCCAACTTAGACTTTAGGCTTTATTAATATTCTCTGAGACGTTTATGTAAATGTTTATTTGATCTATACCACAATCAGTATGTGAAGGGCTTTGAAAACACAAAATATCTCCCTAATTTATGACTTGTGTAATGAATTTTACATTGCATTACATAAACCCATTATAAATGAACATATATTTTATATTCTGAGTATTCCAAGCACAGAGCACAATAAAATTATTATTTATGAATGCTTAAATGTATTGTTTTTACCTTTAAATAAGAATTATATCCAACTTGGAGTTGTCACCATGTGCTCTAGCATTTTCATAGATAACGCCGATGGATTTTTATAACATTCACAGCTCTTAACGGCGATACACTAATTAATAATACGGATAAATTCCCACTAAATACACTTTTTGAGCATATTTTGATCGGTAGTCCACAGTTCAGGGCCGGGTTAGGCCTATATAAGGACCCCGACACGAAGGATTACAATCAAAACAAACAAAACATTCTTGCTCCAGACTCTGAAGAGGAAACATCAAGAATCTTCAGTTGGCAAATTGGTCTTGGACCATTGTTGCCCGGAGCCCTCAATGGAGCTGCTGCCACAGAATTCCAGCCGAGGGAATACTCATTGGAAATAAGAGAGGAGCTGAGTTCTTCTACCTTGACTGACTTCCCTAGCCGGATTCCCGGGAATCCAAGGGAATTGGATATCGGTTGGGAGATACAAAACCGGACCCTTAAGGTCACCCTGCCAGCTCAGGTAAGGACTGGCAGTCCCCCCCTTCTGAACACTATTCTTTTGTTTTCTCCTATCCTCACAACCCATCCGGTACTTCCAGTTGCCGGTAACCCACAACCTAGTTCTATTTACCCCCTCATCAATTCACAACACCCCCTTAAAATAGAACATCAAAGTGTTCAGTAGAAAGGGAACTGTCAGGACAACCACGGCAGGTCACTCTGTCTCCCAACTGTCTTCTAGTTCCCTTACTGGATCTCCGCTAAAAAAAAAAAAAAAAAAAAAAAAAAAAAGTTAGTTATATTAATAATAATAGTTATTATTGGTGAATATTTTGATTATAAATAAATTTGAATTTTGAATTGAGTCGATTGTTGGTGGGCCCAGCTTCCACTGCTTATAGCCGCAGCCAGATCGCAACAGTTGTATAAAATGCTACAGAACCAATCTTGTTAAGCTATCGGTGCTCAACGATTGTTGTTCTGTAAAAGTTTTCGTTACTTGAATGTTAAGAGAGTTATTCATACTTTCTTGATTTTAGCTTTCATAAACCTATTGACTATTCCATGAATAGTCAAAATTATCATCAAATTAGATCCTAGCTGTTGCCAAAGACTAACCTTAATTTAAATAAATTTATTTTTAAATTCGATGTGTTTATTTTATGTGAAAACAAATTATATAATATTATAAATTATTAAAACATTACTTTACTGCCACTTCATTTTGAAGACAAAACACATGTTCATCAATATGATTTCATATATATATATAAAAATGGAAAAAATAAATAAACAGCTTAGAATCTAATTTTATATATTATAAAGGATAATTTCTTGGTTAAGTTAATGAAATCATTATATTTCAATGTAAAATATAATGCATTTCAGCCTATCAAATATGGATTGCTTTAAAAAGAAATTTATTAATATATTATCAATCATTATTTTACACTACAGTGGTATAACAAGAGATTGAATGAACAGAAAGTAAATTTTCCTTGACTTTTATTTTTATGAAAAGGTCAGGATTTTTTACTTTTTTAGATCATTATATTTCGACGGAAGCAATTTTTATTTCAGGCCTTTAATAATGGCTAAGACAGCTAAGTGGGCAAGAAATTCTGTTACCTGTTGGAGCCAAAACCATCCTAACTTACCTTATTTGTTGACACCTGTATCAGTGACTGCTTTAAAAAAACTTTAATTTGAATAAGTTTGTCAATGTATTGTGTGAGCTTACAAGAGTCTCATTTGATTTCATAAAGCTCTCACCAAAAATTTGTGACTCCTTTATTGAGTCACGCCACGAAAATATTTAAGTAATGATTCACTACCAACAAGGTTTTCTTACAAAACTAATCTCAAAATAAAAGATAATCTAAAACAAGTAAATATATATTTAGTTATGGAATGAAAGAGGAACAATTATATTACAATACACATAATTTTTAGCACAATATTACAAATAAACATAAGCAGCAGTACAAAATAAGCAATAGTATTGTCAAAAATAATAATAAACACACATAAATTAAAATTCAACCTCCAAAAAAATTTAATATACTAGCAATACTGAAAGACATCAAATGTGCTCAACATTATGGAGTTACAACATTACATTTATTACAAAAATAGACACTGTCAACCTCATTAAATTGAATTCATTAACAGACTAGAATTAAATTATCCATATTCAAATGAAAATATAACAAGATAATTATTTATTTCTGTAAAAATAAAAATGAAAATGATTAAACATTTAATAAATGACAATTTATATTTATTTAAGAAAGCACTAACAAGTAGATTTATAAAAGGTTCAGTTCATCTATTAACTGAACAACCAAACTGTATGATTATTCAATTATTTATGTTATGTGTTTACAAATATTATAATAAATAGATAGAAAGTCTTAATTTCTCATGAATATGATCACTCATTCATATATATATATATATATATATATATATATATATATATATATATATATATATATATATATATATATATATCCAAAGAGGGAAGAACAGATATCCAATTTAAAAAGAAAACTGAAATATTCCTTTAATTTGAATATTTAGTCTTAATATAAGCTACTCAATAGTAACCAACATCCATTTCAACTCATGACAGAATATGAGGCTTCCATATTCGATGAATATTTAATAAATTACTGAAATCAAATTAGATGGTTTCATTGCTTATGTGGCGACACAAGTCATGCTGACATGTGGTGCTTTTGTCATTGAATACTGACTGGCAATGAAATGTGGATTTACTTTGGGAATCCTAAGCGCCAAAAACCATGGGTACCTCAAGGTGAACAATCAAAATTGACTGCAAGGGCAAATCGGTTCGGACGGAAGATAATGCTATGTGGTGTTTGTTGGGATTAGTAGGGTGTGATCTACTAGCAGCTGATAAAACATGGCCAAATTGTGAATAAACAACATTAACGACAGCAGATGGACAATTTTGAATTTTTGCCAGAGTTGGGAAACTTAGGACAGTACTTTGAATAAAATACTAGGTATCAGTTTTACATAATAAACGCATATTTCCTATTAAAAAATTCCAGTTTCATATTTACACACCCAGTAAACTAATATTTTGGTTCTTGTGTCTTCAGTTATTTTACTGTTAATATCCAACTATTGGCAATAATTGCTTCTTAGTACTCTAAGTGTCATGTTGTATAATAAAATATACAATTTTTCATTAGTTCTAGTTGGCAAGAGCCATTTTTATATAAATCGTGTTAAATGTTTTTCAATAAATTAAAATTTTTAAACTGTATCCCACATGCTACATATAACTCAATTCCCTTCTGTAGTTAAAACCAGCTATTCTTTTTCTTTGTTCAAAATCCTGTATCTAGTAAAAACAAAAAAAAAAAAAAACGTATGATATACTATATTAATTCATTTAGTTTAGCAGAGATTCAATAATCTAAATAAAATTAACTTACAATACATTATTACTAAGCAGACGTCATGCTAGGTTGATTAATCCCAACGCATCTCTAAATATGCTGGAAATATTTAGAGATAATTAATGAATGTCCATATATTTTGTCCATTTTCTTGAATTGGAAGAATTAATAGATTAATTTAATTACTAATTTAGTAGATTAAAGACCTTACTGACTTTTCACGTATCAAATCAAAAGTTACTAAAACAACTGAAATAAATGCCCAAATAATTATAAGAAATGGCCAAAGAGTCGACTGGAAAGGAGATTTATAAGGGAAAGGTGCATTTGATATAGCCTCCGGAATAGACTTTCTCCCAACGAGTATCAGAGAAGCAGGAATCACATATTGAATCACAACACCCGCATAAGATCCAGTAATTCCAACCTGAAATAAAATAAAATATATTTATTTCCATTAAATGTTAAAAAAACATAATGGGATACACCAAAAATATTTTTGGTTTGCTTTAACAAAATTATACTAATAGTAAGTTAATTACAATTAATTTTCTATATTCTTGCATATCAAACTTAAATAATGCTATACTACATTTACTACTGGGTGACATTAATGCCAGTTTTATGTAGAAGGGTGCTCTTATTACATATGTGCAGTCAGAAATTCTGTAGCGTTTGGAAATAAAGTTATAGCTGAAAGTTGTATGATATCAAAAGCCTGTAAATGGGTTATTATGTAGCTGGATCAAAGAGCCGTTAGTATGATGAAGAATGACGAGTGTGCGGGTATTATAAAGGTTACTTTGCTTTATGCACCTGTTAAAAGATAAACATGCATGCAGGATTCAACAAGTTTTCCAGATTAGTTCCCTTGCATTTTCTCCTGTTCATCCGTCAGTCTGGTTCAGAGGAAACTAGAGAACAGTTGCACTAACGTAATTCTATGTTTTATTAATAAACCGTCACAGTAACATGCATTCAAATTATTTTGTTTAAGATGATTCGGATAAGGTGATTCAAAAACCAAAGATGAATAGATGCAGTTGTATGAACATTTCGGACTGCTGCTGCTGCATTTGTGACAAGTACGCAACATCTGACCAGTGCAAGAACATGACCAAAAGGTCACATATAGCTTACAACCAGTGCTTTGGATGTGAAATCAGAGACGAAACAAAATCTAGGGCTCTTTATTTATGTTAGACAAATGAAGTTACTCTGGTCTAACCCAGTGGTTAAATGGTAAGTGAAGTCAAATGCCCTTTGCTGTTCCCATGATTTGGCGGGAGCAGAAAGATCGCCACTCGGATTCCTATTTCTGAAAGACAGACATATTCGCTATGCTGCCATGCAACCGCAAGAAGAACAAGTTAAAAATTGAGTATCAAGATTGTCAGTCTGCTCTAAAGCCTGTGGTGGATGCTACAGATTACCCAGTACCAATTGTTCCTACATCTGATTCAATATACAATATAGAAAAACATACAGAAGATAATGACAGCAATGCTGGAGCTACGAAATATACATATGGTCCTGGAAGTGACATTAAAAAGTTTCATCAGGCAAACCGAACTGGACAACCTGGTTTGCGATTTGTACCGGCGAAAGAAAAGTTTGCTGTTGGGTTCCAGACTGAAAGAGTCTGAGAGAGAGGTACTACAGTTGCACATTTTTGTCATAGCCACTTGAAAGTTGCCGCATTCTATTCTGCTGAACACAGTGTCTGCTTCTGACATGATGTGACATGACACATGAAGCAACTAGGAAGGAAACTAACAAATACGTAGCAAAAGAGTGGAGACTTTATTAACTCTAGCTCAAGCAGTCACAAAGCTGCATTACTAAATAATGATAACCAGAAACCAAGAATTCCTATTGTTCGTACCATGGGAATGAAGGAAACATATAAAATAATGAACTCACTCTTGATGCTGATTAAGTACTTGGAGCATAATTACAATATTTGCAGTAATTTGAAGGTTGTAGCCTTTCTGCTAAGAATGCAGATTGGGTACTTAATAGCCCTCACTATCTTTGATAACCTTTACACACACATAACTGTCTTCCTCGAGGTGCCAGAGAAAATCTGATAGCAGTTATGTATTAGTGCATATGAATTACTATAAGGAATTTTCAACCCAGAACAAAAAAAAATGATTTTGTTGAATAGTGTAATAGGGGTATTCATGCAACTTGCTAGCTTGGTATATGCCACATGTGCTAATGAATTTTGAGTCAATACCCCCATTGCTATATCTATGTGCTAATATTATACTCGTAGTAAGGTTATACTTGGTACAGTAAGTTCATCCTTATTTTTTTCAATAAATTATAATTCCTTTTAAAAAATTACTTACCAATAGAATAGCAACAAAACAACGTGAATATTACAAAATAAACCAGGAGCAGAAACTTGAATTTAACATCAATGGACACTTACATGAAAAATGGATACCTCACTTTCCTGAGCAAGTATATGCAAGATAGAAATATTGAACTTGATATAGCAAGAGAAACCAAAAAGTATATAATGTATATCCTGCTCAGCAAGTGTATAAGAGGTTGGATGAATGTCTCAAAAATTTATATTGGATGTAAAATATTTCCAACTCGAAAGAACACATTTTCAAGCAAAATCATTGGGCAAAATCAGTACAATAATTACATTAAATAAATAGATTTTGTTCATTTTTACAATTAATTTATATATATATGTCTGTAGGATGAAAAAATTGATGGCTACGCTAATTTTTTCATCCTACATACATTAGAAGTCACTTCCACCTGCCAGAATACCAACTCAGATATATTTGTCTGTTAATGCTCAAGCAGTCGTAATTTTTATTTGATCATTACCAATAAAAAAAAAAGAAAGATCAAGTTCATTAATGGCTGAAATTGGAGCAGTGGGAGGGGGGGGGGAAAGAGGGGATATTCAAAAATTCGAAATATTTCCGTTTCTATAACTCAAATTCAAAACTTGTATAGAACCAATCTTATTAGTTTACTATACTTATTTAAACTAATAAGATTGGTTCTATACAAGTTTTGAATTTGAGGTATAGAAACGGAAATATTTCGAATTTTTGAATATCCCCTCTCCTCCCCCCCCCCTCCCACTGCTCCAATTTCAGCCATTAATGAACTTGATCTTTCTTTTTTTTTTTTTTTTTTTATACTATAATTATTGTTATATACATTTATTCTCTATATCTTCATACATTTATTATCTTATTTCTCTGTATTATCTTGAATATTAACAGAGATATTTGTATTTCTATTAAGTATGTGCGGATGACGGACTACTAAAATTTGAGTGATTGCGATAAAAATTATTCTGATGCATTATAAATTACAGTACTAGATGTACTAAATAGTTTGTAATAAAGTTAATAAGTTATATTGAGAAATATTTCAGTAATTGTTTTTCTTTCTGGTGAAGAATATGTCTGTCTATCTGTTCAGCTCTGAGTGGTTGGCAAACCTATTTGTTTACAATTCAGAAGCCGTTTCCATTGGGAGCTTATTAAAATTTATTGAAAGATTTCTCATTACCATCTGTATTTAATCAAGGTAGTCTTACGTGTTACTAGTATACAGATTTCTCTATTGTAAAACTTCACGTGAGAAATCTGCTTAGTTTATGCAGCCCCTGCGTGAAAGACGTTTTTTTGTTCATTGTAGCTCTGAAGAAGGGTACCAACAGTGTCTGTAACTGTTAGCAGAAAAATAAACTCATTTATTTGAAGGATTGAGAACTTTTATAGTTGGAACCCGACCCTCCTTTACTACAAGGTGCGGCACAGAAACTTGCTGATTTGTAACGGTCGCCTTGTCGTGAGGAGTGGGGGGACATAGGCGAGTCCAATGTCATTGGAGAGGCGAAGTCTTGAAGTTTTGTTTCTGTCCTCTTCAGTCGCCATCATGCATTGGACGAAGCAGCAGCATGCGTTTGCCTGCGAGGCCTACTTTTCTAACGGTTGTTCCATTATCGCCACTCAATGTGTCTTCTGTACTCAGTTTAATATTCACCCTACAGGTCAGGTGCCTGGAGGGCAATCAATTATTTCGTGGTTGAACACATTCAGAGAGAGTGGAAGTGTAGCAAAAACCGGTTCAGGAGTTCATCAGACGGCCAGAACTCCAGAAAATATTGAGAGTGAGAGTCATTAGTCCAATCTCCTCAGTGTTCGGCGCGGAAACACGCAGCTGCTCTGGGGTTATCTGACCGCACTGTGAGACGAACTCTACACCAAGACCTTAATTTCCATCCGTATAAAATGGCTGTAACACAGGTGCTGAATGAAATCGATTTTAATGCCCGCCGAAATGCATGTGAAGCACTCGGTGAAAACCTGCCTCACGACACGCTCGTGTTTTTCAGTAATGAAGCTCACTTTCACATTTCTGTTTGTGAGAACAAACAAAACATGCGTTATTGGAGTGCTAACAACCCACGTCAACTTCATCAGAAGCCACTCCATTCTGAACACGTAACTGTGTGATGTGCAATATCAAGAGTAGGGATAATTGGTCCTTACTTTTTTGAAGAAAACGAACGCACAGTTCACTACAGGGAGATGATTACAACATTTTTTCTCCCTAAACTGCAAGAAATGAACATTGGTGATGTTTCAACAAGATGGAGCCACGGCTCACACAGCGCGATGTTCAATTGAATTTTCGAGGGAGAACTTCTCCAATCGACTGATCTCCTTGAGAGGCGATCTTCCTTGGCCTGCACGGGCGATTTTTTCTGATGGAGTTACCTCAAATCTGTTGTCTACAATGATCGCCCACGGACCCTAGTTCATCTAAAGGACAACATTCGGAAAGCCATCGCCGACATACCAATTGATATGCTCGAAAGAGTTCATCAGAACTTCAAGAAACGCATAGCTCAGTGTATTGACAATGGAGGACGTCACTTGTTCGATGTCATTTTTAAAAAAGTGTAATAAATAAATTCAGAGAATGTAAGATAATATATAAAACGTTATCTCTAATATTTTTGTTTTTATTAACCTTTTAAATCAGCAAGTTTCTGTGCCGCACCCTGTATATTTTTCCTTGTTGCTTTCATACGGTATGAATGGTCCATGAGTTTAAAAGACAGAAAAGATATATCATCTGAAGTCATGGAAATTGGGTGGTCTCAAAATACTAAATGAAGAAAAATTAAAACTATGTAAATTTTGTAACATAATTTTAAATAAAATCCTTACGAGAGTTTCTATATTTTCAGTTGTCATGGCAATGAACACTGGAGGTATGACAGTGAGAAGAGGAACAAAGAGAGCTCGAAGAAACCACCAATCACACGAGCTAAATATTGCCTATAAACAAAAAAAATGCATTAATCAAATAAAATTAGCTTATGATTTAGAAAGAATAGTATGTGTGTATTTGTGTCTATGTACAAGTGCAGTGGGAAATTGTGCCTAATTGCGCAAGTAGCAAATAAGTAGAAAAAAAACTTATCTCTTAGATCTCTAATGCCTTCACCGAACCAAAATTGTGGGCCACTGAAGCACTCCCACAGGCAACATATCGCACCCCCATAAGTGTAATGTAACTTGTAAATCTACTGTTTTGGATTTTTAAGTCATTTTTCAATTTGCATTGCAACTAGAATACTGTTATAATTTCAACTACAAAGCATCCCAAGAAAAATATGTTACGATATAAACAAATATATAACATATTGGAGGAATAATATTGTATGTATCATACAACAGTATTTTATGACGGTTTTTCTATAATAATGCATTTTGAAGTTACAACACTATTCTTCTGGAGGTGCGATATATAAATAAACTTGAACAGAATTCATTTTTGAATCTCCTATAATTGTTGGGCATTTGAATTTTTTTAATTGTGCCATAAGTATAACCTCAATAGCTGATTTACCTTACAGGAAATTTGCAAAAAATGATTGGCTGAACATCCCATGAAGTACCATGGCATTCCACATAGCTTTTGTGGGGGGAGGTTGAGTGGCCAGCTTGGTGCGTTTCCTCTCAAATTGTACTAGCATTGCAAAACTAACATATATAGCAACTTTTTAATTCGTTTTTATGCAATGCCTCAAACTAGTATGCAATTTACTGCATTGAACCAGTCACCGCAAGTAACTGGGGAGTAGTGCTTTTACTCACCCCACTGCTGCACTTCTGAGGCAATTAAAGGACAGGAAATAAATCAGTGAAAGTAACAAATTTCATTAGTACACTAGGTTCAAAATTTTCATCTTATAAATAAAATAACTTTTCTATATCCTTAATAGAATAAAATATCCAAGCAACACTATCAATAGCTGATACTCTAAAGGTACAGGTTGATTCTCCCCTTGCATTGTACCCAGAGCAGATCCACACCCGACTCCTCAGGGTATCAGCTGGCATCTACTTGGGCATGGCACTGGCACTGCACCCAGAGCAGATCCACACCCGACTCCTCAGGGTATCAGCTGGCATCTACTTGGGCATGGCACTGGCACTGCACCCAGAGCAGATCCACACCCAACTCCTCAGTGTGTCAGCTACCATCTACTTGGGCATGGCACTGGTACTGCACCCAGAGCAGATCCACACCCAACTCCTCAGTGTGTCAGCTACCATCTACTTGGGCATGGCACTGGTACTGCACCCAGAGCAGATCCTTTTGCATTCTTGCTGAGTCAACATTGTCCGGATAACTGCCACACCCAATTCCTCAGTGGTTCTTTAATTGTCTTACTATTTTCTTGGTTGCAACTTTTACTAAGGCCACTTCCAAAAGTTTTATTCTTTTTTAATGGGTTCATTTTTTTTTTGTAATCTGAATTTAATAGAACTTTTTCTTTGTCCCTAACCAGTTATTTACCTCTAGTGTCAGACCTCTCTTTACTCTAGTTGTGCCCCCTCCCATTTTCTAAAGTGGAAGTAACTATTTTATTATCAACACCTTCTACCCTCACATATGATCACATACCCGAGCATAGAAGTACTCAGGAAATGCAATATTGAAATACATTTAAAAAATAAGCATATAAATAAGTGACTATACAATCATTTTATTCATTGTGTCAAATAATCTATGGATTGGAGTCATGAGGAAAACCCAATAAATAATTAAAAATATGAAACAAACCTGTAAATTACTCCTCAGCGTCACAGAAATGATAGGAAATGAAGTAGTCAGAGTCATGATAGGAAATGACGTAAGGAAAATGCCTGCCGCAACACTCCATGCAGAACCGGTAGGAATAAAATCCAGTGAATACAAATCGTCAAGACTGGGAAAGGCAAAGAGAGCGGTGAGCGCAAGAGTAAGGTAAAAAATGAGGATTGCACTGTAATCTAAAGCCAAGTGTGTAAAGATCTTGGACTTATCCGAGACAGGAGCAAGGAGCCCGGGCAAAGAATGATGGCACATGAAAGAGTAAACACAGGAGCCTAGAAGAGCTGGTAGGCCTGATGCAACAGCAAGCTCTGGGTGACCATGAGCCTTCGAAGAGTCAGCTATTCTTGCGATAGCGAGCCCTATCATTAGAGTAAAAGCTGAAAACAAAATAAAGAAACAAATTACCAAAAGTAGCAAGATATATAAAAAGTATGAGAGTAAGACCCAAAATTATTTAAAGTTTACTATAATCCAGCATTGAGAAAGACCGCCATGCAGAAGCACCATAGCAGATTTGCCAACTGCTGAAATGACACACTGCTAACTTCATCTCAAATTAAATTCTTTAAGTTTGCTGAAATAAGAAGCTTATGCAAACATGACATGAAATTCAAGCTGGACATGAGATGGTTAGTGATATAACAACTTTCACCAAAAGTCACACAAGTAAGAGTAGAATTTATCTGAAAGCTAAAAACCAAAAAAAAAAAAAAAAAAAAAATGTTAAAATCCAGTTAATATTCGAGCTAGTGAAAATTTGTAGAACAATAGGAGTACAAGAATTTGTTAATGAATTTAGACATTTATAATATAATGAAAATAAAAATAATTTTGCATTTTACTCTTTATCCAAACCACAGTCTTTGATTATTTATAACAATAAAAAAAAAATGGAGTTAATAACCACAGTTTTTGATTATTAATGATTTGTGTGCTGGTATTCGACAAGTCAATGTCTATTCTTTATTTCACATGTAGTAAGACACAAACAGAAAGTAAAATAAAGTTGGACATGAGATACTATGTGACTTTGTTATACAATGTGAAAATTGGATAAGTACTGAAGACAGGTAACGTACATAAAACATACAAATTACTCGGTTAATATTCGACGAAGAAAAAATTGTATAAGAAAATAATCGTACACAATTAAATTTACAAGATTACGTTACATTTTTTGATTTGACTCACACACAACACAAATATTTTGAATTTTCGATTCTCCTACTCTAAATTCCCTCTCTTCCTGGTTTGATTTCAGCATTTGCTTAATAAACATTTAATTTTGCTTGAATCAGTAATATATTAAGTATGGTATTGATTAAATTAAAAATGATGTAGTCTAGAATGCAAAATGTTAAACGATAAGGTCATACCTAACATATTAGTATGTAAGTCACATGTCCAATAACAATACTTGGTATTTAAGCTGGGAACATGTTTCATGGTATATTGGTTTATTGTTAACTTGAGGTGAGAACATGTTGAGGTTCACTGAAGGCTGAAACAATTCTCATTTAATAAAACAATAATAATAAAAAAATTACATTGGTTATATAACATTTTTTTGACCTGACTCATAATTGCAGTGATATTTCAATTTTTTATTTCCATTTCTGGTCTTGTTTGAGCCATTAACAATCTTTGACTTCAGTTTTAAATTGGGAGTAGGAATAGACTTGCATTATCTTCAAAACTTCAATATAAGATCTCTGCTTATGCATTTCATCACATGTACAGAGATGAAAATAAAACTAATGAATTTGACTAGCTGTGAACATAAAAATCAGACGACTGCTTGAAGTTGTTCCATGGTAAAAAAGGTTAACAGACATCATGCCTATGTTGTCATAGCTAGTAGTCAATTGTGGCAGCCATGGTAAAATTCTACACGCGTGAAGACACAGAGGCACAGCACAAAATTAAAGCATTATAGTGATCTGCCTGTGGTAATAGGCAGTGGAAGCTGGAAAAAAGATTAAAATTTCCACAAGCAAATCACTTGCTTGTCTAAGTGCTTTGCATACCCCACCCCCTCCCTTATATAGTCTCAGTCCAGGCTGACTCTGCACAGACTGTTCAAAATATTCTCAAAAAGATTATTAAACGTATTTATTCCACAAATTGTTCAATGCACCTACTTCAAAAGAAGTGAATATTATAATAATAAAAAAAAAACTACCAAAATGCCAGACCACAGGGGGGCTAAACCTAAAATTAGATAAAACTATAAGTTATAGGTAAAAAACTCTACATTTAACAACTCATACATAATATTCTAGTTTCATGCTCGTAATAATCAACGTATAATATATAAGGTCATTTATGATTGTTACATGTAATGCAATCTAAGATTTATTACAGTATGGAGGCTCTCAATGCAAATTTTAGAAACAAATTTAGATAATTTTTAGTTTACTCTCATACAAACATTATCTAACAAGTTTATATGTGATTTTATAAGATGATTAAAAAATTGAAAATAAATTAGTAAGGAATATCTTACCGAGCCACCTGGTGACAGAAGTTATAAACTGCAAATACTTGGTCTTTTGAATATTGAAGAAAACAAAAGGACCGAACAACATCAAGAAACAGCCCTAGAAAAAATAAAAACCAGACTGAAACATACTGGGTATTAAAGAAGTTAATAAAAAGATGGAAAACAAAACACATATAATAAATTCACCATAGAACACCACTAATAATAAATTTTGGTTCACAGGCTACTTTTATATGCTCTAATTGAAGTGAGATAAATATAAAATTAAATTATTTATTAACATCCATTTTTTGCAACTAAGGCTAATTGGGACAGGTTATCTATAGGTTAGCACCCTTTTCTAGCCAGGATAGGACTAAGGATTTTATATAATGAATTTCGTTACTAAATAAATTCTTTTCCCCAGGCGAGAATCGAACTCACCACTCTAGTTTACCATGTGAGACTAAGGTCAACGCTTAAGATAAATATAAGAAGCAAAGGAGAAAAACAAACATTTGGAAAGAAGACATTGAAGGAATTATGTAGGACATTATTTTATTTCAGAATTTAGAATATTAGTTTAATTTAGTTCCCTTGTAGCCAATAAATGTAAAACATTTGTTTCTTCATGATTTTCTTTCTGAGATAAAATTTCTAATCAATTTAATTAGTTAATTTTTTGCAGCATATGTTTTATCCTTATGGGCATTAACAATGCTATAAAGTCATGGAGGGATTGATAATATAGATTTCCCGTGTTTTAGAATGACACACTGTATTTCTTATTTGTAGGAATTAAAATTTAAGCTAAACAACAGATGCTCAGTGACTCAGTTACTTAAATTAAAATTTTATGAGTAGAAATGGGGATTTACTGAAGGCTAAAAACAAGAAAATACAAATAACTCACTTAATATTCAAGTTATGATGAAATGCCAAGAACAAGAATTGAAGAGTATTAATTGTTCAACAAAAATGGTTCTATAACAATTTTTTAATAATAACTGATAGTTTGAATTTTCAAATCCCCGATTTCAGCCATTAAAAAATATGATGTTCAGTGCTGGTTGAGTGTTAAATATCGAGTTGGTATTGACCAAGCCAGAGCATAAAATCTTAATTTACAATGTCACATTTAACATATTTGGATATGTCTCCAATAGTAAAGGTTTATTCAAACCTATATTTGATATTTAAGCTAGGAAAAGACGTTTGATAATTTATCAAATTATTGTTAAATATTTTACACATATTGACTCATTGACATCTTATTCATATTGATTCTTATGCTATTTTTGTATTTCTTTTTATATAGTAAGGAAAGGGGTGGGGGAAACGTAATCTAGAATAATTAAAATAAAAGTAAATAAATAGACAAATAAATTAAAGACAATATAAAAATAAATATATGAAATAATAAGATAACAAAAAAAATTAATAAATAATTAAATTATTATAACAATAAAAAATATCCCTGTAGTTTTAGCAAATCCCCCCCCCCCAGACAAGTGGGAGGAGGGGATTTAGAAGGGGGTTTTCGAAAATATCTCCTTTATTATACATCGGATCGAAAAATTGGATAGGACCAATCTTATTGCAAATTGAATACTTTATAAATGTTATTCTATATATATTTTCAGTATCATGATTAATGAACGAGATTTTTGGATTTTATAGTTTTTGGTGTTCAGTAAACCCCCACTCCTACTCACATAGTAGCAATAAGCTGTCATAACATGAAGCACTTTATTTTAAGTTTAAATGCCAAATATTGTTCTCATTGAATTTTTACTTTTTGATATTTAGGAAAATACGTGCCACACATGGGAAATGTGCTTAGTTAACGCAGCCTCTGCGTGACAGACTAAGATATTTTTTTAGAAACTTAAAATTAATACTAAAGATATAGTAATTGGAAATTTCTTGAGATCAGTTAAAACACAGAGTTAATATTCCGAGTTAATTGATCTAGTTCATGAAATATTTAGAATAAATATTTACAACCGTTTATGCTATTTTAATGCGGAAAAAAAAAACCCTTCTAGTAAATGAAATATTCAAGTAATAAAATGCCAATAACTATCTTAGTACAGTAAGCAAATGTTAAACAACATTAAAACTTACAAGATAAAGCTGGTAGATGCTTCGCCTGCTGAAGTCATATGTTACCCAGCAATGGTCATTCTCTGTTACATTCGGCATTGTAGTGCTAAAACAGAATCACACATTTACATCTATAACACAAGATGTTAAACAAGACTATAAAATAATATGAAAATAGTATTTACCAAGTTAGGTCAACCAATGTTTTTCCTATTGCAGCAGAATAAATAGTTAAGTCTCCGTATAAATATAAACAAACACAAATATAAAAAAAAAGCTGTCCCCCTTTGTTGAAAAGGGTTGTTGCCATCTCACTCTGAAACATAAATTGAAAGTAATCATCATTTCTTGTTTCCTAATATTTAAAAAATGAAATATTTTTAAATATATACTCATAGATCAAAGTCAAAGAATTGTGCCCCACTAGCGTGTATAATATATATATATATATATATATATATATATGTTTGTGTCTGTGTGTTATGGCTGAAATCGAAACAGTGGGACGAATTTCAAAAATTCGAAATATCTGTTGTTATGTACGTTTTTTCTCTATCTTGATTATTAACAGAGACAATTGGATTTATTAGTTTTTGGCCCTCAGAAAACCCCCCCCCCCCTCTGACTAATGTCATAAACCGCGATCGACGTGGAAATAGTATTCTGCTTATTTGGTTTATTTTTGCGGGCCACGCTATATCCGCATCGCACGTAATTTGTTTGAATGTAGTCAGCGAGAAATGTTTATTTACCGTCGAGACGTTTACCATGGGAATTTGAAATAAAGGTTTACCATGAAATTTGACAGAAAAAATGAAAATCGGCCCTCGGGTGGAGGGTTAACAATAGGCTGTTATATTATGAACCACTTTATTTGAAGGCCAAATACAAAATATTGTTCTCATTGAACTTTTACGTTTTGAGGTAAATGTAAATAATAAATCTACTTAGTTACACACAGCCCCTGCATGACAGACTTTTATTAGAAAGGCGTTGGTCCAACTTTTATAAAAGTCTGTCACACAGAGGCGGAGTAAAATAAGCAGATTTCCCTCATGAAGTTTAACAATAGATAAATATACATACTGGTAACACAACAGCACCGTGCATATTAAGTGAACAAATACAAATGATAATAAGAAACCTCCTGATGGAAAACGTTTTAAATGTAAACAAAGAGGTCTGCCAACCTCATACCGGAAAGAAAAACAATTATTGAAATATATTAGTATATAACATATTAATTTTATTGAAAGCTACTAACTATATGTAGTACTGTAATTTATAATGAATCAGAATCATTTTTATCTCAATCAATCAAATTTTAGTAGTCCAAGAACTTAAGACAAGAGGGGGTCTCCAGAACATATTTGCATGAATCTCGTATAATAAAGCTTCTTGAAAACAAAATATGGTATTTAACCTTGTAATGAAGTGGTTCATGATATAACAGCTTATTATTAATATGACACTTGAAGGAGCGGGGCCTTTACTGAAAGCATAAAACTATAAAATCAATATATCTTTGTTAATACTCATACGGAAAATATGTATAGAATAAATTAATAGTAAATTGAATTTCCAATAAGATTATTTCTATACAATTTTCTGATTGACGTATATGTCAATCCACCACGGTTGACCAAGTCAACCTCCAAACTTGAACTCCATAAAACATTTATGAGAGGAACTTAAATTAAGAGTAGGATTACAGAATTGCAGAAATAAGGCCGTTTTATAGGGAGGAAAATCAAGAAGAGTGAAAAAATATTCTTTAAGATAGAATTATAAAACTAATTGAATCAATGCCTCACGAGCAAGCCTCTCCTGGTATTTTCAAAGGGTATGCCTACTAAATATTGAAAAAATATCATATTTATGACCATTTCTAAATTTTTTTTTCTTGTGTTACAATAAATTTTTTTAAGTACAGCACTTGGCCATATACTTTTGAACAAGTGAAAAATGTTATAGATAAATGGTTATTGCTGTATATGGATTTTAAATCACTTTTTCTATTAGTATGATAAAAGTACTTTTTGATATAATATTTGTGTTTTTAGCAGATTTCCCTTAAGGGAAATCAGCTATTGAGGTCGTACTCATGACGCGATTTTCGAAAAATTTCTTCAAATGTCCATCGATCCTACCCAGGAGATGACGAAAATGAGGTCTGTTCAAAACTATATATATATATATATATATATATATATATATATATATATATATATATATATATATATATATATTTGTCTGTTAACACTCTAGCGGTCGCAATTTTTGTTTAATCGTCACCAAACTCGGTATTTAATCGTTTTATGTAAAAAGGAAGATCAAGTTCGTTAACGGCTGAAATCGGACTAGTGGGAGGGGGGGTTTAGAGGGGGGATTTTCAAAAATTCGAAATATCTACGTTATTATGCATCGGATCGAAAAATTGTATAGAACCAATCTTATTGCAAATTAAATTTACTATAAATATTGTTATATACATTTATTCTCTATCTTGAATATTAACCGAGATATTTGCATTTTTATTAAGTGTAACGGACGAGCTATGGTTCCTGCCAAAAGCTATTTCGGCCGTTTCTGTAACTGATCGGCACTCGTATGGAGATTTCTCTATTGTATAACTTCACGAGGGAAATCTGCTTAGTTTACGCAGCCCCTGCGTGACGGACTTTTTTTTTTGGTTGGAAACTCTTGCATGCAGCTGTACCTTTAAAGTTTCATTTTCTTAGAGCAGCCTAAAATCTTTTAAATTTATAATGTACAGGAGAGGTAGCTGAAAAGCCATGCATCAGTAGTACCAAAAATATAAAATCAGTCACCTTTCCTGTGACATGAATTCTATAAAAAAAATCCCAATTAGCCTTAGTTGTATAAAAGTGGACGTTAATAAATAATAATCTATATAAAAAAAAAAAATTATGATATCGAGCATGCACAATGATACATAATTTAAAAATTCAACTTACCAATTCACACTTTATATCTAAAGTAAACAGTCTTTTGGGTTCACTGGGGAAGTTTTCGATGTAAGCTACAAATCAAAAATAAGACAATCCATTTTAGTGAGCATTTTTTTCCAAAAACAGATTTGTAAAATAAAAGAAGTTGATTATGTAAGAAAAATATTCATTTACTCATTTTACCCATGAGGTTAGAAGAAGATGGTTACATGATTGTAGCGTGTTGAGGTTGTGTTACCTAGTAATTTTGTGCTTTTTATGTAGAGTGATTATGGGGATCCTAAGGAGCAGGCGTCATTTGGTCACACACACACACACACACACATATATATATATATATATATATATATATATATATATATATATATATAGTGTCATTGTGCCCTGTTGTGTGTGTAAATATAGTTGCATTAAGATCATCCCAACCATATCTATTTCCTCATACGTCTTCTACAAGTAAAATAGGAAAATCTCTATTGTCTTATTAGGTTGCAGGTTAACTTTCCCAATAGTATCGCACTCTCCATTTCAAAATCAGACTTTTAGTTCATTTTCTTTAAAAATTATTGTATTTTTCTGTAAGAACTTCATCAACTTCTTTGGGACAAAACTTAGTAAAAAAAGTTGTTGCACATCAATATGTAATTTTATGTTGGAAAGAAAAAAGATGGTACAAAAAAAGAAAGTCAGGTTCACCAGCCACTTCGTGGAAATGTGGCCTGCAGTCAATATGTTAAGGAAAATTTACAAAAAAAATTAATTGAATTTTTGAGACATCTTACCTGCAGGCAGCATTAATGAATCTTCAGTATCAGAAATGTCATCATCATCTGAGGTCTCTACCGTATCCACAGTCTAGTAAAAGTAAATAAACCATTAATAAGATAAATCAATCAATGAACACACAAGAATATACTTAATATTAAAGAGCAACACTTATAAACAAGTAGCAATTATAAAAAAAAAATATTGAAAAAAAATAGTTATTAATAATGACAGTTTATTAGTTTAAATTTTTAAAGGAAGAATATAATATATGCAGTGTAAAAAGAAAATCAGAGAACCAAATCTTAAATATCTCTGTTTTATGTACCACGTCAATAAATGATAGGACAGAATGACTTTTAATGATTAAAAAAAAGTAAATACTTGATATATGAAAAAGTACATAGAACAAAAATTGTAGACCATCAATAATTTGCACTCCTGCTCATCCCTAGACATGTTGGTACCATTTATTATCATTGAGGAGTTAGTGCTAATACACATACAGAGTTTTGTTTAGTTCGGTTGAGTCCTTTGTGCTAAATAAAATTGTTGACTCCCGCTATAGTTTTTAGCATATAACTCATTTATACTTAGGTATACGGCAAAAGTGTATATAACTAAAGTTACTCTAAATAATAATAAACAACTTTTGTGATGTGCATATTTGCCGAAAAAGCAATACGAAATGAAATATTGCTATTTTTAATTCCAGGTCTCCCTTCTAAAACCCAATCCTGTTCATCTCAGAAAATATTAATATAGCCTGAAGTCTAAGTTGGGTTAGTAGTAATATGCACGCCAAGTTTCTTAAAATTCAGTTCAGCCATTTTTGCGTGAAAAGGTAAAACAAACAAAAAACAGATACTAAAGCTACAAATTGCAGATATCATGTCTACGGCATGTGAAACGAAAAAATATTGTGAAGTTTCGAGAAAAAAAATCAATGTACAGACAGAGGTTACAATTTTATAAATATATATATATACACGCACACACATTACATTACAATTACATCAGGATATAACATATTAATTCTATTGAAAACTAATTACTATAGCTAGTGCTATAATTTACAATAAATCAGAATATTTATCGCAATCACTAAAAATTTAGTAATCCAAGAACAAAAGACGGAGGGAGGGGTCAACAGTACGTATTTGTTTGTATCTCGTATAATAAAGCTTTGTTGAAAACAATATATGGTATTTAACCTTGTAATGAAGTGGTTCATGAAATAACAGTTTATTAATAATATGACACTTGTAGGAGTGAGGGTTTACTGAAAGCGTAAAACTATAAAATCCAAATATTTCAGTTAATACTCATTATGCGGAAAATATGTATAGAATAAAATTTATAGTAAATTGAATTTCCAATAAGATTATTTCTATAAAAAATTTCAATCGACGTTAACGGAGTTATTTTGAATTTTCAAAATTCCTCCCCTCTAAACACCCCTCCCCCTGGTCCGATTTCAGCCGTTATTTTTCTTTTTACATAAAACGACTAAATATCGAGTTTGGCAATGATTAAACAATAATTGTGACTGCTAGAGCGGTAACAGACAAATAAATAAATAAATATATATATATATATATATATATATATATATATATATATATATACACACATACAGTCCTGAATGGACCTCATTTTCATCATCTAGGTCGGATTGATGGACATTTGAGGTAAAATATCGAAAATCGTGTCATGAGTACGACCTCAATAACTGATTTCCCTTAAGGGAAATCTGCTAAAAGAGATCAAAAAACAAAAATGCAGTCATCATAATTACTGAAATTCAAGTTAAATGTAATGAGATTGAATAATTAGAGAGAATTGCTTACCAGCCTTAAGTAGCGACTGACTCGCTTCATTTTCTCCAATTTTTCCCATTGATTTAAGGCATTGCATATAGCAACGGCCTCGATGACGAATGTAGCAGTTACATAACTAAAACATATTTTAAGAAATTAGAATATTTTATGACAACAATAGAATTTAATTCGTTATACACATTTTTGAATACTTTTTCGTTTGATTTAATTGGGCCTACTGTAAGAAGGTTAAAAGTTGTGTAAACTAAGCTGATTTCCCATATGCTTCAACAACATGCTGATGTGATCTCAAATTCGATTCTCCAATTATCATGAAATAAGAAGTCTTTGTAAAGTGATTTGAAATTTAAAGTGGACAGGATAAGCTTAGCCATAAAATTGCTTTAGCTGAAACTTATGGCTTAAGTAGGGGATGGCTGGTGGAAATCATATTTACATAAACTTTTTATTGTGGGAGCGGCGAATAGATGGTGTAAGATCAGAACTGTCCAGCACGTGAGAAATCTACTTAGTTGATGCAGCTTCTGGATGATGAACATTTTTTCCATTGAGATAATCAGCAGGTATTTTGTGGTATAAAATCACTGAAAGCGACTTGAATAAGAATGGAAAAACTGTATTCGACACAGTGATAAAAGCTGAACATTGCAAATTATAGAGGGATCATTCTACTTGAAAGCTGACGGTACAGTATAAAAAGCATTTAACTATGCTTCCATATTGATGTGATGTGGTATATCGGCTTCAGGGGCTTCTGCATGGGTAAAGAAATGCTTTTTGATGCATAAGCCACTGGATCTTAATGCCAAGGTATGGGTTCCTGTCATACCTAACAGCTAATCCACCATCCAAGTCTAAATCATCAATGTTTATATAATGTATGTATACCTGATAAATGAAATGAATACTATTACAACACTGCTGAATAGCCATCCTGCTTCTGAAAAAGCCTTTGGTAATGTTAAAGCTCCAGTTCCGACAATTAAATTAAATATATAAAGTAGAGCAGTCTAAAAATGAAAAAAATAAAATCGTTTTAGAAAATGAAGAAATAAGTAGAGATAATTTAATAGATAACATAGAATATCATGGTCCAGAATATAAATATTGTTAATGAATTAAAATCTGAAGCTTGACAGTGCACTTGTCACGTTTATTCACAATGGTTCCAAGATAAGAATGAGTTCCAGTTTCTAGAATAACAGGATGAATGTTGGAGGGCCATTTTAATAATGAATAGCTTCACTTTCTCTATTACTGCTCCTTCATCTCCACTCTACACTCCATCTCCAGAACCCCTGCCTGATACTGCTAATAATGAATATTTACCTTATTTATGACCAGGAAAAATAATTCCCTTGGGATTGACAGAAACTGGAAGGTCGCATTAAGTGGAGTGTTCCAGACGAGCACCTCCCTCCATTATACATAAGTCGGCTCTTATCCATTCTTCTGTCAGAGCTTCTAGTATTGACAGTGGAGAGACAGATCTTTAAGCACCACCAATCCCTTTCTGCAATTCGTCTGGAGGTGTAGGGTGGGAATTCACTGGTATAAACATTTTTCTTCAAGTAACACCAGAAATAAACATTAAAGGACTAACGCCTTTAGATTGAGGTGGCCCATCCATCAACCTGGAAACTGTCTATTGAGATGAGACGTCATATTTTGTGTATAGTGGGTAGCTGTCATGCCGGATATACATACTTGTTGAGCCCCTCTCGTGATAACTTTAAGCAACAAAGAGAGATTTTTCGAGAGGAAATGTAAATAGCTGACGCTGTTTAGAACAGCTCCTTTGATAAAGAAATCTGCAATCAGCTGGCTCCTCATTATCCCACACCAATCATTAGCTATGTAACTACCTTGGTGACCTGTTCACTAAGCAACAAGTCATTTTCCTCCTCTTTGGAACTTAGGAGTTGTCTAAATAATAAATAAAACATATTTCTCTACACAAACAGGAACAAATATTTCTTAGAACTTGACTTCTACAGAGCCCATTATAAAAAATAGTTTATTCCTTAGGAAATGTGCTGTACAGAATTTCTGAAGAACATCAGGGACAATAAGAACAGAGAAAGAGAGGCCATTATTGATTAAAGTGGTATTCCAACTTTCATCTAGTTATTATTGAAATTATGGAAGTAAGTTGGTACCTCATATCTACTGGAACATCAGACTTGGCGACATTCAAATCAAATTATCTCAATTAACTCTTAACATAAAACATTTTAAGTGGTCTTATTTTAAGCTTAATTTAATACACTATAATATTTAAAAAACTACTTTGGCAATTTCTAGTACTTAGAGCATGCAGCCCTAATTTGTATGCTCCCCAACACAAGTCTAAATTCTTCTACAGCTCCAGCATTGGCCAGAGCTGTAGGGGAACATTCTTAGTATATGCCATACTGTGTCAGTCTACTGTATATCATACCATCAGGATTAGTTTTTTTTTGTTTACTTTTTACTTCTTCCCTTGTTTCTGCTTTAACAATCCTTGGAAGGGAGGGTAGCAATATGTAATATAGGTTGCTGGAAATGTTTTCTGGATAATTACTTTGTCAACAACTCGTAATCTGCTAACTTTTCACACTGCCAACCGAAATTGTGTGAGATATAAACTGAGTACAATAAAGTAGAAAACTCGGGTTAAGAATATCACTTATAAACACAACTTGCAATAGCGATTTTCCCATCTGGATAGTGACAGATAGGTCTTAATCGTGGAAAAAACATCCAGACATATAAAAAATTGTTAAATGAAGTTTATTGCTAACTACTATAAAAAGAAACCAGAATCTGAATGCAGCTTTATAAACATAATTTGCAAAGGGGAAACTCATTGAACAAAGCAGACTCTCTAAGCCGTTTTTGAATGGATATGTAAAATGAAATAGAAAAACTACATATCTAAATTCCTAATCACCATGATAACGAAATATGGCATTCTAAATATTGGGACTGAATAGTCACACAAATGAAGAAGCATGTTTTTAAAGGCATCGCAATTTAAATTATTTTAATATTGAATTTCAAAGTATTTTTGAAATTCTCTGTTATAATACATTGTTTAACAACCAAGGATTTAAAATAAGACTTACGTAGGGAGAATAAAGGTCATCCATCGAGAAAATAAGATTCTTTTTTCTTCAGTTATCTTTATCATTATACACTTCCAACATCGCTAAGAAATTCCGACCACAATACAAAAGGAGATTGAAATTTTGGATTAATCCAAGAGCGAATAGTATAGATTAAAAATATGTTATCGCTCTTATCAAAACATTTTTAACAGTAGATAACAATTGCAGGGACATAGCTTTGCAAACAAAATGAAATGGCCAAAGAGATTCAAGAACCAGAGATGAAACTCATTGGTAAATTACGTAAATTCAATACTTCAACCTTTCGTAAAAAAAAAAAAGAAAAAACTTAATTGCCATAAAGTTTACTCTAGTACTAGGCAGACAATGAGTTCAAAAAAAGGAATTGAATGAGATGAGGGCTTGAGAGTTGTACATTTACTATGTTCTGACAGAGCTGTTGAGTATGAAGAGAGATGTCTGCTCCTCTAACTACTCTTTTCTCAACATTCTCAGAGAGTACCGACGATCATAGTCTCCACGGATCCAAGTAATAACCAGCTACATTTACCTTAACAACTCCAAGGGCATGAGTTCCCAATTCGTGAGAAAGCTATACTTATTAAAGGTTATACATACTTCGGTTCAAAAAATTGGTTGCCTATTAAAAGCACATTGTAACATAAGAGATGGAAAGTATAAGTCCGTCACGCAGGGGCTGCGTATGCTAAGCAGATTCCCCACGGGAAGGTTTATAACTCATAAATCTACATACTGGTAACACCACCGTGAATGTTAAGGGAATAAATACAAACCGTAACAAGAAATCATTCAGTCAGTTTACAAATTAATAATATCCAAGGTATGTATAATATAAGGTAGGGCCATTTGGCGAATTGCCAATCAAATGCAGGAAGCCTCACCCGGCTCTTAGTGCCGTCACTCGGAACCAAGACTCGAGCGGACCAGCTGAATTACGATCAGTATAAGCCGTTTTCTAATAAATTTGGTGAAAAAGAATTTATTAAAATGGTATATGTATGAAAATGATACAAATTGCTTTAGTTGAATATATTTTACGTGAATAAACCATGTACAAATTAGATACCATTAAAAATAAATACATAATAGTTTCATAAAATTGAGATAAGTTTGTTTACATTTAAAATAATTTTCATTTCATCGTTTTCGTATGTTCATTTTTTCGTTTACGTTCACAATTTTTTCTACATAATTAAAACAATACAAAGAAAAACTTCACTATAGTAAAATGAAATGTTCATAACATGAAAATAGTAATGACTATTATTATCAAACAAAATAAAGTTAATAACATTGAAACTAATCAAGCAATAAAGAAAGACAAGATAAAGTCGCTCGTTTTCAGTGAAACATTTTCTTTTACTATCCATTAAATTTATCACATTATTTAAAATTCCTGGTTTGCAAGTGAATGGTTTTGTCCAGCAACGTAAAGTTGAAAGTCCTGGAAGAGGTTCACCAATATTTCTACGGTATTCATATGCACTTTTTGAAATAGATCGAAAAGTTAGAGACTTGTCAATATCCCTATTTGTCCAACGGCCTTTTACTTTTTTGTTTAGTAAACACTGAATTTGAGTTTTGGATAATATTGGATGGCGAATCCTTGCCATTTCTTCTTTCACAGCAATTTTTTTTCGTGTTGCATTAATTTTTTTAGCTGGTGATTATCTGATTGCAATCTAGTAACTTCTTTTTTCAAATTAATGTTTTTACATTTTAAATTTTTTACTTGCATCAGCAAGGACATTAATTTGGATTCATATTCAGAAACTTTATTCTTTAAGAGAATACATTCATTACAATCAACTTCGGTATTACCTGAAAACTCACTTTTCATCTTTTTGAGAAAAATCTCATTACATTTACGTATTTAACGTTTTTTACTCCTACATTGTCTAGATGTTTCACTTTTTGAGTCAGAAGTAGAGCTAGCAGATATTTGTTTACTTTCGGACGACACTTAAATTTAGATGGGACACAGCTTCTCCCTTTAACTTCAATCTATTAGGAACATAGCCTAACAATTCTGCTTGTAAATTCCTTTCGTAATCACTATCGCTGAAATGTTCTGGACAAACCCGAGCAATATCAGGATTAAATTTCAATTCTCCTCCTCTACACACGACTACTCACTGCTTCTTAATTTTTTTCGGGAACCGGTGATAAGATACAGACTTGCCTGATTTCCTAGGTTTGCTGAAACATGTTGCGACAGCACATCACTCGGCATTTTGCAAAAAGTTCACTTATAACAATAGAAAATAAAACAATTTACTAAAAGACAACAATATTTACAAGGTAAACAAAGCTGATCGTGGCATCAAGCTACGCCATGTGCCAAAGATGCAAAAACGTTATGATCTGCGCATGTCCCGAATGCCACCCCCCTGAAAATATCTACAACGTAAAGCGCCTGAATGGTAAACAAACAGAGCAGCCAACTTCGCAGGGCTGAATAGATAGTCATTCTAGACCGGAAAGATGAACAATTAATGAAATATATCTGAATATAACATATTAATTTTATTGAAAACTGTTTACTATTGCTAGTGGAAAAATTTGAAATGAATCAGAATAATTTCTATCTCAATCACTCAGATTTTAGTAATCCAAGAACAAAAGAAGGGGGGGGGGAGGTCAACAGAACGTATTTGTTTGTATCTCGTATAATAAAGCTTTGTTGAAAACAATATTTGGTATTTAACCTTGCAATGAAGTGGTTCATGATATTACAGCTTATTAATAATATGACACTAGTAGGAGTGGGAGTTTACTGAAAGAGTAAACCTATAAAATCTAAATATCTCGGTTAATACTCATTATATGGAAAATATGCATAGGGCAGTATTTATAGTAAATTTAATTTAAAATAAGATTATTTTTATACAATTTACGATCCGACGTATAGTAACAGAAATATTTCGAATTTTCAAAATTCTTCTCCTCTAAACACCCCCCCCCCCCGCTTATCTGATTTCAGCCGATAACAAACATGATCTATCTTTTAACATAAAACCACTTATTATCGACTTTGGTAACGATTAAACAATAATTGGGATCACTAGAGCGGTAACAGATAAATAAATAAATAAATATATATATATATATATATATATATATATATATATATATATATATATATATATAGTGTGTGTGTGTGTGTGTGTATACTAACTAAGGTACCCGGCGATGCCCGGGAAATCATTGTTGACTGACAAATAATGGTATTTTTATATGTAGACTTGAAGTGCACAATCACACTTCCCTCCACGTCGTATTGTTACTCCGAAATAGCCATTAAAGGGTATCTTTTAGGGAGTAGTAGAATAGAAATTTTAGTTTTGACGATTAAATAAAAGTGTGTTCCTAATCTATCCATCTCCACTTTTTGACTCACCTTTTTGAATACTTCAAACCATAATCATGGATAGTATTTATTACAATTAAATATCATTCATAATGAAACTTATTTCCTGTCAAAAACCAATCGGAGCACATTTAGTTTATGCATAGTTTTGTACATTAGATTATATTCGTAATAGTAAACCTCAATGGAAATCACTTCCAGTAATGCCAGCATTTCACAGGAAATAAGGGCCTCCAGCATGAGGGCCACCACCATTGTTTTCCTCAAATTATTGATTCAGAATATTATTTTAATAATTTATCTACCCGATGGAATTAAATAATAGTATTACCCTAAAAATAATTTCATTTATATTCAAAAATGTAGGTAAGGGGAAGAGATTGTAGCCCTCCCTGCAAAATAAGTAATACTTGAATCATATCAAGTTTAAACGGATATTGTCTTTTTCCATAATGACATTGCCATTAACGTCTAATTGTTATGATGGTACATATTTGTTTCAATAACATCAAGATATCGGATATAAAAAAATATATTAGCAGAGCCAGAGAGTTTGATTCCCTACAACTTCCGCTATCACCTCACTAATCCGAATCATACTTAGAACACTCTTATAAGGCTAAAACATAACATCATGTGTCATAATATGCATATATTTAGTACAGTTAAATAAGCACTAATAAAATTAATGACTCCCTCTTTGGTTTATCGTATATCCCGTGTTTACTTCATTTTACGACAAAAGTGAATGCAACAAATGTTACTCTGAATAACAAAATAAATAAATTTTGTTATGTACATATTTGCCAAGAAACTAATAGGAAACGAAAAATCACAATTTTTCATTTTCGGCCTCACTTATAACCCCCACTCCTGTTCGTCTCAGAGAATAATAACATAGCCTAAAGTCTAAGTTGGGTTAGTAGTAATATACATACCAAGTTTCATAAAATTCGGTTCAGCCGTCAATGCGGGAAAAGGTAACAAACAAACAAACATACACGTAAGAAACAAAATCCGGTTATGGTGTCTTTGACATGTGAAACGAAAAAGTATAATGAAATTGTATATATATATATATATATATATATATATATATATATATATATATATATATATATATATATATATATATATACTAGCGAAATTACCCAGCTTCGCCCGGGAATTCATTTTTGAATGATGATGGTATTTTTTTGGGAAGGCTTTACTTTGCACAATATTTTGACATTTCCCCGTCACAGTTTTTAGGGTTTATACCCGTCGTTGCTGGGATTTATTAATAATAAAATAATTTGTTATTTAAGACTTCACTCTTCTAATATTATTATATTTCCCGTCTCCTGTGCATGTAGGCTTTTTTTTTATAACGTAATGAACAGTATAATTCATAGTCGTAGAAAGTATTCTATCTTCCAAACCATGTATGAATTAAAGTTCTTTTCTCTTGATGCGGTCCAAAGCTTAATGGAGACAGCTGTTTAGATACATCATAACCGAAAAACAAATAGAAAATGAAATATCGCAAATTTTTATTTCAAGCCTCCCTTATAACCCCCACTCCCGTTTGATCTTATAAATTTTAATATAGCTAATAATCATGGAAGAATTAATGCTAATTCACATACCGAGTTTTGTTAATTTCGGTTCAATCGTTAGTACCCAATAAAATAGTTGGCTCCCGCTTTAGTTTTTGGTGTATATCTCGTTTATACTTTGTAATACGGCAAAAGTCAATTTAACAAAAGTTACTCTAAATAACAGAATAAAAAATTTTTGTCGTGAGCGTATCTGCCGAAAAACCAATAGGAAACGGAATATTGCTATTTTTAATTTCAGGTCTCCCATACAACCCCCACTCCTGCTCGCCCCTAGAAATATTGGTACAACTTATTATGATATAGGAGTTACCTCTAATTCACATACCGAGTTTTGTTTAACTCGTTTGAGTCTTTTGTGTCAAATAAAATTGTTGACTCCCGCTATAATTTTTAGCGTATAACTCATTTATACTTAGGTATACGACGAAAGTGTATATCACAAAAGTTACTCTAAATAATAAAATAAATAACTTTTGTTATGTGCATATTTGCCGAAAAACCAATAGGAAACGAAATATCGCTATTTTTAATTTCAGGCCACCCTTATAACCCCCACTCCTGTTCGTCTCAGCGAATATTAGTATAGCCTAAAGTCTAAGTTGGGTCAGTAGTAATATACATATCAAGTTTCATAAAATTCGGTTCAGCCATTTATGCGTGAAAAGGTAACAAACAAACAGACACGAAAGACATGCAGACAAAACAACATTCAGTTATGGTGTCTATGACATGTGAAACGAAACGTTATCGTGAAATTTCGCAAAAAAAATCAATGTACAGACAGAGGTTACAATTTTATATATATACTAGCTAAGGTACCCGGCTTCGCCCGGGAATTCATTTGAGGCTGAATGGTGATGGTATTTTTTCGGCAAGACTTTACTTTGCACAATATTTTGACATTTCCCCTTTTCAGTGTTTAGGGTTAGTACCCGTAGTTGGTTTGGAATAGAAAATGAAATATCGCGAATTTTTATTTCAGGCCTCCCTTATAACCCCCACTCCCGTTATAACATAAACATTTTAATATAGGCTATTACCATGTAAGAATTAATGCTAATTTATATATTCTGAGTTGTTCGAATCGGTTCAACCGTTGTTGTCCAATAAAATAGTTGACTCCCGCTTTAGCTTTTAGTGTATATTTCGTTTATAATTTTTTATACAACAAAAGTGAATATAACAAAAGTTACTTCAAATAACAAACTAAACAACTTTTGTCATGTGAATATTTGCAGAAAAACCAATAGAAAAAAAAATACCACTATTTTTAATTTCAGGCCTCCCTTACAACCCCCACTCCTGCTCGTCTCTAAAAATAATGGTACAGCTTATTATCATGAAGGAGTTAGTGTTAATTTACATACGGAATTTTATTTAATTCGGTTGGGTCGTTTGTCCCAAATAAAATTGTTCACTCCCGCTATAGGTTTTAGTGTATATCTCGTTTATAATTCGGTATAAGAAAAAAAAGGTATATAACAAAAGTTACTCTAAATAACAAAATAAACAACTTTTATTATGTGCATAATTGCCGAAAAACCAATAGGAAACGAAATATCGCTATTTTTAATTTCAGGGTTCCCTTATAACCCCCACTCCTGTTCGTCTCAGAGGATATTAATGTAGCCTAAAGTCTAAGTTGGGTTAGTAGTAATATACATACCAAGTTTCATAAAATTCGGATCAGCCGTTTATGCGTGAAAAGGTAACAAACAAACAAACAAACAAATAAACAAACAAACAGACACCAAAGAAACAAAATGCAGTCATGGTGTCTATGACATGTGAAATGAAAAGTTATCGTGAAATTTCGCGAAAAAAATCAATGTACAGGCAGAGATTACAATTTTATATATATATGTCTCTTAACGCTCTAGCGGTCACAATTTTTGTTTGATCTTTACTAAACTCGATATTTAATCGTTTTATGTAAAAAGAAAGATCAAGTTCATTAACGGCTGAAATCGGACCAATGGGAGGGGGGTTTAGAGGGGGATTTTCGATAATTCGACATATCTCCGTTACTATACGTCGGATCGAGAAATTATATAGAATCAATCGTATTGCAAATTAAACTTACTATAAATATTGTTATATACATTTATTCTCTATCTTGAATATTAACCTAGATATTTGCATTTTTATTAAGTCTGTGTGGATAACGGACGAGATGAGATCGGGTAATGTCATAAGTTTCCGTATTAGTTCGGCCGTTTTCGTAACATTTCGGCTCTCCTGAAATTGGTTTAGAGACTCGTTACTACAACTGTCACTACAATGCAGATTTCTCTATCGTAAAACTGTGTGAAATATTCTTAGTTTACGCAGCCCCTGTGTGACGGATTTTTTTTTTTGGCAAGGTATCAATGTGTAAAACTACACTTCCCGTCCGGATGTACTGTTTTCCCACAAGGATCAGAAGTTATACAATGCACAAACTATGCTTTAATGTTAGGTATAATCTATAAATTTCTTATATTTTTTAAGCGATTTAGCAATGCATTTTGAAAGATTTAACATTGAGAGACAGTTCTTAATGTAAAAGGAAAAATGAGAGTTACATGATTAAAATTATGTATACAACTGCTTCGCGAGCGACAAGCTGAAACTGTGTTTCTATATTATCAGTGGTACTTCCAAAAGTAAATTATTGACAAGGGTCTGTATAATTTTTCTTTTGCACAAACTAGAATGATAGAAGAATGAAAGTTTGTAGTTGACTGATGTATGGCAATATTCATTTTTCACATTGAGTTCTAACACTTCTAATTGATAATATTGTTGCGATCTGGCTGCGGCGATAAGCAGTGGAAGCTGGAATATATGAAAAATCCCACAACCAAACCACTAACAAGAATCTAGGAAGGGCTACCAACAATCGACTCAAGTCCAAATTCAAATATATATAAATTTATTTATAATAAAAATATGCTCCAATTATAAATATTAATAATTAAAATGAAAAGGCACCTTTCAAAATATAATGGGGGACACTTAATTATACTTAGTCCATATTACAATTGAAAGACTTAGCTGTTTAAAGGATGCCGAATATGACTGATTTTAATCCGTCATGAGGGGGTCCTTTTATAGGGGTAATCCGGGAGTGAACTTTGAACTGCCGATCGAAATACGCTCAAAACGAGCATTTAACGTGAATTAATTATCGAAATTCATCCGTATTATTACTTAGTGTACCGACGTTAAGAGCTGTGAATGTTATTATCAAAATCCATCGGCGTTATCTATGAAAATGCTAGAGCACATGGTGACTTCACTCCAAATTGGATATAATTCTTATTTAAAGGTAAAACCAATTCATTTAAGCATTCATACATAATAATCTTAATGTGCTCTGTGCTGGGAATACTCAGAATATAAAATATATGGTCATGTATAATGGGCTTATGTAATGCAATGTCAATTTCATTACAATATGTTTTAGACATTTCACCTGAATAAAGTTCTTTGATTTTCCCTAAAGAAAGAATGATTTTCCAAATCCATTTGTTTATTGATGCATCTACCGTTTATACATGTAGTCACATGAGTCAGCAAAAAATTCATTCTGCTAGTCAGCTTGTTTGTTGAGTATATGTATGATATGTATATTGACAAGTAATTGTCATTTGTTTGTTCTATTTTTTTGTAATAATCTTCCTGTATTTATTTTAAACTAATTATTGTTTGACCAGATGCGTTCAATTCACTGTATAAAACGGGAACAGATAGTCTTTAATCTTCCAGTTAGGTCGCCTAAAGGTGAGTCCATTTTACTTGTCGTTAACATTATATAATAAATATCAAATTTCATAGCAAAGTCACTTCTAGTTTAATAAAAGTCCGTCACGCAGGGGCTGCGTTAACTAAGCAGATTTCCCCCGTGCGCCACGTATTTGCATTTATCTCAAAACGTAAAAGTTCAATGAGAACAATATTTGTTATCTAAGCTTCGAATAAAGTATTTCATAACATAATAGAATATTTTAATATGAGATCAGTAGGAGTGGGAGGGGGGGGGGGTTAATAAAGACCGAAAACTAAAAATTGCAAATATCTCAGTTAATAATGAAGATAGTGAAACAATGTACATAACAACATTCATAGAACATTACATTTGCAATAACACTGGTTTTACACAATTTTTCTATGCGACGCATAATAACGGAGATATCAAGAATTTTACAAATATCTCACCTCTAACCCCCCCACCCCACCCGTGTCCGACTTCAGCACTAACGAATTTGATCTTTCTTTTTGTATAAAACGATTATATATATATATATATATATATATATATATATATATATGTGTGTGTGTGTACACACACACACATACGTAAATATTTCGTAAATTGCGTCATGAGTATGACCTAAATAGCTGATTTACATTAAGGGATATATATATATATATATATATACTTATATACTTGTCTGTTATCGCTCTAGCGGTCGCAATTTTTATTTGATCGTAACCAAACTCGATATATAATCGTTTCATACAAAACTAAAGGGCAGATTCGTTAATGGCTGAATTCGAACTAGTACCTTCCACTGGGGGGGGGGTGTGTAGAGGGGGAGAATTTCGAAAATTGGAAATATCTCCGTTGATCGAAAAATTGTATAAAACCAATTTTATTGCAAATAAAATGTACTATAAATATATATATATATATATATATATATATATATATATATATATATATATACATTCTCTATCTTTAGTATTAACGGAGATATTTGTATTTTGTAGTTTTTGGAGTTCAGTAAACCCCCACTCCTACTCCTGCAATAATAAAAGTAAGCTGTTATATTATGAAGTGCATTATTTGAAGGCCAAATACCAAATATTGTTCTCATTGTACTTTTACATTTTGAGATAAATGAAAATACGTGACACACGTGGTGTATGTGCTGAGTCCATGCAGCCCCTGCGTCAAGGACGTTTTAGCAGATTTCCCTCAAGGGAAATCAGCTATTGAGGTTGTACGCATGACGGATACCGCTCTAGCGGTCGCAATTTTTGTTTGGTCGTTACCAAACTCGATATTTAGTCGTTTAATGTAAAAAGAAAGATCAAGTTCGTTAACGGCTGAAATCGGAAGTGGGAGGCGGGGGGGGGGTTAGAGGGGAGGATTTTCTAAAATTCGAAATATCTCCGTTACTATACGTCGGATCGAAAAATTGTACTGAATCAATCTTATTGCCAATTAAATGTACAATAAATATTGTTATTACATTTATTCTCTATCTTGAATATTAACCGAGATATGTATGTGCAATTTTATTTAATCTGGGCGGGTAACTGACGGGTGACTTTCCCGCCAAAAGCTAGTTCGGCCGTTTCCTTAACTGCTAACATTAGAGTGCTGAATTTTCATATTTGGGATTATTGTGACATGTTATTTATGAAAATTGAATAAAGGGGGAATGACCTTAGAGGAGGACGAAACTAAGAATTCCCCGTGCGTATTTGAGATAAAAAAATTTGCATTTGGCCTTTTTTGTTTATTATAAAAATATTTATAAATAATGATTTACCACATTTTTGTATCCCATGCATTGGAACGGAGATATCGTATCATCACTTTAAAATCATTTTAAATGAAATACAATGGAACACATTGTTCATTTAATTTAATGGGAGTACAAGGAAGATGTGTGGTGTCCAGATCAGAATTTATAACATGAATGAGTTGAGCCTGGAAGTTATCTCTATTCTGAGGTACTACTTTAAAGAAATATATATGAAAGGAAATATCGCAGTTTACAAAGTAGATCTCTTGGTTGAGAGGCTCCGAGGGATGTTGAAACAAATACGCTGGCAAACATTGTTCAAAACTAGGAAGTTTTCCCTACCATCTACTTAGGCAGTGGGGAAAATAGTGGGCTAAGCCGGGTCAAATAGCTCTTTGAAGAGAGCCATTTGAAGGAAACTTATAAGATTAGTTCAAACAAACATCAATCATTACTATAATAATAAAACTGAGAATAAAATATCGGCCAAGGAAAATATAGACATACATATAGACAACCAAAAGAATACTAATTTTCCAAATAATAAAATGTAGAGACACAAAAATGAATTGTTCACTGAATTACAACCACACAGAAGCCAGGAAGATTTCATAGATTTGTAAAGATATTGGTCAAATCACTTGGAAATATCAAAGTAGAGTGAAAAATAGCTTCAGCCATATAAAAGATAAACTAAAATCAACCGATACCATATATAATGAATACAAAATAATCTGTATGGTATGCAATAAAAGTTATATAGGAGGATCATCACAATTACTCAAGAGAAGAATCAGACAACACGTGATAAACGTTGATCATAATGACAATAAAACGGCCCTTGCCGGTTACACAATTAAATATAAACATAAATTTGATTTTGAAAACGTAGTTATAATAGGAAAAGAAAGTAATATAATACAATTGGAGGATGAAAGAGAATATTCACATAATACAAAAAAAAAACTTGATCAATAAGAAAACAGAAAAAAAAACATGTGAATTATATATATATATATATATATATATATATATATATATATATATATGTATATATATATATATATATTAATTTATTAGAAACTTTAAAGTGATAGTTTGGCCATCAAGTAACAGGGGCACACGAAGAGAGGAAGTTGTGCTGACCAGACTTCGCATTGGCCATTCCTTGCTGACCCACGGACACTTAATGACAAACAAGGACACACCGACTTGTAGACATTGTAACGAAACTCTAACTCTACAACACATATTGACTAACTGTCGACGAAGAGACAATTTAGACATTCCACATGACTTACAGGAACTTTTGACCGATAACAGTGATTAAATATCTAAAAGACATTAACATATATAACACACTATAATCTACAATTTCTACACACTACTTTTCATTTATTTCCTACATTAGCAGCCTCTATACACTTTAATTTTATTTCTTTACTTTTATTATTTTTTTTTTGGTTATCCCATTTCCTTATTTTGGGTCTTTTTTACTTAACACATGCCAGTTAATTTTCTAAGTAAAAGGTGATCACGATAACATATCATTTGATATTAGATACGCCTACTACCATGTGATCATTTATCTTCAGTATACTTTCAGGTTAAAAGTTTAGGGAGTGTTTATTTTTTATTATGAATCTTTTAAAACTTAATACGTTGATCTATTCCGAAGAAAAAGCTTTTCAATATTTACAGAAGTATGGAGTACTTCACAGAAAGAGAAAGTGTAAAAAAGGACATTATATGAAGATTTATTTCAGCAAAACTAGATCGCCATTTTATCAATGCAATATGAGAAGTTGTAGGCAATACGTTGCTGCGCTTAATGGTACATGGTTTAAAAAAAAAAATTCCAGGAATGAGGTACAAACATTTTACTGTCAATCATAGTGAAAATTTTGTTGACCCAAAAACAGGTGGACACACTCAAAGAATTGAGTCGCTATGGGCTAGTATAAAAAGAAGAAACAAAAACGAATGTGGAACTAGAAGAACTTTGTTTGATTCATATCTTTGTGAATTTATATATAGGAGAAGATATGAAAATAGGGACATTTTTGAATGTATATTGGAATCAATGAGAAACTATTGGCCTCCACAATGAAAAATGTTATTAATTTCATTTATGGTTATATTCATGTTTACTAGAAACCTTGGTTATATTTAAATAAACAATTGTTAACAAAAAATCTTCACTGTTATTGATATAATAATGAGTTAAATCACTGGCATGTGTTAAGTAAAAAAGACCCTTATTTTATTTAATTTTTCGTCCTCCTCCCCCCTTCTATAGTTACATTTTCATTTATATTATTTTCATCACCCTGATGTTTCCATATACAATATCGTTTGCTTCATATATGATCCTGGCATGCCAATAACCCGTTTCAAAAACCACCGTTTGCCATTGTTCACTCTTTTTCGTTTCTGGGGTTTTTTTTTTTCCATTTCACTTTTTTAATGGGACTTGAATAATGAGTAAATCGCCGTTGCAGAACTCATTTAAATAAATAAATAATTAAAGAAAAAAAAAGTGATAGATGATCAATTATAAATTTCTCGTTTACTATTTAGACTAAACTTCATTAGGGATAATCGATATATATATATATATATATATATATATATATATATATATATATATATATATATATATACATATCGTGACACATCGATATAAATCAGCTGACTTGGCCCACCATTGTTTGTAAGCCATTCTCCGACTGGTAGGCTAGTGGAAGGTCATAGACGTAGATGTAGCCCATATGTGGGCACCCCCACATATAATATTTAACCCTTAATTGGCCAGGAACTCAAAAAATGACTTGGAATGAAAAATTTTCTTAGAAACACATTATTTGCGTTCCTAATAAATGGAATATATAAGGTTTTACTTAGTTTTTTTTTTCTGAACAAAAATATTACATGGTGTCTTTAAGTACACCTTGGCCAGTTACCCTCAAACAACAGTGATGTCTTTAAGTACACTCTGGCCAATCACCGTAAATCAATGGGGGTGTCTATAAGTTATGTTAATAAACTGAAATAGTTTCTAAAAATGTAATTAAATAATTTATTATGTAATAAAAGAAATGTGTTGTTAATAAAAAATAAGTACATTGTAAACAAAATATAAATCCGTCAAAAATATCATTAAACCTTCCATTCATTCAAGAAATCAGGGCCTTTTACGGGTGTTACAAAGTTTCACATTGCATTTTCAGCATAAAACAACCGTTTGATTTTGGTGACAGAGTCTGCACTTTCCTTTTGTAGTGAATACTTGTCAATGGTGCATCCCATCAAGTCTTGCTGCATTGGCTATGAGAGCTGCAGCAGTTCTTGGCTGCAATTGGTGGTGTCTAGCCCTTTTAGCTCGCCGGTCCAGCAGAATATTCTCTGCAATGTGTATTCGAAATTGTTTTAAATTCATTTTTTTTTAGGGTGTTCCTTTTGTGCAATAGCAATACGTTATTAACCACCAAATCCAATTATTAGCTGAAAATGTTCATGTAATATTTGAGGGAGCGGTAACCTGTTCTATAAAATGCAACGAACATGTCACTAAGGTCAACACTTTGTTGTCATACCATTTAATAATGCTGATACACTTTTTGTTATCAACGTATTCTTCATAACATCCTCTTCCCTCTTTCACCCTCAATATTGAAATGTTCCAATATTTCATTCATTTCAATTTGAAAATTTCCTTCATCCATTTTGGGGCTTCCGTCTGCATTTTCTCCTTCATTGTTGCTTTCTTCTCCATCAGAGGTGATACTAAATTTTGGTAGCAAAGAGAAAAATGGTTTCACCTCGACTTTTATACGTATCTGTGAATTAAAATGGTAAAAGTAAGAAATAATATAAAATCATGCCCCTTGGGCAAATTTGTTGGTATTTGGCCAGGGTGAACTTAAGTACACCATCCTTAAAATCCATGCTAAAACTCTATTTCTCTCCTGAATGGAAAATGAAACACATAGGAACTTAAATACAATCCTTTACAACTAATTCACCCATTTTGGTTCATATTTAAATCAAATATCGTATATTTTAATGAATTAGAAACTTCGCTGGCAACCAGTGTGAAGTAGGGTGGTAAAGAATGATGATTTCCTTCAGTATATTGTTAGTAATTAGCTCCAATAACAAAAAATGGACTTGTGTCGCATATGTCCATGCTTGGGAGGTTACAGAGGTGTGGACTGTGGTCCAAAAGGGGTAAGAATAGAAGCAGTTGCTCTCTGAAAGGGTTAAATATGAACGGTGTCTTTAAAGACACCTTGGCCTGTTAAGGGTTAATTTGGAATAAGATTGGTTCTATCAATTTTTCGATCCGACGTAGAGTAACGGAGATATTTTGAATTTTCAAAATCACCCCCTCCCACTGGTCCGATTTCAGCCGTTAACGAACTTGATCTTCCATTTTACATAAAACGATTAAATATCGAGTTTGGTGAAGATTAAACAAAAATTGCGACCGCAGTGTTAACTGAATATATATATAGTTTTGAACGGACCTCATTTTCGTCATCTCCTGGGTAGGATCGGTGGACATTTGAAGAAGAATTTCGAAAATCACGTCATGAGTACGACCTCAATAGCTGAAAAGGTTTATTTTCTATGTACGGTGGAATTTGGGGGGTTGTAGTCCACAATTTCAAGGCACCGGGACTGGAAGCAAGATGTTTTCCACAACAATTTCTGGGCTGTTGCCCACTTGGGTTAAGTTGATGATGGTGAAGCCATCCACCTGAAGGTTTGTACTCCGAATACAAACAATCCTAGAAAGGGCTGCTTAATAGAAAGCAAGATCTTTTCACAAGGCAATGGAAGACCAAACACGTCCATGATTTACGCAGCAAAAATCAAGGAGTTGGGAAGAACAATTTAAGAATTAACAACTTAGATTGGTAGTGAATATTTGAATAAAAATCGTATTTTATTTAGATTAATGTGACTATTATTATTTTTATGCATTTTTCTGAACATCTATTATTCTCAGGATAAGAAGTCGTGTGATATCAAATATTTCTTTGCTATAAATAATTTTCTGAACAGAAATTTTATTTTTCCAGTAAATATAAACAATTTTGTCTTAAAAGAACAATTTATTTTATATATCCACACTTGTCTCTATAGATTGTATAGAGAGCAATGTGATCGTAATGGCAAATATTTTTAAAGTTAAGTTTTTAATTTAAAGTTTTAATCGTATGGAGCACCGTATACTAAATGACAAGTTAGCACGCTCTTATACATATAAACCGACCTTATTTTTGTCATCAGTAAAAAGAAAGAAAGAAGAAGGCGATTTCTCCTAAAAACCAAAAAAAAATCCTCCTAAAATGCAATACAAGTATATGAAGCAGGTTTTCTTGAAAACAGTGTGAATAGATACACACACACACACACACACACACACACACACATGCGCAAAAGTTATAGTATATCTATGTACACATACGGCTATATTCTTCCTATTTTACTTAAAACCCAGTCCTACAATTTTTTTTTTTTAAATGAAGTTGTTTATGCAGAGAAGTTTTGATTGTCATTTGGAACTTATATATTCTTATAATATATATCTTATTTTATAAGGTATAAAGTTATACGAATAAATTTCAAGTAAAATAGGATTTGATATTTTCCCCTTTGAACGGGAGCACAGGCCCAAAATACGTAGGGGAAATATGGAAAACTGAAACTAAAGCTGTTTTGATTAGAAGCATTTTTGAATAAACAGTTTACCTCAAAGACTCATAAATAAATAAAAACATTAATAAGAAGTTTACAGGAAACTGACCTACTGCGTTACATTCAAATTAATAAGATGGGTCATTGGATAAGAAATGTATATACACATGTATTTATTTATTATTTATATATATTCTACAAGATTATAATATTTTTAAATAATGGCATTACTTAATATTAGCAACAGTAGCACTAATTACTGAAGAAATTAATAAAACTTTAATAAATGTGTCTTAAATTATACTGGAGTTCTTATGAATTTGCAGAGAAAGAAAACAATGAGAGATCGTTTCCTTCTTCTCCTCTTGCTAGGAGTATTTGGTTGGGAGATCTCTGCACAGAAATCAACAAGCTGCAACTGCGGATGGGTTAATAAGGTGAATTTCATTCTATTGCATAATCTTTGTATATTTGCTGGCAAAAGAATACTATTAACACATTGGGTAGTGAGAAGTTGAGGGAAGGGGGTTATTACCTTATTCTTTTTTATGTTCCCCTTTATAAATGAAATGTATTTATTTCCGTTTCATGTTTACATAACACTAGCTACAAACGTAGCTGAGGCGTTGCAGAGCCCAAATGGCATCACCTTGAACTGCCATAAACCATTACTTGCGCTAAAGGCAGTTTTCTCTTTCTTCTTATCGGCTATCTCTACTTGCCAGTAGCCGCTTTCCAAGTCCAAGGTAGAAAATCGTCATTTCTGGTCGGCGGATAACATTCTTTCTTGGTGATGTCATTGAGTTTTCTGTAGTCGACCCAGAATCTGGTGCTGCCGTCTTTCTTCTTTACTAGAACTCTTGGCGAGCTCCACGGACTCGAAGATGGTTCAATGACTCCATTCCTCTCCATCTTGCAAGGGGGACACTCCTGGGTGCTTGTTTTCTGGGCCTCGCTTCGTCGGTATTAATTTCGTGTTTCAATAATGCTGTTCTACCTTGGCTTTTATTGTTTAGCGCGAAGACGGGGGTATGTGTTCTTAGCAACTCCTTTGCTCTGTTTCTTTCAGGTGATGTCAGTCCTTCACCCATTTTTCCACTTCTGCTAGTAATTCGCGTTCCTTGGCTGTCGTTTTCGGGCATCCTGAATTCGAGGCTCAGTTAATTGTTGCTTCTGCTGGCTCGCATTGGCCGATTTCAAAATTGTTGTTAATGATCTTTTCATAATCGGATAGATTAAGTACTCTCACCGGAACTCGTCCATCATCGCAGGTTTTAACGAGAGCTTTAACTGTTGTTGTTCTGATGGTTCTACTACCCACAACCGGTTATCCACACAATCTTATATTAAGGTTTCTGCGTGAGGTGGTAGTTTCTGGCGTCCAACGGTAAATAGCCTCCATACTGTGGTCTTGTTCTCATATCCAACATCCAAGGGTATTTCGACCTTGCGCCAGATCATAATTTGTTGACCCATGTGGAGATTGATACCGTGGGCTATCATGAAGTCTGCACCGATGATCACTTCGTCCACTGTGTCGGCGACAACAAATACATGATCGGCGCTAGTGTTGGCGATAGTCAGTCGAACCACGGCTCTTCCATAGATGGTGGCTGATTCCACAGTAGCAGTCGTCCATTGTTTATGGGTTCCACTGATCCTTTTACCAAATCAGGCCTTCTTATGGACTGCGACGCTCCAGTGTACATATGAGTTTGAGAAAAAATAAGAATTTGCTGTACTTACCACTGTAATTTGGACTCAATATTGGCCGCTATGATGGAAAAAATAGCAGATATAACCAGAAACTCTTCTAGAACTAATTACGATAGACTAGTAAAAGCTTCTACATCAACATCGAGAAAATCTTAGCTGAAGTCAGACAAGTATTTCAGGAAGGTTCTAGAGCTTATTACGAGATACTAGAAGAAAATTTTCAAGAAGTTTCAAGCTCCACAAAATATCAGAGGTATTGGGCAAACGAGTAGAAGCCATTGAACTGAGATTCAGTGACTTTTATAGAAGACTCTGCGTCATTAAGAACAATGTTGAAGGGAAAATGTCTCCCACTTCTGATGGTAGCGTTCCATTTAGAGTCTTCAAGTTACAATTTGAGACAGTGGCTAATAAAAATGTATGGGACAACAGAACTAATGTTGGCGCTGAAGGTAACAGCAGCAGAAATCCTGCAAAGTTTACCGTCTGCTTGCAGGAATAATTATGTGGACATAATGATGGCATTACTGCGCAAGTACGGCGGTGAACATAAGCGAGAACTGTACAGGATGGAATTACGGGGCAGAGTGCAAAAACCCAATGAGACTCTGCTTCTATCTCGCAATAGAAATCGAACGCCTGGTTCAAGAACGAGCTAGCACTGAGGGGCAAGAGGAGATTGTGGGGCGTTCTAGTTGTCTCTTGAGATTTCGTATTATTCTCCCTCGGTCACGAAATAGATCTTGACCTTTTCCTCGGTGCTTAACAGTTACGTTGAAAATGTCCGACCTTACCGCAGTCGAGCATTCGGCGCGTGATCTATTCCTTTGCTCCTCCAGTATTCGCTTGATTACTTCTTATATCGCACTCCTTTTGCCACCACCATTTTTCTTATCAGCCTCAAGACGTGGAACCTTGTAGACTTGTGGCTTAGATTGGACTTTAGCAGTCTCCTGGGCATAAGAGATAGTTTCAGCAAAGGATGATTTCTGCATAGCACACACCGCAAATTTAACATCTGGATCTCGTATACCATTCGCAAATGCTCCAATTTAAACTGATCTAGGAATTAATGATTTTCACCTGGGTACGTCAGCTGCACCAGAAGTTCAATTTCATGACAAAATCTTTCAGCGTCTCATTCGGTTTCTGCACTCTGTCCCGTAATTCCATCATGTAAAACTCTTATTTGTGGTCGCCACCGTACTTTCGCTGTCATACCACCATTATGTCCTCATAATTATTCTTGCAAGCAGACGGTAAACTCTCCAGGATTTCTGCTGCCGTTCCCTTCAGCGCCAAAATTAGTTCTGTCACTTTTTCTACATTGTTCCATACATTTCGATTGGTCACTGTCTCAAATTTGAACTTGAAGACACTAAATGGTACGCTAACATCAAAAGTGAATGTCGTCGAGACTTTGTGGCTATAGGCGTATGGTTGGGAGATAAGTTTCGAAATAGCCTGACAGGTGGTACCTTAGCTAACGATAAACTGCAAATGGTCAGAGGTTCTTTTGAGCCACCGAATTGTATTTCTATTGACGAATGTCGTCCTAGAATGTCATGACCCAGTATGACATCTGAACATAGGTCTGGAAGGACGTTGAGTGCAACGTCGCAATATTCGTGTTCATTCAATTTCAAGTCTACCTTAACAATTCCTTTTATCGCAGAACTAAATGATGTTGACGCCATAGTGACAGTCACCCCTTTACCTGTCTTTATTGGTACCTTAAGTTTCCTTGCCACCCTTTCTGATATAAAACTTGCTGAACTGCCGGTGTCAACCAGTGCATGTACCTTAGAATCATTAAGAAGAACGGCAGTTGTGGCCTTGGATAAGCCAGACGGTAGAGCAATGTTAGCAGAGACAATAGTATTGCATTTACATGGCTTAGTAACTTTAGCTCGTCCAGAGCTCTTGCATACCTTAGAATAATGTCCAACCTTGGAACAGGCTCTGCAAGTAGCTTCTTTTGCTGGACAATTGCTTCTTTTGTGATAACTAAGTCCACAGAAGTAGCATTTCCGTTGTGCAGCTGCGACTATCTCCCCTGATGAGTCAGTGTCCTCATCAACTTCTTTACTATTATGTGAACAGGGAGCTGAAGACTTACACTTGTTGGTCGATTGCAGCTTAAAGCATTGACAGCAGCAGAACCACGGTAATGCTGGGATTGCTCTAGTGCAGATTCCATAGACCGTGCCTGGCTGAATGCGTCATTTAATGTGAGGTTATAACTTTCAAGGAGTCTTTGTCGGATAGTAGACTCAAACAATCCAGCTATGAAAGCATCCCTTATATATTCGTCACGATTTAGTTCAGCTGTGACAGCTTTGAAACCACACTCCTTGCTTAAGAGATTCTAGGTATCTGGTAATGGTCTCCCCTGCTTGCTGTTTTCTGTTTGCAAGCTTGTATCTGGAGAATACTTCATTAACAGGTTTTAGAAAAATGCTCTTTAAAACACTTATTGCGTCATTAAAGGTTTTACATTCAATTATGTACTCATAAATCGCTGGGGATACATGATTAATTAGTATACGTAACCTGTCAGCATCACTTACTTGGTAGGTTAGTATGAAGTTCTGGAAAGTTCGATACCAATGATTCCACTCGATTGTAGCTGTTTGTGATTCAGGATCTATAGCTAATCTTTCTGGACGTAGTAATTTATCCATTATGTAATTGTGTTAATTAAATTGAGATAAAAAGCTTTGTTATACCTGAAGCTAGGCTTTAATTAACACAATAGAACATTGTAAACAAAGATCAGATGTTAGTGAACATATGATTTAGTAATAACAAATCTAACAATACTATTTTTGAGAATAATTTATATCAACGCTAACATCAAAAGTGGGGGGGGGGAGGCTTTATATTGCTGGAATTTCTTGAAATGAATCTCACGGGACCCTCTCGAACTTGTAGATTGACCATTTGAAATTGCAGCTCACGTATTTTTTCGTCCATCTTTCTTTCTAGACTGGTCATTTTCTCTTCAACATTATTTTTACTAACGCAGAGTCTTTTAAAAAAGTCCCTGACTCTCAGTTCTATGGCTTCTATTCGTTTGCCCAATATCTCTGATATTTTGTGGAGCTTTTCGTTTGTTGATCTTGCAGCTTCTTGAAAATTTTCTTCTAGTATCTCGTAATTATCTCTAGAAGCTTCTAGAAGAGTTGCTGGTTATTATTTGCTATATTTTCCAATTTATAATTTGAAAAAAGGAGTCTGTTTGTCTGGAGTAAGAATAGTCTTACTGAACTATTTGGAATAGGAAGTAAAATTGGCGAATAAGAAGGAATGGAATTGGTGAGACAGACTTTCGTTATGAGTGCGACGACAAAGGGATTTCTGCGGTGGTAAGGATATGTTTAAAAACTGGTACCTGGGGAATAGGAAACGAGGCAGGCTCAGGCAGTGCTGGAGGGACATCAGTAATACAATAAGGGAAAATGGTAAGGATCAACAGCGGTCATGTTGAGCCCCCGGCCCTTTAAGGCTGTAGCGCCGTCTAAGCAAATATAGATAATAGATATTTAGGAAGTTACCCTATTAAAGGGAAGCTGATAACAGGTGATATGAACACAGGGTCGTATCGTTGGTGGAGGGGAGACGAGGAAGCAGGAATTCCCATGGATGGCTGTCCTCTACGAGGTTGAGATGAAAACTGTAGGCTGCGGTGCAACTATTGTCACGCCCAACCATGCAATAACTGCAAGCCACTGCGCATTCGTCCAAACTTATAACATTGTGCTTTGGGTCGGTGTTCACAACCTTCAGAACAGTAAGTAACTCACTAATAATAGTAGCATATTTTCCTTTAAGGGATATCAGCTATTGAGGTTCTACTCAATACGAGACTTTTGAAAAATATTTTGCACAATATCCATCCGTCATAGTACATTACAATAAAGATGTCCGTTAATATGTATATATATATATATATATATATATATATATATATGTGTGTGTGTGTGTGTGTGTGTGTGTGTGTGTGTGTGTGTGTGTGTGTGTGTGTGTGTGTGTGTGTGTGTGTGTGCGCGCGCGCGCGCGGATGTTTTTAATGCTGTTATCATAGACTTATATTTTTTAATGACTGAAATCAGACCAAGAAGAGAGAGGGGACTAGAGGGAGATTTAATATATCTTAGTTATATGAGTTGGAACAAAAAATGTTATAGAATAAATCTTGTTCAATTAATTGTTGTTCATTATTTTTCTGACTTGGCGAGTAATTTGTATTTTATTGTATTCAAACTTAAGTAATCCCCCAATTCTAATCACCTAATATTTACTTTGAGCAGCTGAGTCACTGAACATCTCATGTCCTCCTTACATTTTAATTCCTGTTTACATAGGCGCATTTTATTATGAGATAAATATAGAATTGGTGGTTAGATGAGATCGCCAGTGAGAATTGATGGGCATGGAATAAATGGCTGATTTCTCAATAGGGAAATGTGCTAATAGCCTGGGGACAGACATAGCCAATTGACTTGTTCTGTTTGCAGCTAATGAAGGAATCAGAGTACCTGTTGAGAGGATAATTGCACATCCTGGGTTCGATGAGAGTAACTACAGTAACGATATTGCAGTGGTCATAACCCAGTCTCCAATCCCCTTCAGTTCCACCATCGGACCTATATGCCTCCCGACTGGGCCCATCAACTTGGACAACCAGAGGATAAAAGTCATTGGTAAGATATTTACTTATCTTTTTAGTTACTTGAATTCACATATAGCTTCCAAAGTATAGAAACATAAATTACCCGTGTTAAACTTGGGTAACTTTAATCTTTTTAAGAGGTTTCGGAACTCCGAATTAAAAGGCTTTATTCATAATCGGAGATTAAGCATAATTTCGCAAAACCTTTCAGATATTTTACATTATATGAATTGTTTGTTAGAAATTGTGCAAAATGAAAAAAAAAATATCAGCATATTAGATCATAAAACATTAATAAATTGAAATGACGAGTCTTTTACGTAAAAGGAAATTCTAATTCCAAATTAGAAAAAGTAGCTGACATATTATTTACTGTAAATGGTTTCCTGTGCACAAGCAAACCACATCCGTTTCCAAATGTTTTAATTTGTACGAAGGGTTTGCCTGGATATGAGCTTGCCGCCGCAAATCACTGGCCAAAACCGATGTTGATAAAACTATTTTTAAGAAATGATGTTTTTTTTTTTTGCAGGCTGGGGCCAAGAAGGATTTGAGCTCGGGCAATCGCAAGTACTCAAGTCGGTAGATCTGACAGTGATGGCACATGATGAATGCAAGAGAGACCACTGGCCCATCTTGGTCGAACCAAAGCAGCAGATTTGCGGCATAGACGGTCAGCAAGGAGTATGCATGGTGAGTATGCCATTCGTAATATGAATAAGCTGAGCAACGGCCACTAAAACCTTTATCAAAGTAATATCATTCAGGAGTATAGACACAACAAGCCAATAGACACTGCAGCAGATAAATTTGGGTAAAAATAGCAAATTTCCCAAGGGCGTCCCAGATATCGTCATACATGTGAGATATCGTCATATGTGTGAGATATCGTCATAGAATTATCAATTTCTACCTTAGTACGAACTCCATATAAACAAGAATCGACACTTAGGCTGGACATGCTATGTGGTGCAAGTTAGGTAAAAATCAACTATATGTGGAATTTAGATTTGAGTGAACGAGCAAAAATACATATAACATTGCTAATATAGTAATAACTGTAAAATATGATGGACATTACTAGGTCTGATATAAAAAATGAAGTGAGTGAATGAGATCTTGGGAAATGTTTCAGAGTTGTACTCACTCCGGTTTCTTCTAGGTCAACAAATCTATTGGCATGATGCATTTAAAGCAAATTACGTTGCCCTGTTCTATCTAGTTCATGAAAATTATGGACATGATCTATTGAGACAAGTGCCTTCTTCTATGGTATGAAATATGTAGACATTATGTAGTGAGACACTTGGCCCTCTTCTATGCTATGGAATATGTAGGCATTGTGAAGTGAGACACTTGGCCCTCTTCTATGCTATGAACTATGTAGGCATTAAGTAGTGAGGCACATGGCCCTCTTCTATGCTATGGACTATGTAGGCATGATGTAGTGAGACACTTGGCCCTCTTCTATGCTATGGACTATGTTGGCATGATGTAGTGAGGCACATGGCCCTCTTCTATGGTATGGAATATGTAGCCATTATGTAGTGAGACACTTGGCCCTCTTCTATGGTATGGAATATGTAGGCATTATGTAGTGAGACACTTGGCCCTCTTCTATGCTATGGACTATGTAGGCATTAAGTAGTGAGACACTTGACCCTCTTCTATGCATGGAATATGTAGGCATGATGTAGTGAGACACTTGGCCCTCTTCTATGCTATGGGGTATGTAGGCATTATGTAGTGAGACACTTGGCCCTCTTCTATGCTATGGACTATGTTGGCATGATGTAGTGAGACACTTGGCCCTCTTCTATGCGATGGACTATGTTGGCATGATGTAGTGAGGCACTTGACCCTCTTCTATGCTATGGAATATGTAGGCATGATGTAGTGAGGCACTTGGCCCTCTTCTATGCTATGGACTATGTAGGGATTAAGTAGTGAGACACTTGGCCCTCTTCTATGCTATGGACTATGTAGGGATTAAGTAGTGAGACACTTGGACCTCTTAAATTCTATGGAATATGTAGGCATGATGTAGTGAGACACTTGGCCCTCTTCTACGCTATGGAATATGTAGGCATGATGTAGTGAGGCACTTGGCCCTCTTCTATGCTATGGAATATGTAGGCATGATGTAGTGTGACACTTGGCCCTCTTCAATACTATGGAATGTGTAGGCATTATGTAGTGAGACACTTGGCCCTCTTCTATGCTATGGAATATGTAGGCATGATGTAGTGAGGCACTTGGCCCTCTTCTATGCTATGGAATATGTAGGCATTATGTAGTGAGACACTTGGCCCTCTTCTATGCTATGGAATATGTAGGCATGATGTAGTGAGGCACTTGGCCCTCTTCTATGGTATGGAATATGTAGGCATTATGTAGTGAGACACTTGGCCCTCTTCTCTGCTATGGAATATGTAGGCATGATGTAGTGAGGCACTTGGCCCTCTTCTATGCTATGGACTATGTTGAGACACTTGGCCCTCTTCTATGCTATGGACTATGTAGGGATTAAGTAGTGAGACACTTGGCCCTCTTCTATGCTATGGACTATGTAGGCATGATGTAGTGAGACACTTGGCCCTCTTCTATGCTATGGAATATGTAGGCATTAAGTAGTGAGACACTTGGCCCTCTTCTATGCTATGGAATATGTAGGCATTATGTAGTGAGACACTTGGCCCTCTTCTATGCTATGGAATATGTAGGCATTATATAGTGAGACACTTGGCCCTCTTCTATGCTATGGACTATGTAGGCATTAAGTAGTGAGACACTTGGCCCTCTTCTATGCTATGGACTATGTGGGCAATATGTAGTGAGGCACTTGGCCCTCTTCTATGCTATGGACTATGTAGGCATTATGTAGTGAGACACTTGGCCCTCTTCTATGCTATGGTATATGTAGGCATGATGTAGTGAGACACTTGGCCCTCTTCTATGCTATGGAATATGTAGGCATTGTGAAGTGAGACACTTGGCCCTCTTCTATGCTATGAAATATGTAGGCATGATGTAGTGAGGCACTTGGCCCTCTTCTATGGTATGGAATATGTAGGCATTATGTAGTGAGACATTTGGTCCTCTTCTATGCTATGGACTATATAGGCATTAAGTAGTGAGACACTTGGCCCTCTTCTATGCTATGGAATATGTAGGCATGATGTAGTGAGGCACTTGGCCCTCTTCTATGCTATGGAATATGTAGGCATTATGTAGTGAGACACTTGGCCCTCTTCTATGCTATGGAATATGTAGGCATGATGTAGTGAGACACTTGGCCCTCTTCTATGCTATGGAATATGTAGGCATTATGTAGTGAGACACTTGCCCCTCTTCTATGCCACGTATTATATATGCATGATGTGTTGTGACATTTCGCCCTCTTCTAAGTCATGACATAACATGCCAAACCTCTAAATAAAATCCTTAGTCTTTACCCTGACTACAAAGGATGGTGAACTGTAGATAACCCATCCCAATAAGTCATTGTACCAAAAAGGGAACGCTAATTAATAATAATAATATTATGACATTTATTGGCTTGACATTCCGAGACATGTAGCCCTCTTCTATGCCGAGACATTTATTGACATGATGTACCAAGACACTTTGTCCTCTTCTATGTCATGAAACGTATTGACATGGTGTATCTATAGATAATTTGTCCTGTCCAGATCATGACACTTAATGGTATTTTGATAGAGAAAATTTGCCCTCTTCCATGTCATGAAACATTGGCATGGTGTATGTACTTTGTCTTGTCCAGTGTGGTATGTGACACCAAATTTAATATTACCGAAGAATTTTGTTTACTTCTTCCAATGCAGGGGACTACAACCGGCAAAGACCGGTATGATAAACTAGTCGTTTTTGGAAAACTTTCCAATTTATCGACAGATGGAGCACGAGATATGTCAAGCAATGTGATAGAAATATCAGGAAGGATATTTCGGGATATTAAGAAGGCCACAAGAAGGAAAACACTTGTTAACCACTGCACAATTCACCAGCAAAATTTGTGTGCGAAAAGATTGAGTTTACCAACAGTGCCAATAATTAAACTAATCAGTGTTATAAAGTCGCGCTCGTCACCTTGAATTCAAAGAATTCCTGAAAGATTTAGGACCTGAACATGACGACGTGATTTTCAATACCAAAGTACGTTGGCTTAGTAGAGGTGCAATGCTAAAAAGAGTATAACACCTAAAAAGCGAAATAAACAGTCCTTGGATATGGGAGGATATGCCTTTCCTCATTTCGGTAATAAAGAATGGATGTTCGATTTTGGGTTTCTTATCGACTTCAATCAGCATCTCAAAGATCTTAATTTGGAACTTCAAGGTAAAGGATAGTTTATTTACAATTTGCTTGATACAATTCTGGGCTTTGAGTGCAAATTAAAATTGTGGAAACAGCATTTATTCCATAATAATGTGTCTCACTTTCCACATTTAGAAAAAGAAAACGTTACTACTTCTTAAAAATCCGCACAATATATAAACATTGGTTTCCATGAAAATGTTTTCCTCACCATTTAATATCGATGTGGATACAGTTCCCAAAGACTTTCAAATGGAAGTGATTGACATGCAGAATAATACCGATTTAAAAAATGTATTTTTCTCAGTAAACAAAAATCAACAATTTTTATAAATCGTATGTGAGCCCTGAGAAATTTCCGCTTTTGACGAAAAATGCAAAGCAAATGATGTCTCTGTTCGGATGTACGTGTGTTTACGAACAATTATTTCCGACCATGAAATTAATCAAAAATGATAGACCACCTATCAAGACTGATTGATCCACGATTAGAAAGCTGCATACGTGTAGCAACTTCACCAATTCCGGCTGATATTGATTAACTTGTACTGAAAAAAAACAGTGCCAAATGTCTGATTAAAATTTTCAAGTAAATTTTTTCTTTCTTTTATTTTTTCAGTTATTTTATTGTTTTTTTTTTTTTTTTAATTTTGCATTAAAATTTGTATATGAAATCTTAACTTTTTTTAATTTTTATATTTTTTTATTTTAATGTTTATAATAAATAAAGTTTTCTAAATTACTAATAAGTGTTACTTTATGTGCGGCCCGCCAAAAAAATTTAAAATTTACATTGGCCCGTTGATTAAAAAGGTTCCTTACCCCTGGCATAGAGTATCTAAGGACACTGGTCCTGTCTAGACCATGAGATTTATTGACATGATGCCTCGTCGTGATTGTTGAAAACAATGTTATCTTAGAAAGAACAAAGCCTAGCATCTGAAAGAAGTGAAAATATATAATTGTGAAAAATGAGTTTTCATGTTTTAAATTTCACTTTTGTTTTGTCGAAGTTTTAAAAATATAGTTTAATTTCAAATTAATATATTGCTTTGAGTTAGTGATCGTGTTGCGTGTACATGTACATTTCAGGGTGACTCTGGTGGCCCGACAGTATGGATGGACCCTGAAATAAGGAGATTTGTTCTGGTCGGCATACCGTCCTATGCACGCAACTGCACATTCCCACCGCCATCAGTATTCGCAGAAGTCGGTGCTTTGATGCCCTGGGTGCACAAGACTATACAAGGTTGGTATTTATCGTCATTTCAATTCAGCAGCTATACATAGGTTTGAGACTGTCAGAGAATGAAGGGTGTTTGTCAGAAAATGGACATCAGATATTGATGTTGTACTCGAGACTTGGATTTTAAAACATTTCTTAAAATGCCCCTGAGACTCGGAGGCCAAAAAAACAAAAAATAGACGTATTGCATGAAGACATTTGAGATAGTCAATGCTAAGAGAGATGATCACATAACATCGTACATGAAAGCTCTGGGATGGCTCACGTCAAAGGTGTATTGGCGCATAAATATATTATGTCTTGCAAAGAAGATCCTGGATTTGGAGTGCCCAGAAACCTTTATGAGGGTTTTATTCCTGTGCATAGTGAGAGACTGGTAAATAATTTCCAACTAGCAGCCTGCAGAACCAATATATATTGCCAATCTTTCTCTGCTTTTGCTGCAAGAGAGCTGAATGCTTTACCTCAAGAAATAAAAGCATCACCATCATTCCGAAGGGCCTGCATTAATCATTTTCTAACGACCGAGGTGAGGATTTGACAAAACCATTAATATATAAGTTTTATTTATATTTTTAGTTTTTTAATTTGCATATTAGTGTTATTTATATTTTTAGTTTTTTAATTTGTATATTAGTTTTATTTATATTTTTAGTTTTTTAATTTGTATGTTAGTTTTATTTATATTTTTAGTTTTTTAATTTGTATGTTAGTTTTATTTATATTTTTAGTTTTTTAATTTGTATATTAGTTTTATTTATATTTTTAGTTTTTTTAATTTGTACATTAGTTTTATTTATATTTTTAGTTTTTTAATCTGTACATTAGTTTTATTTATATTTTTAGTTTTTTAATCTGTACATTAGTTTTATTTATATTAGTTACTAGCTTTATATTAGCTATTCTTCTGGAGGTGCGATATATCATAATACGTGTTTTTCCATCGGACCTTTATTAAATAAGAAAAACTCTCTAGTGACCCTTTTTATTTGATAGATATTCTCTATATTTAACTCTTTCATATAAATCTAAAGGTTATATTCGTTAATGGCAGAAATACTAATATCAAAATTCCTATTATGCATTCTATACATCCTCTAATACAATCCAATTTTTTTTCCAGAAAACAACCCTGAGAAGACCTGCAATAAGTTATAGAAGACTGCACTGGTGGTTAAAAACCATTGTTAAATGTTTTGTTTTGGTTATTCATTACAAAAACAGTTTAATTTTCATTAAACGTTGTTGTTTTTCTTTTCTAAGTATTTTGATTTCCATACATACAGGGATTCCTCTTAAAATAACCTTAATTGATTTGATTGATCTCACTAGGAGATAGTGAAGACTCAAGTAGGTCGAAGACTAACACTAAAACGTTAAGTGAAAAGACACCTTCTCAAATCCTGTTTTCTCACCTAGTTTCTTCAGAGGGCCGCTACTCCTGTTTTTTAAACATTACTAATCTGATATAGCGATTTCTTGTTAACTGTATTCCAGTGGCGGCTCGTAGCTAAACTTATTGGCGGTGCTGCTTCAGAAAATGCAGCACACCAGGGTCGGCACTGCGGGAACGACAGTGCTCTCTCTCCCTTGTGGAGCTTCCTGTGAGTGCATGCGTACAACAGCCAAACACCTCGCCGCTGCAACTGTGAAGTGCACAGTTCCATTTAAGCTTAAGGATTATATATTATACAAGTATAAAGAAAGAATTAAAGAAAAAAAGCTCATTATATTAAATGTTATAGATAATATCAAGTGGAAATTGGGGGTGCTGCAGTTCCATAGTGACTATACGCGAGCCGCCACTGCTGTATTCATTTTGCAGAATGATTTCAAATCCTACCCTCATTTGTTTTCATCAGCTCAGGGCCGGCTCAAGGCAAAATACTGACCCGGGCAAACAACCGTTTTGTCGCCCCCTCCCTAAAAAAGGGGGGTCCGGGGGCCCTCCCCCGGAAATTTGTTCAAAATAGGGTTTAGAATACTGAGTTTTGATGCATCTTAAGTGGTAGTTATCAATCAAAATATCAAGTGAAAAGATAAGATGACTGAAAAAGTTTGTAGGCCATCACCTTTTTGCATACATTATAGTAGTATACGTAATACATTGTGTGTTTTTGAGTTAGCTTATATTAAAAAAGTTTATTAAAGAAATTTACGCAAGAGAATACAAAATATTAACTTTATAAAATCGAAAACGAAATTTTTCACTACTTGGGCGTTTGGTCGCCCCCTTGGCTGCGTCGCCCCGGGCAGTCGCCAGGGTTGCCCGGCCCTTAAGCCGCCCCTGCATCAGCTGTACTCGCTCAAGTCAGCTCAGTGGTTGGTAGGCTCCCAGTGTCCATTCTCTCTCAGACTAAGTACAATTCCAGTTGTTGGACTTATTGCATCGAATTCTTTACATCAGCATCTGTATTAAGTTCACATATTAATTTATTTTTAACATCTCCCATATATTTCGTTTTCTCTTGAGGTCTACAAGTTAATCGCAAATTTTCTTTATTCCCCATAATTAATCATCCATTATTTCTTGTTCTCCTTCCTTTAATTATCTCCCAAACATTCTTAGGTTCAAATATTTATCTATATTGGTATGTACACACCCACTTACCTACAATTTTTGTTTGATCGTTACCAAACTCGATTTTTAAACGTTTTATATGAATAGATTTGTAGCAGGTCACCAGGTTTCCTTAAAGAAAATCAGCTATTGAAGTTGTACTCACAGCGCGGTTTTCGAAAAATATCCTTAATGTCCATCGATACTACCTGAGAGATAAGGAACATTATATATATAAATATATATATATATATATAACCTATTAACGCTCTAGCGGTCGCAGTTTTTGTTTGATTACTACAAAAATCGATATATAAGTGTTTTAGGTAAAACTAAAAGTCTAGTTCTTTAGCGGGTGAATTCCGACCAGGGCTTCTGGTTTAGAGGGAGGATTTGGAAAATTCAAAATATCTCTGTTATTTTGATTTTTCATCGTCGGATCGAAAAATTGTTCATAACCAATCTTATACAAAATGTGAGGTTCTATAAATATTGTGTATATGTTTTTTCACTATACGTATTGATTATTAACAGAGATATTTGAATTTTTTAGTTTTCAACGTTTACTAAACCCTCACCTTTATTCATGTCATATTAAGATTAATCACTTTATTCGAAGCTTAGATACCAAATATTGTTTTCATTAAACAGTCTGACGACTTCAAGGAATATGAATATTATTATATGCATAACTTTAAGTGCGTCAACTTCAAGGAATTTGATTATTATTATATGCAAAAAGTTATGTGCTCCAACTTCAAGGAATATGAATATTATTATATGCATAAGTTAAGTTCGTCAACTTCAAGGAATATGGTTATTATTTATGCAAAAAGTTAAGTGCGTCGATTTTAAGGAATATGATTATTATTATACGCAAAAAGTTATGTGCTCCAACTTCATGGAATATGAATATTATTATATGCAAAACGTTAAGTGCGTCGATTTTAAGGAATATGATTATTATTATACGCAAAAAGTTATGTGCTCCAACTTCATGGAATATGAATATTATTATATGCAAAACGTTAAGTGTGTCGATTTTAAGGAATATGATTATTATTATACGCAAAAAGTTATGTGCTCCATCTTCATGGAATATGAATATTATTATATGCAAAAAGTTAAGTGCGTCGATTTTAAGGAATATGATTATTATTATATGCAAAAAGTTATGTGCTCCAACTTCAAGGAATATGAATATTATTATATGCAAAACGTTAGGTGCGTCGATTTTAAGGAATATGATTATTATTATATGCAAAAAGTTATGTGCTCCAACTTCAAGGGATATGAATATTATTATATGCAAAACGTTAAGTGCGTCAACTTCAAGGAATATGACTATTATTTATGCAAAAAGTTAAGTGCGTCAACTTCAAGGAATAAGAATATTATTATAGGGTCAATCCATAGGAAGTGATCCATGGTAGGTTGCTCGACCATTTTAATTATTAAAAATTGTTTAAATGTTTTTACAACTCAAATAGGAATCAGCAGGTTTTCACATAGAATTAAATTTACGATTAAATTTATTATCTCCGGACTGGACCAGTCTGCAACTTTGGAAATGGTTTTTAGAACTTTCTCTTCTACAATATTGTTTCTTAGCCATGACTCCCTAAATGCAAAGTTTACCTTTCAAAACGATCTCCAAAGTTAGGCATTGCTTGTTTGTTTCATAAGGAGTAAACCTTATCATCATCTATTAATTTAACTAATACTATATATTTGGGGAATATCTTTGTGTTGCCGCAACATTCCGCCCAACAAAATTTTAATAATAGGTTTTTTTGAACCTAGAGGTTTTTTTTTTTTTTTTTGAAACTACCAAATTAAAAAACATCTCTGGCTTCAACGAATGTATATGGATATTATTATATGCAGAATGTTCAGTGCATCGAATTCAATGTATATGGATATTATTATATGCAGAATGTTCAGTGCATCGAATTCAATGTTTATGAATATTATTATATGCAGAATGTTCAGTGCATCGAATTCAATGTATATGAATATTATTATATGCAGAATGTTCAGTGCATCGAATTCAATGTATATGGATATTATTATATGCAGAATGTTCAGTGCATCGAATTCAATGTATATGAATATTATTATATGCAGAATGTTCAGTGCATCGACTTCAATGTATATGAATATTATTATATGCAGAATGTTCAGTGCATCGACTTCAATGTATATGAATATTATTATATGCAGAATGTTCAGTGCATCGACTTCAATGTATATGAATATTATTATATGGAGAATGTTCAGTGCATCGACTTCAATGTATATGAATATTATTATATGCAGAATGTTCAGTGCATCGACTTCAATGTATATGAATATTATTGTTCAGCCGTCAGTTTGAATTTAAATTCCCGCGCTCGCTGAGTTCATAAACCCGCCACACACACATGAAGATCGCTAAGGCTGTGGCTTACAGCGGAAACTACGTTGCAGTTCAAGAAGGCATCGGCTAGCTAAAAGGATACAGTTCAGTTGGAATTCACCCGTGATAGAGTTACAGTCAGTTTTTTATCTCTCGTAAAGCTGCCATCCTGTGCGGATCACCGCAACCGGCTGGAAATCGGATCTCCTACGGAACACAGAACATAGCAACGAAGGAGGACTCCACTTCTAGGAACGTTTTCGTTTCCCGCAGGTACCTATTTTAATAATGCTAGCATTATTTGCGCAAATTATCAAATGAGTACTCACACAATATAGGACCTATCGCTTATTCTATGTATATATTTATATTGCCGCTAAATTAGTTTATAAAGTTAAGTTCTTTCTGTTTCTTGCTCAACCTCTATTTATAACGTGTATTATATGTAGTTTTAATCAAGTCAATATACTTGATTCTTAGGAGAACTCAAATAGTTATTTGTGTTATTTCCCATCATCTTTCCACTAGAAATACAAAATGGTTCAGTCTAATGCTCTCTCTTATTATTGCCTTTAAAAAGCTTCCCGCCAAAACATTTTGGTGCCGAAACTAGGGACTAGATGGCTTCCCGACATTTTGGTGCCGACATTTTGGATTATTATTACCGCAAAAGCTAACCGCACGCCCTAACAATTATTATATGCAGAATGTTCAGTGCATCGACTTCAATATATATGAATATTATTATAAAGATAATTACGTTTACTATTAATATGTCAGTCTATGTGGAGACTTTACACATAATTGAATAAAACTGTAAGTAGTTGGTAAAATATTCTACTTTTAACAAACCATAAGTAAAACTCTAAAAGAGTTTGAAGCATGGATAACTCCAAATTTAAAACATAAGGTAATTTATGACTGACAGGTTTAGTTTGACATGATACGTTTAAATATTGAGAGTGGTAATATTAACAAATATAATAAAGCTTTAACCGACAGACAGGCAGTCTCATATGTGAACACGCCTGCACACACACACACACACACACACACACACACCCCGCGATAAATTTGAACCACCCCTCATTTTCTACATGTTCTGGGTAGGTGGTATTTGAAGATATTTTCAAAATCGATTCATAATTACAACCTTAATTGTCTATTTCCTTGATAGTATATCTGGTAAACATATTTCATGTAATAAATATAAAATGTATAAATACATCAATGTTACAAGCATTAAATACTCTAAAGGCTTATTACTTTTTTTTGGTTATGAACTGACAATTAGCGTGTGCCAATTTTATTTATGTACGTTTATTTATTATCTTGATTAGGTAAATAGTCCCTATTTGTTTTACTCACATGTGCTGTTTGAACAACTGATTCTACGACTTATAAATAGTACGAAAGGCGTCATATAAGTCCATTAGCTATTGCTGAGCTGCAGTAAGGTGAGGGCAAAATTAATTATTATTTATCAGCGAATTTCTAATAATATGAAATTACCGTATGTCACTTGGTGAATATAGGCAAATATATTAGCTCTAATGCTCGTGAATTGGAGGGTTAAAATAGAAATTGATCTCCCTGAAAATATAAGGATTCATAAATTGGGTCAATGTATAATACCTTTAATTTCTTCGCATGACACATACAGCCTTCCTGTTGTGCTATCAATTTTTTTACCCGTGAACTAAAAAAGTCCGTCACGCAGGGGCTGCGTAAACTAAGCAGATTTCCCACGTAAAGTTATACAATAGAGAAATCTCCATACGAGTGACGAACAATTACAGAAACGGCCGAACTAGCTTTTTGCGGGACGAATAGAAGCCGCCATAGCTCATCCGTTACACTTAATAAAAATGCAAATATCTCGGTTAATATTCAAGATAGAAAATAAATGTATATAACAATATTTACAGTATATTTATTTTGAAATAAGATTTATTGTATACACTTTTTCGATCCCATTTATAGTAACGGAGATATATCGAATATTCAAAATTCTCCCCCTCTACCCCCCCCTTCCTTCCCCCCCTGGTCCGATTTCAGCCGTTAACGAACTTGATCTTTCTTTTTACATAAAACGACTAAATATCGAGTTTGGTAACGATCAAACAAAAATTACGACCGCTAGAGCGGTAACAGAGAAATATATATATATATATATATATATATATATATATATATATATATATATATATATATATATATATACATATACAATTTTTAACAAACTTATTTCCGTCATCTACTTGGTAGGATCGATGGACATTTGAAGAAAAATTTCGAAAATCACGACATGAGTACGACCTCAATAGCCCCTTAAGGGAAATCTGCTAAAAAAATGAATATTGGTGGAATAATGAAGAATTTACTTTTAGAGTAACTGTTATCCGCCAATTTCATGTTAAAATAAAAATGTTTTCCGTCTAAATATAAAGATTGGATTATGTTATGGACTAAATAATTTCTTCACATTCTGCATTTATTTGTTTTCTGCAATCATTATCTTGTTATATGCATGAATCATAAAATGGCGATTGCAAAAATATTGTCGATTTAGTGATCAAATAACATCAATTAAGTAATGTATTCCATCAAAAACAGAACGATTTCATTATCTTAGCATTAGTAAATGAAGATGGATTATATACTATCCAGTCAATCTGTTGTAATACTATCCAGTCAATCTGTTGTAATACTATCCAGTCAATCTGTTGTAATACTATCCAGTCAATCTGTTGTAATACTATCCAGTCAATCTGTTGTAATACTATCCAGTCAATCTGTTGTAATACTATCCAGTCAATCTGTTGTAATACTATCCAGTCAATCTGTTGTAATACTATCCAGTCAATCTGTTGTAATACTATCCAGTCAATCTGTTGTAATACTATCCAGTCAATCTGTTGTAATACTATCCAGTCAATCTGTTGTAATACTATCCAGTCAATCTGTTGTAATACTATCCAGTCAATCTGTTGTAATACTATCCAGTCAATCTGTTGTAATACTATCCAGTCAATCTGTTGTAATACTATCCAGTCAATCTGTTGTAATACTATCCAGTCAATCTGTTGTAATACTATCCAGTCAATCTGTTGTAATACTTCAAAATGTGAGGTTTCAAACGGGTGTCAGAAATAATCATGTTGAATTTAATTCCAAAAAAAGTCCGTCACGCAGGGGCTGCGTAAACTAAGCAGATTTCCCACGTGAAGTTATACAATAGAGAAATCTGCCTAATAACAACTGTAGTAGTAAGAAACCTCTAAACCTAAAACATTATTTAGGGCGTAATAACCCAGAAGTTTCTAGCCCCAAAAAACAGTTGACATAACCTCTAAACCTATACACGAGGGACGAATAGTTATGGAAATGGCCACCAGAGCTCTCGGCGGAAAGTCCGAACATAGCCTACGTGATCACACGCAGATTACAAATGCAAATATCTCGGTTAATATTCAAGATAGAGAATAAATGCATATAACAATATTTATAGTAAATTTAATTTGCAATAAGATTTGTTCTATACAATTTTTCGATCCGATGCATAATAACGGAGATATTTCGAATTTTTGAAAATCCCCCCTCTAAACCCCCCCTCCCACTGGTCCGATTTCAGCCGTTAACGAACTTGATCTTCCTTTTTACATAAAACGATTAAATACCGAGTTTGGTGACGATTAAACAAAAATTGCGACCGCTAGAGTGTTAACAGACAAATATATGAAGGGGCAGGGGGAAAAAAGATGAAAGTCACTTTTTCGTCGATTTTAAGATATTAGCGCTATCAAGGGGCTATGAAGGAGTAATATCATCTGGTAGAACAACAAGGGGAAAAAATGATGAGAATCGACCGAAATGTGCATGAAAAGATTCGGGGTAAGGGGGAAAATAGATGAATGTCACAAGTGATATTTTGCGATTCCTGTGCTGGGCAGAATAAAAATTATACCCTAATTCGTTTCCTTCATCATTTAGTGCCTGAGAAGCATCGTTTCGACAGTGTTGAAGTAAATTTTCCCCATTCATACATCGAATGTGATAAAAACCTGAGTTACACCAACCAGCAGACTTAGGTTGAGTTGCCCGATGAATGGAGGGATGTTATAAGAAATAGCAGAGAGAGACCGTCACCCATTGCCGTGATCAACTGCCAGCAAGAACTTTTCAAGACATGGACAGAATTCTTGAATCCTATGTACTTGAAAAGTTGTCCCTTTCCCACTAGGCCCGTGCGTTGTTTAAAGGTCATGAGTGAACATCCTTCAAAACTTTTTCATCGAAATACTTTTTCTGGTTGTTACATTGACGCTGAAATCCTTTGGAAACCACCAAAAAGGGGGAAAATGCAAGAAAACGTCCTGCTCCGCGTAGACCTTTAACTAACCTGTATGATGGACCATTGCCGATTTCTCAACCAAAGTTCAACGATTTGCAACAACTAAAAGAATTTTGGTTAACCCTGCTGCGAAGGCGTTCTTTGAGAATTTGCCCAGCATAAATCCAGCAGCTGTTCACGACGACAGCGAAGATGTATACTTGGATTACCCAGATGAATAAAGTTTCATAAAATGTTTTGTTCATTGTCAGTGAAATATAAGTTGTTCATCAAGTTTTTTTTTCACCTTCATCATTTCACCTAGGAGCTACATGGAACTGCATATATTGATTACTAATATCTTTTAGGAGTTGATTCACTAAAAAAAAAAGATATGATTATATTACAAAAGGAGTTAATAGAAATCAAACTTTGTTTTTCATTTTTCTCGAAATCACTTTTTGGTCACTTTCATCTTTTTTCCCCCTGACCCTTCATATATATATTATATATATATATATATATATATATAGATATATATATATATATAGTTTTGAACGGACCTCATTTTCGTCATCTCCTGGGTAGGATCGATGGACATTTGAAGAAATTTTTCGAAAATCGCGTCATGAGTACGACCTCAATAGCTGATTTCCCTTAAGGGAAATCTGCTAAAATGGTTCAATACGCTCGCGAGGACATCTCAACTTCTATTCTCTATTTCATCTGTTGTAAAAATCTAGGCATTAGGTTCAAATTTCATATTTTTGGCAGCTGTACCTCGTCTTAAAATGGAGTAAGAAGAGAGTGGGTTTGAGGCTGGGGAGACAAGAAAGATTTGTGAATTTCCCCTTAATTATTAGAAATGAATACACAAATAGATATATGTTATCTTCGTTTATAAAAGATGGATAACTTTGTTTCGAGGCAATTTCATTATCCGATGCATTGTGATTGAATTCCCGATTTTATGAGATTTCCTTTAAGGCAAATTAGCTAGTGAGGTTGTACTCATGACGCGATTTTAGAAAATTTTTTTCAAATGTCCATCGATCCTACCTAGGAGATGACGAAAATGGGGTCCGTTCAAAACTATATATATATATCTGTTACAGCTCTAGCGGTCGCAACTACTACTATTTAATCGTTACCAAACTCAATATTTAGTCGTTTCATGTTAAAAGAAAGATCAAGTTTGTTAACGGCTGAAATCGAGGAAGGGGGAGAAGGGGTTTAGAGGGGAGGGAAATTCGAAATATCTCCGTTACTATACGTCTGATCAAAAGATTGTTTAGAACCAATCTTACTGAAAATTACATGTGCTATAATTATTTTTATATACATTTATTCTTTAACTTGATTATTAACCGAGATATTTGCATTTTTAAGTTTTCAGCCTTCAGTAAACCCCCACTTCTACACATGTTACATAAACAATAATGTATTATATAATAAACCACATTATTCGAAGGTTAAATATCAAATATTGCATTCAAGAGAGATAATAAGAGATACATGCAAATATGTCCTGGTGACCCCTTCCCTCGTCATAAGGCCTTGGACTACAAGTATTTGATTGATTGAGATAACAATTATTCTGACTCATTATTAATTACAGTACTAGATATAGTAAATAGTTCTCAATAAAATTAATATGTTATATTCTGATATAGTTCAGTAATTGTTTTTCTCAATAAAACAGTAACAGTAATTTAATCTTCTATAAAAGTTGGTAATATATGTTTCTTCACTACTTTAGACATTAGACAAAATCAATTTTTTTGATCGGAGAACGATAAATCTTAATTAATGACGACATAACATATTTTCATTTATCTTACAAAGTAAAAGTTCAATGAAAACCAGATTTGGTATTTTAACCTTAGGATGAATTGGTTCATGATATAGCAGCTTACAGTTAATATAACATGAATAAGAGTGGGGATTTACTCAAACCCGAAATAACAATGTAAAATAAATAAGAAATAACAACAAGTTTCAATAAAAAATAATAATTTATAAATGAGCATAGTATTAAATTCAAGTAATTATAATCAGAAATAACAAGAGAATTGGCGATAAGCATAATTGGTGAATGATTAATAGAAAATGAATGACTGAAAATAGTACTTTTGGTAATGTTTCTCATAATATATATATATATATATATATGGAAATATATTGTTGTCTGATTAATGATAGTATATTTTTAGAAAGATTTCAATGTGTACAGTTGCACTTCCCTCTAGACGTATTGTTTTTTCAAAATTGCCAATCCTAAAGTGTAACTTTTGCGGATAATAGAATAGGAATTTTAGTTTTGAAGAATTTATGAAAATGCGTTCCTAATCTATCCCTCTCCACTTTTTGACTTACCGTTTTGAATAATTCAAACCATAATCATGGATAGCATTTATTACTATTAAGTACCGTCTACAATGAACATATTTCCTGTCAAAAACCAATCTGAGCACCTATAGTTTAAGCTCAGTTTTATACATAAGATTATATTCGTAATAGTAAATCTTAGTGGAAATCACTTCCCGTCATGCCAGGAAATAAGTAAACTCAATTAACTCCGTCAATTTCCACTCTCGCAGGAGCGTTATCATCATTGCTTTCCTTAGATTATTGATTCAGAATATAATTTTAATGGAACTAAGTAATAGATCTCTAAAAATAATTTCATTTATGTTCAAAAAGCTAGATGAGGGGAAGAGAACCCCCCCCCCCCCTCTGCTACCTATATAATACTTTAAACATTTATATCGAGTATATATTAAATACCAGAAAAGCTCTTATAGTTTACATTTCTATTGGAAATGAATAACAAATTTAAAGGGAAAATAAATAAATGAAGAGGAGGTGACGGAGATTTAAATAACAAAAGTAAACAACTTTTTGCTATGCATTTTATGTTTACCGAGAATCTAATAGGAAATGAAATTTCAAAATTTTTCATTTCAGGCCTCCCTCATAACCACTTCTCCCGTTTGGACCTAAAAAAATTATTATAGCTTATAATCATGGAAGAATTAATGCTAATACACATACCAAGTTGTGTTGAATTCGGTTAAATCGTTTGTGCCCAACAAAATTGTTGGCTTCCGCTTTAGTTTTTAACGTATATCTCGTTTATACTTTGTTAAACAGCAAAAGTGAATATTACAAATTTACTTTAAATAACAAAATAAACAACTTTTCTCATGTGCATATTTGTAGAAAAACCAGTAGAAAAAGGAATACCGCTTTTTTTAATTTCAGGCCTTCCTTACAACCCCCTCTCCTGCCCGTCCCTAGAAATGTTGGTAGGGCTTATGATAATTAAGACGTCAGTGCTAATACACATACCGAGTTTGGTTTAGTTCGGTTGAGTCTTTTGTGCCTAATAAATTGTTGACTCCCGCTATAGTTTTTAACGTATAACTCATTTATACTTCCGCATAAGGCAAAAGTGAATATAACAAAAGTTACTCTAAATTACAAAATAAACAACTTTTGTTATACGCATATTTGCTGAAAAAGCAATAGGAAACGAAATATACATACTGAGTTTTATTTATTTTGGTTGGGTCTTTTGTCCCAAATAAAATTGTTCACTTTCGCTATAGGTTTTAGTGTATATCTCGTTTATAATTCGGTATACGAAAAAAGTGTATATAACAAAAGTTACTCTAAATAACAAAATAAACAACTTTTGCCATGTTTATGTTTACCGGAAAACCAATAGGAAACGAAATACCGCTATATTTAATGTCTGGCCTCCCTTACAACCCCCACTCCTGCCCGTCCCTAGAAATGTTGGTATGGCTTGTTATAATGAAGGCGTTAGTCCTAATACACGTACCGAGTTTTATTTAGTTCGGTTTATTCTTTTGTGCCAAATAAAATTGTTGACTCCCGCTATAATTTTTAGCGTATAACTCATTTATATTTAGGTATACGACGAAAGTGTATATAACAAAAGTTACTCTAAATAATGAAATAAATAACTTTTGTTATGTGCATATTTGACGAAAAACCAATAGGAAACAAAATATCACTATTTTTAATTTCAGGCCTCCCATATAACCCCCACTCCTGCCCGTCCCTAGAAATGTTAGTATGGCTTATTATAAGGAAGGCGTTAGTACTAATTCACATACCGAGTTTGGTTTAGTTCGGTTGAGTCTTTTGTGCCTAATAAATTGTTGACTCCCGCTATAGTTTTTAACGTATAACTCATTTATACTTCCGCATAAGGCAAAAGTGAATATAACAAAAGTTACTCTAAATTACAAAATAAACAACTTTTGTTATACGCATATTTGCTGAAAAAGCAATAGGAAACGAAATATCGCTATTTTTAATTTCAGGCCTCCCTTATAACCCCCACTCCTGTTTGTCTTAGAGAATATCTAAAGTCCAAGTTGGGCTAGTAGTAATATACATACCAAGTTTCATAAAATTCGGTTCAGCCGTTTATGCGTGAAAAGGTAACAAACAAACAAACAGACACCAAAGAAACAAAATGCAGTTATGGTGTCTATGACATGTGAAACGAAATGTTATCGTGAAATTTCGCGAAAAAAATCAAAGTACAGACAGAGGTTACAATTTTATATATATATATATATATATATATATATATATATATATATATATATATATATATATATAGATGTACTCGTATAGAGTTTTTAACGCACCTCATTTTCGTTATCCCCTTGATAGGATCAATGGTGATTTGAAATTGTTTTTCGAAATATTGCGTCATGAGTTCAACCTCATTATCTGATTTCCCTTAAGTGAAATCTGCTAAAATGTCTGTAATATAAAATTGATACGCATAGTCTTAAATTACGGAGCTAAAGATAATAAAGGAGTAGAGGAATTGGATTCCAGCTAATCAATGAACATGAATTCTCATGAAGGATGTTTGCAGGAAGGGCTAATTATGATGCGTCCACTTCTATTCCTGCTGTTTTCCACATTTCTTGCAAGCCAGCTTTCTTGGGCGCACAAATCTACCACCTGTAACTGCGGATGGGTAAACAAGGTAGGTTAATTATACTCCTAACAGTGTTTTACACACACACACACACACACACACACACACACACACACACATATATATATATATATATATATATATATATATATATATATATATATATATATATATATAATTGTGCTGATGTTTTCGACCAGGTTGTATTTATATGTGGTGTATTGTTCTTTTCGGAGTTTTGGTCAATGTTGGTGAAATGAATCTTAGTTTATGCCGATATTTCGAGAATCTTTATTTTCTCTTCCTCAGGGCTGTAAAAATTGCATGTACTACATTATAATATTGCACATTGTTGTTATACATTGTTATAAAAGGGTGTTTTTTCCTTATTATTACTTACCAAGACTAAATATATTTATAGACTATTATACATTTTTATTGCATTATGACTAGGGTTATAGTAACCTTCCTTGTTTTGCTTACATAGCAGGGTCACAGCCTTTTGTATGTTTTATATATTTATAGTATGGTGTATTTGTTTGTTAAACTATATTATAATTGTTGTACTGTGGTTCTTATATTATTTTACAATGGTTATTGCTATGCACTATTTTAATTATTGCTATGTTTTGTTAAATCTATGTTATTGCCACTTACCACTATGTTATTGCAACTTATATTATTTTACAATAATTATTGCTATGCACTATTACAATCATTGTCATGTTATTTTAAATTATAATTATTGTTGTGTTATGTTAAAGTTATTCTTATGTTGTTATTTATGTTGCTATTTTTATTCTTATATTTATTATGTTATAACAAACCTTCCTGTGTGTTACTAAAAATCATTGTTATGCCTAAATTAAAAGCTATTCTTATGTTGCATTATTATTATTTTTATTCTATTATGTATCTACAATATATAAATATCTATCTATCTATCTATATATATTATAAATATGTCATGAATACCTAATTTTCCTGGAGCTAAGGTGATCTTAATAAGTGCTTGAGTAGAAAAAAAAAATGTAAATCTTTTTAAATTTAATATCAATTAAATCACATAACTTATCAATCCACACATACTATTGAACAATTACTGACTCAAATTACTTTTAATTATATACTATATAAGCTTATTTAGCACTAGTCCCTAGGTACTGCCCTTGAAATGATCGGTTGTTTACTCATGGAAATTATACTGTTTTCACAGAATATATGTTATGATAATTGAAAGTTTGAAGCATACAGCGTGGTCTGGTGGTAGTTTATGGTACACATACAGCGTGGTCTGGTGGTAGTTTATGGTACACATACACCGTGGTCTGGTGGTAGTTTATGGTACACATACAGCGTGGTCTGGTGGTAGTTTATGGTACACATACAGCGTGGTCTGGTGGTAGTTTATGGTACACATACAGCGTGGTCTGGTGGTAGTTTATGGTACACATACAGCGTGGTCTGGTGGTAGTTTATGGTACACATACAGCGTGGTCTGGTGGTAGTTTATGGTACACATACAGCGTGGTCTGGTGGTAGTTTATGGTACACATACAGCGTGGTCTGGTGGTAGTTTATGGTACACATACAGCGTGGTCTGGTGGTAGTTTATGGTACACATACAGCGTGGTCTGGTGGTAGTTTATGGTACACATACACCGTGGTCTGGTGGTAGTTTATGGTACACATACAGCGTGGTCTGGTGGTAGTTTATGGTACACATACAGCGTGGTCTGGTGGTAGTTTATGGTACACATACAGCGTGGTCTGGTGGTAGTTTATGGTACACATACAGCGTGGTCTGGTGGTAGTTTATGGTACACATTCAGAGTGGTCTGGTGGTAGTTTATGGTACACATACAGCGTGGTCTGGTGGTAGTTTATGGTACACATACAGCGTGGTCTGGTGGTAGTTTATGGTACACATACAGCGTGGTCTGGTGGTAGTTTATGGTACACATACAGCGTGGTCTGGTGGTAGTTTATGGTACACATACAGCGTGGTCTGGTGGTAGTTTATGGTACACATACAGCGTGGTCTGGTGGTAGTTTATGGTACACATACAGCGTGGTCTGGTGGTAGTTTATGGTACACATACAGCGTGGTCTGGTGGTAGTTTATGGTACACATACAGCGTGGTCTGGTGGTAGTTTATGGTACACATACAGCGTGGTCTGGTGGTAGTTTATGGTACACATACAGCGTGGTCTGGTGGTAGTTTATGGTACACATACAGCGTGGTCTGGTGGTAGTTTATGGTACACATACAGCGTGGTCTGGTGGTAGTTTATGGTACACATACAGCGTGGTCTGGTGGTAGTTTATGGTACACATACAGCGTGGTCTGGTGGTAGTTTATGGTACACATACAGCGTGGTCTGGTGGTAGTTTATGGTACACATACAGCGTGGTCTGGTGGTAGTTTATGGTACACATACAGCGTGGTCTGGTGGTAGTTTATGGTACACATACAGCGTGGTCTGGTGGTAGTTTATGGTACACATTCAGAGTGGTCTGGTGGTAGTTTATGGTACACATACAGCGTGGTCTGGTGGTAGTTTATGGTACACATACAGCGTGGTCTGGTGGTAGTTTATGGTACACATACAGCGTGGTCTGGTGGTAGTTTATGGTACACATACAGCGTGGTCTGGTGGTAGTTTATGGTACACATACAGCGTGGTCTGGTGGTAGTTTATGGTACACATACAGCGTGGTCTGGTGGTAGTTTATGGTACACATACAGCGTGGTCTGGTGGTAGTTTATGGTACACATACAGCGTGGTCTGGTGGTAGTTTATGGTACACATACAGCGTGGTCTGGTGGTAGTTTATGGTACACATACAGCGTGGTCTGGTGGTAGTTTATGGTACACATACAGCGTGGTCTGGTGGTAGTTTATGGTACACATACAGCGTGGTCTGGTGGTAGTTTATGGTACACATACAGCGTGGTCTGGTGGTAGTTTATGGTACACATACAGCGTGGTCTGGTGGTAGTTTATGGTACAGCGTGGTCTGGTGGTAGTTTATGGTACACATACAGCGTGGTCTGGTGGTAGTTTATGGTACACATACAGCGTGGTCTGGTGGTAGTTTATGGTACACATACAGCGTGGTCTGGTGGTAGTTTATGGTACACATACAGCGTGGTCTGGTGGTAGTTTATGGTACACATACAGCGTGGTCTGGTGGTAGTTTATGGTACACATACAGCGTGGTCTGGTGGTAGTTTATGGTACACATACAGCGTGGTCTGGTGGTAGTTTATGGTACACATACAGCGTGGTCTGGTGGTAGTTTATGGTACACATACAGCGTGGTCTGGTGGTAGTTTATGGTACACATACAGCGTGGTCTGGTGGTAGTTTATGGTACACATACAGCGTGGTCTGGTGGTAGTTTATGGTACACATACAGCGTGGTCTGGTGGTAGTTTATGGTACACATACAGCGTGGTCTGGTGGTAGTTTATGGTACACATACAGCGTGGTCTGGTGGTAGTTTATGGTACACATACAGCGTGGTCTGGTGGTAGTTTATGGTACACATACAGAGTGGTCTGGTGGTAGTTTATGGTACACATACAGCGTGGTCTGGTGGTAGTTTATGGTACACATACAGCGTGGTCTGGTGGTAGTTTATGGTACACATACAGCGTGGTCTGGTGGTAGTTTATGGTACACATACAGCGTGGTCTGGTGGTAGTTTATGGTACACATACAGCGTGGTCTGGTGGTAGTTTATGGTACACATACAGCGTGGTCTGGTGGTAGTTTATGGTACACATACAGCGTGGTCTGGTGGTAGTTTATGGTACACATACAGCGTGGTCTGGTGGTAGTTTATGGTACACATACAGCGTGGTCTGGTGGTAGTTTATGGTACACATACAGCGTGGTCTGGTGGTAGTTTATGGTACACATACAGCGTGGTCTGGTGGTAGTTTATGGTACACATACAGCGTGGTCTGGTGGTAGTTTATGGTACACATACAGCGTGGTCTGGTGGTAGTTTATGGTACACATACAGCGTGGTCTGGTGGTAGTTTATGGTACACATTCAGAGTGGTCTGGTGGTAGTTTATGGTACACATACAGCGTGGTCTGGTGGTAGTTTATGGTACACATACAGCGTGGTCTGGTGGTAGTTTATGGTACACATACAGCGTGGTCTGGTGGTAGTTTATGGTACACATACAGCGTGGTCTGGTGGTAGTTTATGGTACACATACAGCGTGGTCTGGTGGTAGTTTATGGTACACATACAGCGTGGTCTGGTGGTAGTTTATGGTACACATACAGCGTGGTCAGGTGGCAGTTTATGGTACACATACAGCGTGGTCTGGTGGTAGTTTATGGTACAGATACAGCGTGGTCTGGTGGTAGTTTATGGTACACATACAGCGTGGTCTGGTGGTAGTTTATGGTACACATACAGCGTGGTCTGGTGGTAGTTTATGGTACACATACACCGTGGTCTGGTGGTAGTTTATGGTACACATACAGCGTGGTCTGGTGGTAGTTGCCCCCCTCTTCTGCACTTTATCTTCTCTTTGATAGCTATGTGTTAGCAGACTCTCCATCATTGATGCTTGATTAAGGCTCCAATAACACTGGTCATCGTAAAAGGAAAAGTGTTTTCAAGACCCACCACCATTTCTGCTGATTCTTATATAAAATGAATTGTTGAATACAAATATAACCCCAGGTTTTTTCCCATTCACCCACCGGAGACAACTCTACACATATTTGGCACTTTTGGCAGATTTCCCTTAAGTTTGTTAACGCTCTATCGGTCGTAATTTTTGTTTAATCGTAACCAAACTCGATATTTAGTCGTTTTAGGGAAAAGATCAGGTTCGTTAATGGCTGAAATAAGATCAGTGGGAAGGGGGTTTAGAGGGGGAGGGGAGAATTCCGAAAATTCTTGATACCTCCGATATTATGAGTCGGATCAAAAAATTGTATTGAACCAATTGTAAATGTAAAGTTTTCATGTCATAAGAGCAATAAGCTGTAATATTACGAAAAAATTATTTGAAGCCAAAAATACCAAATTTGGTTCTCAGTGAACTTTTACGTTTTGAGATAAATTCAAATACGAGACGCGCACATGGGAAATCTGCTTATTTAACGCAGCTCCTGCGTTAGGGTCTTTTTGATCATTTGGAGGTTTGAAAAGGATTATTTTAACATTTGGGTTTCGTTGAGTGTTTAGAGCAAAGTTAGTCAAACATCCTAAAATACGTATGTATATCACAAGGAGCAAGACGTTAGGGGAATGGGGGATTTGACCCCTTAAATCGTACAAATTTACTAAAAGTGATCAATTTTTTCATTTTTATTTCACTTCTTTTCCACATATTCCAGATTCCATTCTCCCTAAACCTCCCTCAAACACTACCAAATATTAAAAATAATATAGTTACATAATAATACAATAATACAATAATATATCAACAATAATAAAAGTCCGTCACGCAGGGGCTGCGTAAACTAAGCAGATTTCCCACGTGAAGTTTTACAATAGAGAAATCCCCCTAATAACAGCTGTAGTGGGAAGGGATCTCTAAACCTATTCACGAGGGACGAATAGTTCTGGAAACGGCCACCAGAGCTCTCGCCGGAGAGTCAGGAACATGGCGGGGTTCCGTGGACCACACACACAATACAAATGCAAATATCTCGGTTAATATTCAAGATACAGAATAAATGTACATAACAATATTTATAGTAAATTTAATTTAAAATAAGATTGATTCTATACAATTTTTCGAGCCAACGCATAATAACGGAGATATTTTGAATTTTCAAAAATCCCCCCTCTAAACCCCCCTTCCCAATGGTCCGATTTCAGCCATTAACGAACTTGATCTCTCTTTTTACGTAAAACGCTTAAATATGAAGTTTGGTAACGATCAAACAAAAATTGCGACCGCTAGAGCGTTAACAGACAAATATATATATGTATGTATGTATATATATATATATATATATATAATTTTGAACGGACCTCATTTTCGTCATCTCCTGGGTAGGATCGATGGGCATTTGAGGAAATTTTTCAAAACTCGCTTCATGAGTACGACCTCAATAGCTGATTTCCCTTAAGGGAAATCTGCTAAAAATACATAACAACAGTTAGGAAGATTATCTGTACTACACTAGTATACACTCTCATTATACCACTGGGAGTCCTAATTAAATAATTGCAATAAAATATATATTATTCAGGGTCGTATCGTTGGAGGAAGGGAGACGAAGAAACTTGAATACCCATGGATGGCCATGTTGTACGATGTTACAATGAAAAATGCAGGCTGTGGTGCAACTATAGTGACGCGAAATCATGCAATAACAGCGGGCCACTGCGCATGGCTGCAATTTCAAAATGTCCTACTTTGGGTCGGTGCTCACGATGTCAGGAAAAGTAAGTACCAAAAAGACAAGTTATTATCTGATTTTGTTGGATGTTCCGCTTAGGGAAATCAGCTATAGATGTACTCATGACGAGATTTTTGAAAAATATGTTCGATTGCCTACCGATCCAAGGTACATTCAAACTACACACACACGCACACACACACACACACACACACACACACACACACACACACCACAATATATATATATATATATATAAAACATTTTGAACGGACCTTATTTTCTTCATCTGCTCAGTAGGATCGATAGACATATTTCGAAATTCTTCTCATAAGAGCAACCTCAATAGCTGATTTTCCTTATATTGTAGTAAATCTATTAAAATGATGGCAGAGTCATCTTTCTCGATCTAATGATTACAAGAGAGTAAGGAGGGTGGGGGTGGTGAATCATTAACGTATTTTAAATAATTATTTGAATTTTAGTGGTATTTAGGTTATTGTAAGTTAAAATAATGTTTTAATTTTTGTAATGAGGATTTCTTTTCTCTACATGTCTATTAAATAGACTGTAAAATTGTCTTCATATTTTGAGTTCTTTTATGTACATATTTTAAAACTATTTTTGATGTAAATTAGCTAGTGTCTTTGTAATTTTGTTTACCGTAGATGACGAGTTTAAAAATCCTTGCCCACGAGTAAACTTCTTGGCTTTATTATTACCTAACTTCTCTAGCATTAATAAATATTAACCATCCAGATTCTTGTAAACTGGACGCCCATAAGGAGTATATCAGTAATTAAAGATTATGATTATAATACATTTTTGAAAATTCATTCATTATTTTGAATTTACTTATTTTTGATTATCGATTTTGACGTTTAAAGAATTTCACCTTTCTGTTTCCAGTCAAATAAAATTCCTACTCCCACCTGTTATTTAGTGTAGTAACCCGAAGACAGCCAGTCTGATGAGTATTAAGTGGGAATTATATAATAAATATAGTTATGTTTTATTTTTGTTAACTAATCTATCATTATATATTTTTAGCTAACGAAGGTACGATGATCCCCATCGAGAAGATAATAGGTCATCCAAAGTATGACGAAGTTGTTTATAGGAACGACATTGCTATAGTTGTGACCAAGTCTCCTATCCCGTTCAGTGCCACCATCGGACCAGCCTGCCTTCCGACTGGAGTCATCAACTTGGACAACCACAAAGTTAAAGCCATTGGTAACTTAGCAAAGTACTCTTATAAGTGACACACAATGACGTTAATTTATTTATTGTCAGAATTTGGTTCATTATGATTTGATGGCTGACGAAAATTTGAAATAGCAGACTTCTCTTAAGGGGAATCAGCTATCCAGGTTGTAATCATGACTCATTTTTCGAAAAATGGCCTCAAATATCCAACGGCTCTACCTCGTAGATAACAAAAATAAGGTTCGTTTACATTTAAACGTTTATTTTGTCAACGGAAGGATCAAAAAGTCAAACACATCTCCACTCTTAATGCTTCGTTTATTAAAAACAGAGTAGTTTCGGGGCGAACCGTCCCATCTTCAGTGCTCTAGAGCTGCTCCCTATTGAGCCGACATCTCCGGCGAGACTCCCTAGAACAAATCCCGATTTTATTTTGTGTTTAAACTAGCTTACGCTTCAGGGGCTGCAATTTTTGTTTTTTAGTTTAAAAAACAATATCATGAATAAGACTTTCTAAAAGTCAACAGTTGTTTCAAAGAATAACTGAAATGATGTTTAGAGAAAGAGCGCTGAAATACAATCATCCAATACGCTAGGTGGCCAGGGGATGTGGTAGGACCACAATAGATGTCTACACAATTTTCTACAACAATAAAACGGAGCTCGAGGGAATAAGTCCGTCACGCAAGAGCTGCGTAAACTAACCAGATTTCCCACGTGTGCCATGCATTTTTATTCATCTCAAAAAGTAAAAGCTCAATGAGAACAATATTTGGAGTTTATTCTCCAAATAATGTATGTCATAATATAACAGCTTATTGCTAATATGAGATGAGGAAAAGTTGAAAAGTTGGGGGGGGGGTTACGGGAGGCCAAAAACTATAAAATGCAAATATCTCGGTTAATAACCAAGATAGTGAAAATACGTACATAACAACATTTATAGAACATTATATTTTCAACAAGATTAGTTCTATATTTTTTTTCTATACGACTCATAATAACGGAGATATTACGAATTTTCGAAATTCCTCCCCTCTAAAACTTCCTCATACATTTCGGATTTCAGCGATTAACGAACTTGATCTTTCTTTTTACATAAAACGATTAAATGTCGAGTTTGGTAACGATTAAACCAAAATTTCGACCGCTAGAGCGGTAACAGACAAATATATATATATATATATATATATATATATATATATATATATATATGTGTGTGTGTGTATATTTGAACATTTGAAGGAATGTTTCGAAAATCGCGTCATGAGTACAACCCCAATAGCTGATTTCCCTTAAGGATCCCCTTTACTTTACACAAGTAGGGTTCTTTGGTCCCTAATATGAGTCAATTATTACTATTATTAGAGTCGATGATTACAGAAATGTATACCTTTATGAAAAATAGACTACCGATCAAAAATATCTGATGATACTCATTAATTCTTTAAAATAACTGTTACTTTGTTCTTCAGGATGGGGCCAAGAGGGGTTTACTTTGGGACAATCTGCAGTGCTCAAGGCGGCCGATTTGACGGTCATGCCTCACGACGAGTGCAAGAGAGATCATTGGAAAATACTTGTAGAACCGAAGAGTCAGATTTGTGCAATTCAAGGATCACAAGGCGTCTGCATGGTAAAGTACATGCTAATGCAATATATGTTAACCTTTAACTACTACCTAGGGTCAAAAACAACCCGAGCATAAAATAAAAATTAATGTTTCTCTGTTTTGTTGCGTGGCAGCGCCAGCAGGTACCATGTATTCTCCCCTTAGTAACAGCTGTTACAGGTAACCTCTTTTATGGACGAAGATGATGGAAATCTGAATCCTGTGTCTGATGATAATGAGTAATTTCAGTGACCATCTGATCATGATACAGATTCATAAATGCAGCTAAATGAGGATGAACCGTGCAAAAGGTCTGAGCAGAAACATTCAACAATATGCTATAAATATAATAACACAGGTTGCAAGAATCACTCTGAATCTAAATGTCTCCGCCGGAACTGTGAAGATAAAATTTTACTTTATTTGTTAGTGTAGCAGAGAGCCCCTCACAGTTTCTGTATTATTTAACATATTGAATTACTGTCGGCTTCAGAATGAGCAGAACACGCTTAAATATGATAAGAAGAAGTTAATTTTTACATATTGCTTTTAGCAGATTTCCCTTGAGGGAAATCAGCTATTGAGGTCGTACTCATGACGCGATTTCCGAAAACTTTCTTCAAATGTCCATCGATCCTACCCAGGAGATGACGAAAATGAAGTCCGTTCAAAATTATATATATATATATATATATATATATATATATATATATATATATATATATATATATATTTGTCTGTTAACGCTCTAGCAGTCGCAATTTTCGTTTGATCGTTACCAAACTCGATATTTAAACGTTTTATGTAAAAATAAAGATCATGTTCGTTAATGGGTGAAATCGGACCAGTGGGAGGGGGGGGGTTTAATGGGGCGGATTTTCGAAAATTCGAAATATCTCCGTTACTATACGTCAGATTGAAAAATCAGATAGAATCAATCTTATTGAAAATTAAATTTACTATAAATAGTGTTATATACATTTATTCTGTAACTTGAACATTAATCGAGATATTTACATTTTTCTGTTTTCAGCTTCTGATCGGTAACTTTGGGTCTAGTCGTGAGTTTCCGTCAAGAACTAGTTCGGGCTTAGTTTACGCAGCCCCTGCGTGACGGACTTTTTTTTAACCTCATTTGCCTTGTCATATCTCAGCTCGAAGTCAAAACTACAAAATTAAATTTTTATGGACATATTTCTTACATCGAGTACTACCTCTGGCCAGAATTTCAGATTTTTACATTTCCATCCATCCATCGGAGACATTAAACCCTAAGAATGACAATTTGGTGCCATGACTTTTGGTGAGCAAGTAGATATACTTCCAAACTATTTGTAAAAATGAAACTTGTCTTGTAGATTCGAACTCTCCTCAAGAAACATCACCCTTAAAAACTGTAAAATAAGGGATTAGAAATATGAAAACATAGCCTCTAATTTCACCCATATAACCTAAATTGGGGTAAAAGGGGTATAAAACATAAAATGTAGTCCTTTATTTTTATTTTGTTTTCGTTCCATAGTGATAGGACAAATAGTTTAGGAGATGCAAGTGTTGGCGAAAACGCTTGGATGTAGCAATTCACCGAACAAATATGGCGGCCATTCAAAAACTATTGACAGTAAAGTTTTTAAAACGATAATTTTCAACTTGCAACATGTAAGGGTATTGTATAACAAAATCAGATTTTTCAAAAATAGTGAAGCAACCGAATTAATATTTTCTGGATGATTTGAAATGGATTGAACCGTGGTTATATCTAGTGAAAATGGATAAAAAAAACTACGCCCGGGTAATAAAATTGATTTTAATCTATTTATCAATAATGTCTTAAGATATTATGGCTGGAATAGCTGAAAAGACCAACTCTAAACTCAACTGCTTGTAGAGCGTGTCCTTGTGAACAATACAAGAATTACTCCTTGCCATATTGTTTTCATTATTAGCTAAAATGTAAGCAAAGGTGTCATCCAGTTCAAAGCTCTGGAGTCAAGCTAGGCTACTTATATACCTGTAACACTGACCAAAATTCATCAACGTAGTTCCCTAAATTTTAGCAGATTTCCCTTAAGGAAAATCAGCTATTGAGGTTGTACTCATGACGCGATTTTCGAAATTTTCCCTCAAATGTCCATCGATCCTACCCAGGAGTTGATGAAAATGAGGTTCGTTCAAAACTGTATATATATATATATATATATATATATATATGTGTGTGTCTGTTACCGCTCTAGCGGTCGCAATTATTGTTTAACCGTTACCAAACTCGATATTTAGTCGTTTTATGTAAAAAGAAAGACCAGGTTCGTTAACGGCTGAAATCGGGCCAGGGGGAGGGGGGGTTTAGAGGGGAGGATTTTCGAAAATTCGAAATTCGATTCTCCGTTACCATAAGTCGGATCGAAAAATTGTACAGAACCAATCTTATTGCAAATTAAATTTACTATAGATATTCTTATATACATTTATTTAATATCTTGAATATTAACCGAGATATTTGCATTTTTCAGTTTTCAGCTGATTGCCAAACCGCCACTTCTACTCATGTTACATAAACATTCCTCTGCTACATAATAAATTACATTATTCGAAGTTTAAATACCAAAAATTGTAATGAAGAGACCTTTATTATACGAGATACATGCAAATATGTTCAGGCGACACCCCCCCCCCCTCGTCTTAAGGTTTTGGACTACTAAAATTTGATTGATTGAGATAACAATTATTCTGACTCATTACTAATTACAGTACTAGATATAGTAAATAGTTCTCAATAAAATTAATATGTTATATTCTGATATATTTCAGTAATTGTTTTTCTTTCCGGTGTGAGGCTGGCAGACCCGTTTGTTTACATTTCTAACCCAACGCTCCCTATCGGCAGGTTATTGAACTTGGATGTAACATTTCTTATTTCCGTTTGTATTTATTCACGGTGGTGTTGTGTTAGCAGTTTGTATATTTATCTATTACCAAACTTCACGAGGGAAATCTGCTTTATATAATACACGCAATATACTTTTAATTGCATTTAAACCAGCTTATAAAATATGGCACTACAGTTTGGAGGGGGGGGGGGGTTCTTCGCACCTATTGAGAATACAAAAAATTGGTACAGAACCATTTTTAATGTCTCATAACAATATCAATTCATTAAGTTATAAGGCATTTTTTGAGCCGGTTGCTACATTAGTAGTTCAAATGAAATTTATTTTTTTTAAATTACATCTATATAGTAACCCTATGTAGAGGGATTTCATTTTTCTAAACATTCAACATTTTACCATTATTTATGTATATTTTGTCAAAACTTGTAACAATTTGTTGTATAACAATATAATATATTGGCGTTTGGTTTCATAACCAGGTACATCCGTTTTTTTCAAAAACATTTTTTTTTTAATTTTTCATAAGTTTTTAATGCCGGAAATGATGTATTGGACGCGTTTGTTTCAAAACCATCTAGATCCTTCCAAAATCAATACCGGCAGATAATGAAAAAAATGTGTTAAACTGACTTTTTTAAAAAATGAAATCTATTTTGATCAGTCCTGAAAATTTTTTGAAAATGGATGTGTATATATATATATATATTTACACTCATTAATAAATGAAATAAATAAAGACTTCCAAATTAAACTTGACAAAAAAAATCATTAAATAATAACGATTAAGGAAGTACAATTGAATTAAAAATAAATGAAAAAAAAAAGTTTTCAAAATAAAATAACGGGTCATGTGAGTCTTGAACTGTGTTTGTATGCCTTGCGTCAGTCTGCATTCACAAATCAAGGGAGTGAATGCCAGTTCACTATAATAGTTGCATTTACAAGTATTTGAGTACGCAAGTTTGAATCTGTGGTAAGTAAGAGTTCGCATTTCCGGTTCTAGTTAGTAATTGTGCTAGAGAAAACGTATGTTGGGTTCTTGAGGATTAAAAAAGGGATATATAATTTTAGATGTGATCCGTTGTCTGTTTGATTCCATTTCTGTTGCCACAAATGTATTCCTTTATTAATTTAATGTGACTGCAGGGAATTTATGTGCCAACATTTTTTTGGGCCTTGTAATGGGCATGAATTACAGTTACACTTGTAATTACTCGTCGTAGAAAATTAAATCGATTTCAATTTCCGTTTTTTCTTAAGAGCTTTATGATTTTAAGCACCGAATGACTTTTAAGATACAGAGTTTTTATCTTGAAAGTGTTTAGTTTAAACTCATTTCACAGCTTAGCTTACATCTAGCTCTAAGTTCTAAACAACAGAAAACCTATGTTAACGTAAACATAAACAACTATTAATTAAATGACCATTGATAAGACTGTTTTTATGTAAGTAATGGTACACAAAATTAAATTTTGAAAAAAAAAAAACATATAGTATTATTATCAGATTCAAATATTTAATTATTTTTAGGGTGACTCTGGCGGTCCGCTGGTGTGGCTGGATCCTGAGATAAGGAGGTATGTCGTGGTGGGTGCATCGTCTTACGTCCGCAACTGCACTTTCCCACCACCGTCAGTATTCACAGAAGTAGCTCCATTCCTTCCTTGGATTCACAACACTATTCAAGGTATAATATGTTTACAGTAGCATTTATTATTTTTGTTATTAGATTTACCTCCCTCTTTCTATCTCTCCCTCCCCTCCCCTCCTCTCTCTCTCTCTCTCTCTCTCTCTCTCTCTCTCTCTCTCTCTCTCTCTCTCACTCTCTCTCTCTCCCTCTCTCAGAATTTATTCCCTTGTATGGCAAACTGTTAAAAATGTGTTGCTATACGAAAAAAGATCTTCCGGATGGTTCAATAAGCTATAAAAGAAATTGTTTATATTATAACGTTTGAAACGAAAAATTAGTAAAAACTGTACAGCAAGAGCTGGAAATCGGACCACATCTGGTGATGGTGGCAAGCAGCAGTGTTATTGAATTGAAAAGGTTTAAATATAATTCGGAACAGAATAGCACAGATAGAATGTCTGGTATTCTTGACACAGATAAGTTCTTATGAACAGCAGTCCCCAGCATACATGTTTGACACATTTCTTATTACTGGCATATTCCCTCAAAATTCATTTAATATAATATCAATCAGTAACATAATAAGTATATATAAAATATAAGTACTATATACTTGAACAACTTTCCAATATCTGTTTAGTGCAGTCATAATTCTCATATGGAACTGTTATGAAACTAACAACTGTCTATGCAGTATTCCCTTATGAGACTTTTTATTAAATGAGGCTATTAATTAAAAATACAGTTCCACACCGTATTTTTGGAACACAGTCCTTTCTGCGGCCTATTCAACCTTCTCCATTCAACAGCATTAAAATCAACTTCAATGATATTTCTCTCTCTCTCTCTCTCCTCTCTCTCTCTCTCTCTCTCTCTCTCTCTCTCTCTCTCTCTCTCTCTCTCTCTCTCTCCCCCTCTCTCTCTCTCTCTCTCTCTCTCCCCCCTCTCTCTCTCTCTCTCTTTCCCTCCCTCTCTCTCCCTAACTCTCGGCATATTTTTAAACCTCCATTAAAAAAGAGTAATAAATACTTATAGCGATTGGTTACGACCCCAGCTAACATTTATCCAGTAAACCGAGTGTAATCATAAAATAGGAATTAATATATCATTTAAAAATTGTTAATGATTTTAATCATGTTTTATATTTTTCAGAAAATAAACCAGATAATACCTGCCACAAAGTCTGATGAAGTAAATAGACTATTAAACAGAAATACATATTGCTATTTTAAATTAACTGCTTTTGTATTGGATTCCTGTATAACACATTATATAATTGTATATGTATATATATATATATATATATATATATATAGATATATATATATATATATATATATATATATATATAAAATAATTCTCTATTGTTTAATAAAATATTTGTGATTTTTTTTCTTCTTTAAGTCGTAAGAATTATTTGTAAACTTCTCCTTTATGATTAGATCAGATTTTAGTGGCTTGTTTTGGAGTGTCACTGACTGCATGCATGATTGTGGGCTTTTGTCGGTTTATTCAGTTAAAACTTGAATCACATTCCACACACATATATATATATGTATATATATATATATATATATATATATATATATATATATATATATTTGTCTGTTAACGCTCTAGCGGTCGTACTTTTTGTCTGATTGTTACCAAACTCGATATTTAAACGTTTTATGTAAAGATCACCTTTGTTGACGGCTGAATTGGGATCAGTGGAAGGAGGGGGGGGTAAGGGGGGGCAATTTCGAAAATTTGAAATATCTCCGTTTTTAAAAATATTTACCTAGATATATACCGGTAAACCTCAGTCCTGCTCATGTCATATTAACTGTCATATCATGCAGCACTTTAGCAAAGTTTGTTCTCATTGAACTTTTAATTTTTTAGATGTGCTCTCATGCTTCATCTGTTTAATGAGGAAGCACCACAATGCAATAATCTAATGCGGGGATAGACGATCCACAAACGCCTGAATTTATCAATAAATATTTTATGGAGCCTATTCAAGAATTATACTATACTAAAATGTGTGTACTTGAGGTCAAGTCTATTCTAAAGACCTAAATCCAGGCTAAACTTCTAATGGTTTCTTGTTAAATTATAATTTAACCCAAATAATAATATAAGGCAACCCCCAAACGACTGAATTCAACATCAAACATTAGTTTTCGTAATCTCATTTCGACTCATCCTACAACAAAAAATAATATATCCGGTTGTCTAAATAAATAACGGATTCAAAATTAAAATGATAAATTGTAGGGCACAGTCTCTGTACTTCCTGAGAAACGTTTGGCACGAATCTCTGGTACTATGTGCAAAACCCCAGGAAGCTACGCAGCTCGTGAAGATTTCGTGGTCGAGGCCAGTCCTTTACTGCCCGTATTTTGTCCTCGTCAGTGGAGATGCTATCTGCTGTTACTCGAAGCCCCAAGTATTTTACCTCATTTTGAAATAGAGCGCATTTCTTTATGTTTAATTTTAACCCAGTAGCAGTTATTCGCTTAAATACCTGAGATGTTCGACAAAAGTCTTCCCCATAACGATTATGTCATCTAAATACACCAAACACGCCTTCCAATTGAGACCCTTTAGCACACGTTCCATTAAACGCTCAAAAGTAGCTGGGGCGTTGCAGAGCCCAAATGGCATCACCTTGAACTGCCATAAACCATTGCTTGCGCTAAAGGCAGTTTTCTCTTTGTCCTTATCGGCTATCTCTACTTGCCAGTAGCCGCTTTGCAAGTCCAAGGTAGAAAACCATTTCGTTCCAGCCAACGTGTCTAAGGTGTCGTCAATTCTTGGCAGCGGATAGCTGTCTTTCTTGGTGACGTCATTGAGTTTTCTGTAGTCGACGCAGAATCTGGTGCTGCCGTCTTTCTTCTTTACTAGAACTATTGGCGAGCTCCACGGACTCGAAGATGGTTCAATGACTCCATTCCGCTCCATTTCGTTAAAAGGTTTTTTAACTTAGTTCCGCTTTGCTACAGGAACACTCCTGTTCTGCCAACAAGTGGTGTTCCTTGGCAGTCATTTTGGGGCATACTGAATTCGTGGCACAGTTAATTATTGCTTCTGCTGCCACACATTGACCGATTTCAAATTTTTTGTTAATGATCTTTTCATTGTCGGAGAGATTAAATAGTCTTACAGGTTTTAACGAGGGCTTTAGCTGTTATAATGTCGTCTTTAAGTTCATTTGGTTCCAGTACCCAAAACCGACACTATCCTCATCTTCCTCCACACGCGCCCATACTAAGGTTTCTGCCTGAGGTGGTAGTTTCTGGCGTCCGACGGTAAATAGCCTCCTTACTGTGGCCTTACTCTCATATCCAACGTTCAAGGGTATTTCGACGTGGCGCTCAGGATATCTTGTGATTTCGACCCCCCCCCCTTAACCCTCACTACTCCAGGTCCAATTTCCGCCAATAATAAATATGAGTCCCCAGGAACTGTTAAATATAGAATGCGGTATAGATCAAATAAACATTTTTGATTAAAGGACGACAAATCTTAATTGATGACGTCAACACATAACGTATTTTTATGTATCTCACAAAATAACCGTTAAACAGAAACCATATTGTGTATTTAACCTTGGATTGGAGTCGCTCATTATATAACAAGTTCTTGTTTGTATTAGTAGCTTGTTGTTGTATTGTGTGTTAGATGGGGAGGGTGTTTACTGATGGCCAAAAATGAAAATATGGGAATATCTCGGTGAATATTCAGTAGAGAGGAAACATGTACAAAACATCATTCATAGTAAGCACTTATATTTATAACATTACATTTACAATATGATTGGTTCAAAATTCCCCGTCCCCCCACCACAGGAAGAATTTCAGTTATTAACGAACTTAATCTTTAATTTTACATAAAACGTTTAAATACCAAGTTCAATAACGGTTAAACAAAATTTACGACCTCTGGAGCATTAACAGACACACGCACGCACGCACACACACACACACACACACACACACACACACACATATATATATATATATATATATATATATATATATATATATATATGTATATAATTGTGTTGATGTTTTCGACCAGGTTATATTTATATATGGTGTTGTTGTTTTTTTTTTGGAGGTTTGGTCAATGTTGGTGGAAAAAATCTTAGATTATGCCGATATTTCGAGAATTTGATTTTCTCCAACATTGACCGAACCTCAAAAAAAACAAAAAAACAACAACACTGTATATATATATATATATATAGTTTTGAACGGGCCTCAATTTCGTCATCTCCTGAGTAGGATTGATGTACATATGAACAAATTGTTCGAAGTCGCGTCATGAGCCCAACCTCAATAGCTGATATCCCTTAAGGGAAGTAGTATCAGTGAATTCCATTTTAAATATATAATTATGAAAATAAAATAATTGACAGAGTATGAAAGCTCATTGGTTTCTGGTTTCTCCATTTTATTAGTCTTTCCTAACTCTAAAACTCTCTTAACTCATTTAAGACTGGACCTTGTTTCTAATATTTGTTTACCAAGAACACCATTTTTTGGCTCCTTAAAATATAGTTTTGAAAATGATTAGCGTTTTCAGCAATTTACATTGCCATCTTCAGAAGTACAAAGAATAAAAACGTCAACAAAAAAAGATTTTGATCTAAAAGTTAAAACTTGCCATCATCAAAGCAACCAAAAACTATTAATAAAACTACAGATCCTAGAGCACTAATTTTTAAAAAAATACTATCTATATGTAATATTTATTAAAATAGAATAAATTATTATTAACATTTTTTTAATACAATTAATAGAGATTAAATCTTACCACGAGAGCGTAGTAGCTGTCTCGAGAGATGATATTGTGTACTAAGTCGGAAGGGAAGGGGCTTCACCTTGACATTCTTTCTCCATCGTATTGGATATGAAATATGTCCAATCATTCGGCAATGCCCATCACATAACCTCTGACATCACTGTGGATCATTTTGATCTGGTGGTTTCTAGCTTCATGGTTATAATAACCACAGTCGGAATGCAAATCTCAGCTTGATTTCATATGTTGCTTAGCCCTAATTCTTAGGTATTCTTAACAAACAGGAATTGTTTATAGTCCTGTAGTTTTATGCATGGCATGGGAAGAAGATCATTAACCTTTTAACATTAGTTATTCTAGTTTTACAGCTCAGAATATGGATGTGCAAATTGCTAAAAGTGCTATATAAATATATTGTGAATGCCACGAAATTGTGCACTGGATAAACCTGATTCGTCAGTCTCACCTGGAATAACAATGTTTAATTTTTGTCTGTACCATGAAAATTAAAATTTATATATTCCATCCTTTTAAGAGACAATTAACACCTACATACGAGTAAGCATTTCCATTGGTATAACAAAATTACTGCTTGACTTAGTCCTGTTTTTTCCCCCTCCTAACACAATACAGGCTGATTCTATAAGCGTTAATTCATGACTGCAAACATATTAATTTAATCAAGGAATAAAAATTGAAAATAAATCATAGTAATGATCCACTTTTCTTAGTAATTAGAGTTTTTACCTCACACAAGATTGACGCCATACCGCTAATCTCTGATAAATTATCATGTTAAAAGAGTTTGTAGGAGAGGCATAGTCTAAAAAAATCAACAGGAAAACAATTCAACACTATCTGTTTCTGAGTCACAACAAAACTCCTAAATCTCGGTTATTAATTAACTACAAAATAGAAGTTGGGAAGTAGTTTTTGGGAACTAAGGAACAATCGTGTA